>JADRCH010000252.1:4345598-4363752 GCA_019843965.1 Rhynchomys soricoides | reverse complement strand
AGATACAAACACACACATAAAGACACATACCACATACAAGCACACACATACCGGGGGGGGGGGGAGAGGGAGAGAGAGGAGAGAAAATATTACTGTTATATTCTTCTACTGCCAAGTGACTGAGAAGAATTCCCTAGAACAGAGATCTTGAGACATTAATGCAAAGAGTTAATTTGCTAGGCAATCAGGTCTTTTTAAAGGCATTCAAAAATATCTGCATTCTAAAATTTCTTTTTTTCATGTCTAATATTGCATATAAAAACATTTAGTTACTTCTTTTAATGTAGCCATAAGGATGATACATTTGGCTAATGGAGGTAAATGAACCACACCTTCATCTTTCCACACCAGGAATGGGAAGGAACATACTCTCAGTTTCTTCAGCTTGGGTAACAAGACCCCCTCTTGCTGGGCTGAATCTTGCAGAAAATAAGATTCCTGTTAAATTGGATGTGATCTGCTTTAACATGTCAATAACCTGCTGTCAATGTGCATACTACCTACTCTGGACGTCAGGTCACATTTGGATGCTCTTTTAACCTTTATTTGTTCTGTCTACTTAATTATTTCTGGGCTGCTTAATGCCAAGACTTGCAGGCAGACTTTCTTGTAAAAATGACCTAAAGCAAGAAGTCAAAGGATTGGTTTCCTCTTGGGTAGAATGCGTGGCTACAGGAAACTTTATATTTATTTCTACTGTAGAAGTCAATGCTGTTTATTAAACAATAACAGTTTGCCTCAACACCCTGGCTTAGCTAGCCTGAGCTTGGTACAAGGAAAACAATTCATTTCTTCATACTTTAACCTTTGCATCGACTTCCTGGAATCATTTCTTTTCCAAAGTCTTTAGTGACTTCAAGAATGTAAAGAAAATGAGGATTTATTTCACCAACTATTTGCAACACATGCTTACTATGTGCAAATAACACTGGGCATTTGCTTTAGTGAAAAAGGGCATATTCTTATAGAACCTGTTGGTAGTTTTTGTTTCTGAAGAATTCACACAGAAAATGTTTAAAGAATTTTAAATTGTTCATTATTGGTTTGACAATAAACAACCAATGGATCACTACCACAAAGAATTCTAATAGATCAATTTCTTGGTCTCGTTGAAAGGGGCTTTGATGGGGTTCAAGGCCCTTCCTTTGTCTCCTGAACTCTGGGACAACCTGCCAGTCATGTTCCTCCCCACCCTTTCCAAGAGAGTCTGTAGAAAACAATTCAAAAGTTGTGACTTCACAGGTATACACTGTGGTATTTCCAAGTGTGTAGCAGACTGGTTTCTGCATCAGGTTTCAGGAACAGTCCCATTGATAAAGTTAGATGAGTCTGTACTAGCACCTAAAAGCTGCAATAACTCAAGTGAGAAAAAAGTAGTTCTAAAGTATGTCATTTTAAAGTTTGTCAGGTTATGTTTGGTACGCTGCAAGCTAATGAAAAAAATATTTCTACTTTGGGGAAAAAGAATCAATTGGGAGATGTTTATTACAATGACAGAGTAAAGAATCCATTAAAGTAAGCTATTTCTCACATTTTAATCTTCTGAGATGGATCGCCTCCTTGTGAATCCATTCTTGTTTCGGCAGATCCTGATTTGTACTTGCAAAATAATAAATACTCATCTCCTATGGATTTTTAAAGGTGACTGATTTGTAAAAATCAATAACTGCCTTTTGCTAGCTCACAGACTGACATGATTGCCTTCATTTTCAAACATGAAATGATTGTATTAAAATAACATTAAGAGAGAAACGTCCACTGACACATGAAGAGAAATCCTTAAATGAAAACCACTCCATCCAGCTTTAATCAGTTCCGATCATGCTTTTTATTATGGTGCAAATGGGTTCTATTAAAAGGAAAGCCAATTCCAGATGATGATACAAATAATTAGAGCTGCCTTTAGCCTCTAGTTAGGGCTATTAACTAATGGTTTCAAAATATAAGATTTATTTTGGAGAGACATTTTTTTCCTTCAACTATAAAATGGGAAATTGGACTTTGTCTGTCTAATGCCATATATGTGGATAAAAATTGAAATAGAGGCTAGACTGAGAAAAGACTTCAAAATACCACAGACTGATTAAATTATTTCATATGGATAAACTCAAATATTATTAGTGCAGCAGATACCAAACTGGTTTTGTTTCTATGTTCTGTTAGGTTACAAATTATGTGTACTCTATCCTATTCTTCCACTATATGAGATTCTAATGTATATTTGCTTATTAAAGGCTTGGGAAATTTTGCAATGAATATCTATGCTACCTTGTTTATCTTTCATGTTTCTTCAGTAAGCCTGAAGATGAAAATATTTTTAAAACATAAAGATTAATAATGAATTTTAATCTAAAAATATTTTATTTAGATACCATATATAAATCAAGCTTCTGGACATTCATTCATAATACTGAGATTAAATCATACAACATAAATCCTAAGTTTTAAGCATTAACTTAACTTAGACATAAACCAAAGCAAGCATAAACATTTGTCTCTGAAAACACTGACCATTTGAAAGATATCTCTGACCTGATTTTTTTTTTATTCTTGAAGTCAGATGAGACTCAAAGTGGTGTATGCTCCATGCTGCCTTTTTTAGCATGTACACTTAACACCCTTCACTTGTACATGCTTCTCTGATTTTATAGGTCCCAAGAGTTTCATGTTCACTTCCTCCTTAGTTTTGGCCTTTGTCTCACAATGGCAGCTGTGGACAGATGTAAGTCAGTTGTCCCTCCGTGGAAACACTTGCTTAGGTATATGTACTATGGTCTGTAGACAGCAGCAGCTGGTTCTCTTGAAAGATATGCCTCAGATTTCAAACAGGCCATGATTTTCCTGGGCACTGTCTGTTGATGTAGCCCTATATGAGCAGGGGATCTGGCTACTGCAGATCCATGCTGGACTCCTCTCTTACAGGCAACCTTCCCTTTAGAGTTCCCTAATGGGTTGGCCAAGAGTTTTCACCTCTTCATCATGACCTAAATGCTTTCCTTACATACTCCCCACACCCTATACCCCACTCTATTTGTTAAGGCATTACATCCAATAAACTTTCTGCTTGCCTCTCCATGAATTTGCTCTCAGAAGGATTCTATGTATGCTCCCATAAGTCTCCAGGACACTTCAAGCAGGACCACATCTCTACTATTGTTTTGTAGAGGCCCCTTACACAGTACTTAACTAGTAAACACTCAATTAGATTTAAAAACAAACAAAAAAACCATAACTATAGGTATGGATGCTATTGAAATTAGCATGTGTGACTCTCTACTGCTCGGGTTGTGTAAAAGTCATGTAGTGAATAAATTATCAGAGTATTCTGTGTATATGTTTCCAATTCATCATCACTAATGCCCGAGCTTACCATTACCCTTAGTTTTAGGAGAGTTTTTAGTCTGAATGACCTTGGTAGAATAAATTTAGTTCCATGATCACATGGGCTTAGACCATTAGAGTATTAGAAAGCATCTGAAGCACTGGAAACGCTTTGAAGTAATTTAAATAAAGAGACAGATTTTGAACAAGGTCTCTTACAAAGATTAGTTAAGTATCCTGTGTGGCTAAGGAATGGCAAAGACTGAAAGCAAAGTCATCACAGGTGACAATCACTGCAGGCGTGGTTTCTCACCACCATCAAGCTGATACAGGCTGGTGACCAGAGTGCACACCTAATGTCTTACACACACCTGTATTTGTCTGAAGCACAGGGTATCTGAGGGAAGAAAAGCTCAGAGAGAAAATCTATCCCAGAACCTTTCAAGTCAATACTTTCAAGTAGAAAGTCAATAAGAACTTGAACTCAGTGTATCTGACTCTGGTGCCCAAGTCTCTCTAGTGTGCCAAACTGACTCCAGCATGGAAATAAGAATTCTTCTGAGTTTAGAATTGTTTTCAGTGACTTTGTCTCATTCTGAGATCTGAACATCAGAAAAGACAGGCAGAGAAAGAAAAACCATGGTTCTGTGGATAATATAACAGGTGTACACAGACTTATTGTCAAGAAGCACAACAATCTAGACAACTGAAATCTGTATCTGAAGCTAAGCCATGCTACTTAGAAAAAGGAATAGTTGGGTGACAGAGTTCTGAGATGATGTGAACAAGGCAAAAATCATACGGGAAGAGAAATCCATAGATCAAGTTGAAACTACAAGACTGCCTTCTACTACAAAGGTCAGCACCAAATCTGTCCCACTATTTGAGCAAAAAACCAAACCAAAACAATGAAAAAACAAGCAAGCAAGCAAGCAAACAAACAAACAAAAACCACTGGAAAATAAACACAGCCATACCTTTGCTGATCATCTAAGACTGATTTCATATTACCAGAGTAGAATTGATTGATTATTATCAGTGGCCATTTGCCAACTGATGCCTGAAATATTTAGATCTCATTCTTTATAGAAAATGTTTGCTGACATTTGTTACAGATGCTCTTGGATTTGGACCCGTGATCATTCTTCTTAAGTAGAGGTTTCTGGATACTTTCTGTAGACATTGGTAGTAAATGTTTTGGCTCTAGAACCACAGTGGCTTCTGCTATATAATCTTTGTTTCTTACTTTTTCTCAAACATTTAAAAATGTAAAAGTCATAGCTCAGTAATATAAAGCGGTATAAGCTGGATTTGTTTTGCAAGGATTGTTTACTATCTCCTGATCAAGAAAACATGTCTGTCCTTATGTATTGATTTATATTAAGCATAGGGCAGAAATAGGTATGTTCCTTCAATCAGTCCCTAAAGTCGGGAAGTTCTTATTGTTCTGATTAAAGCTGATGCCATAAATTAAGCTACTTGAAGGGACCTTTTCATTTCTAAGCAAAGTCCTCTTTAATTTTAAAGGCTCTGATCTAGTTGGATTAATTTGACCATGTCCTATACTGCCTTGAAGAAATATTTATGAAGATGGAGACTTTCTCATTGCTTCCTAGTATTTGCCCCTTAAAGACGGAATCCCTGTTTCCTTGAGCCTCCATCTTTCCTGCACCATTAGTGATGTGGAACATCATAGTAAGATGTGACACTGTATCTTTTGGACCTGTCAAAACCTTTGACTTAAGTTTTCATGTTTTAATCTCTGCTGGATCACCTGGTTTGTTTATGCTGCTAATCAAGCACTGGTTTTGGATTAAAACTCAGGTATAGGATAATTAAAGAAACAAAATTGAAAAGCCTCCTTACTCTTCTATCGTATCAATTACCACGCCATCCTTAAGATTCTATTACTGTCAAATGCATACTTGTTGCTATGTAGCCATTGTTTGGGTTGACAATTCAGTCTATAATGATGATATCAGTGGTTATCAACCTGTGGATCATAACCCCAGATATCCTGCATATCAGATATTTATATTATGATTCATAATAGTAGCAAAATTTCAATTACAAAGTAGCAACAAAATTTTATGCTTAGGGTCACCACAACAAAAGAATCTGTATTAAAAAGTCATAGCATTAGGAAGATTGAGAACCGCTGTGTTACATCTAAAAGTAATTAATGCTAACCATGTGTTAGTTACACTGTTTGGTATTTCATTTTCTATCTCTGACATAAACCTTCTTTCAGATACAATGCCAGAAATCACAGGAGACTAATTAATTAATTATTTTTTAAATTCAGGAAGTGTTCAATGACTATAATATGGAAACACATCATTGTAAGATTAAAATATCTCTTATTACGTCATTATTTTTTCTCAGCTGTTTTAAATATGGAAAACTGATGATCTCATGGGGCAATTATGCTTTGTTTTGTAAATATTGTCTTCACAAAAGGTCACAAAATGCTCAGACCAAGGTATGTGAAATCAAGAATTCAGACTCATCTTAAAAGATTGAAAACCAGAGTAAATTTGATGAAATTCACCAAGATAAATACAAGGTAGTGAACATAATGCTAATTAACAACTCCCACACACAGAGAGATGTAATATGCGGTGCGTTCTGCATGGTGCTATGGAGAAAAGAACAAAAATGAACACTAAATCCTTTATTGAAATGGAAAGTATTGAGTTTAATTGTGTGGGAAAATATAGTTGACAACCATTAGCTTAAGTATTTCTTTACTCTCAGGTGTTAAATGTTCCATAGGGGAAAAAATTGTGAGTTGGTGTCCATTACTGTAAAACATACATAGAGTATAACAAAATAATTGGCATTTGGTTCAGAATTGCTATTTTTATCACACTTAATTATCTCAGAAACCCATGTTACCCTTGTACTTTAAACCAATGCTTAGAAAAATGAATGGATATTTTAGCTAAAATGTGATTATCTAAAAGAATTTCATTGACATCATGATGATCCATTTTCACAAGCCTATAAAGTACCACATAAAATAACCAAGTTTGAGTTCTTAAATAAGAAGCAAGGTTAAACAAAACCCCACCCAGGTATGTTTGTATGAGCAGGACAAATACCTTACCCCAAAACAACTTAAAATTGGGACTGACACACTTTTATTCTTAGTAGTGATGTCAAATTATATTTTATTTTTTAATTTTTTACTTATATATATTTTGTGTCTGTGTCTGTGTGTGGATGTACATGGAGGTACAGGTGCCCACAGAGATCAGAAAAGGACACTGGAACTTTCATGGCTGGAGTTATAGGCAACTGTGAACTATCTGATGTGGGTACTGAGAACTCTTGTCTTCTGTAAGAGTAGTAGGTGCTCAACCTCTGAGCCATCTCACTAGCTCTTTCATGTCTACTTTTTAAAAGTTAAATATTAAGGGTTCTACCTTTATTCATATAACACATAAAAAATTCTTTTAAAAAATGGCATCTAATGTCACTAGTCTCTGAGAACTGTGACATAGTTTCCCACAGAACACATTAGCCATAGCCTTGTTTAGTCACCATAAAGAGTAGCACATGCCATTATCCCCTTTTTACCACGGAGTATGCATCTTTTCACACTATGCCTATTTGCAATGCCTGTCATGAACTGTTCTATAGTAGCTACTTATGATTAGGTACTGTACTGAGCTCCACCGGAGGACTCAACTAAACTAATAAGGCTTGTCAGATTGTTTACTTTTATCTACCCCTCCCCTTTTTTGGTAAAGGAAGAAAAGTTATGAGAAATTCTATCAGAAATACAGAAAAATAATCCTGAAGATACTAAGGATGGCTGCTATACAGTGAATCATTTAGTTTCTGCCTCTGTTTTTGTCTCTATCTGTCTGACTGGGTCTCTTACTCTCTCTGTCTCTCTGTCTGCCTCTCTCTCTCTCTCTCTCTCTCTCTCTCTCTCTCTCTCTCTCTCTCACCAGCAACAGTAACACAAAAACTAAATGACCTCATTTTCCATGGTATCATTATAGGCATTTCAGTCAATTGCCAAAAATATTAAGTGAAAAATTCCTTAAATATTTTATGAATTTAGAATTATACATTGTTCTGAGTAAAGTGATGGGATGTAAGAAGGTCTTTGCTTTGCCTGGAATGTGAGTTGCCCCTTTGCCCAGCATCTACACTGTGGACTCTCTTCCCTACCAGTCACATTCAAGCTTTCTTGACTGGAGTATTACTACTCTTCTTGTCGTTAAGCAATCTTTTACAAAAGAACGAAGACTGCCTTCATACAGCTTTTGTTGGAATATGTTGTTATAATTTTTATTATAATTTATTTTTATATTATATAAAATCACATTAAAATATTTATATGTAATACACAATAATATAGCATTATATATAAAATATTTATAACATACAATGAGTATTTATAGATGATGCATAAATATAAATAATATAATATATTTATATATAAAATAAATTGTTATAATTTTATTATATTTATAATTATAAAATCTTATTATTTGCTATTGTTCTCTTGCTCTGCCTAATTTATAGATTCAACTGTATAATCAGGATCAATATATAAATAAGCATAGTATATATGGGGTTCAGCACTATACTTTGATTTCATATATCCACTGAGGGTGGATAAGAAGAAACTACTGGGCATTCCTAGGAACCTTGTCAATATTGACTACCAAGAGTACCAAAAAAGTTGTTTATATAAGAAAAATAAAATTCAAAATGTAACATCAGACAGTTTTCCTAGCCTGTGTCTTACCATTTTATCTTCTATACTTAGATTAGACTAAAGAAAATCAGAATGACACTTAATGGGATTTTAAGAGTCATTTTTTACTATGCCTTAGCTGGTCTGGAGTTTTAAGGAATGTAAGGACTGTGTGAGCCTTGAACAAATTGAACTCCCCATGGAGTTCAATCCAAGATACAATGGCAGAACATTTCTGCCTAATTATAACTTAGTGAATTAATTACTCACAAGAGTGTAGGTGAGTGGTTCCTTACAGAAGGCAACCATAATTCATGATACTGAATCACCAAAATCCCACCCCAAAATGGGTGTGATGCAAAAAAAAAAAATGACTTTCCAGCTGCTGGATCTGTGATTTGTAGACAGGCTGGAAACTCCCCTTTTCTGAGAGATTATTGTTGTGGATAGCCCTAGGACTGTTTGTATTTTGATGCTAATTCTGCCCTCCTAGGAGGGGCTTTAGACAAGGAGTGAGTTGCATATTCATGTGACTTCTTGTGAACCAATTCCCTAATGAATAAAGGAGCCAATCACTGGGTAAGGAGGAGAGACTTCCAGGTTGCATGGAGGAAGAAAGAAAGCAGGAGTTAGTTTCTTTTGGAATGGGGACAGCATATAGGTAAGAAGTAGCTACTAGAGTCTCCAGGTATCATGGCAGATAGGTAAGATGTAGCTATGAGAGTCTCCAGGTATCATGGCAGATCTGCAAGGATTCGCCACCAGGGGAATCAGATTTTGATAAGGCTTTAAAGATTAGGTTTTAGTTGTTGTGCCCAGAAATCGAGTTATTGTTGTTACTGAGCTAAGTTTGTGTTGTGATTTCCTTCATGTGTCTGGGTTCCAGAGAGAAAGGCACAGCGGCAAAGTGTGGGTTTGCCTGATGTGCACCACAGAGACCATGGGGGTATTGAAGCATGGTAGCAACCCACCAGTGGGAATCTGGTGAGCTGGGTAGAGAGATTGTGACTCAGAGCTCCATGAGATAAAAGCAGGCCGGCCATTGCTCACCAGTGCATGGCTGACCAGGCCACCAGGACTGAGAGAACCAGGGCACAGCATGGGGACATAATATAATATCCTTTCTTTTAATATTTCACACAACAGGTGGCAAACCAATGCATTTGGGCAAGAATCCACTAGAAATTTAAGTTTATTAGCCTGAGAGTTAGAGTGTTATATTTTTTCTAAAGAGAGTAGTTGGGTAGTTCTGATGAGTCATATGGACTCAGGAATGGGAATTCAAACAAGGAAGACTGGGAGGTCCCCAGCTGTGGGGAATTGCAGGCTGCTCTAAGTCAGGAGAAGAATGACGTTGTCTACTTTTTAGGGAAGAGATTGAACTGTGAATTTATGATATTGGGATTATTTGCTTTTAGGGTAGCTTTATATACAGATTTTGTTCAAATCACATGGGAAATTTCCCCCGTGGTTCAGAACTAGGATAGGGAAAATTAGTCACTGACTCCAAGTAGAGAGTGCAGTGATAATCATTGCCTGCTAAAACAGGTATTATTAATAAGGTCTGTGGCTCCAGGTAGAAAGATCAACAGACAGATGGTATAAGAAGAGGGCAGAGAGGGATTGAACTGTGAATTTATAAAATTGGGACTGTTTGCTTTTAGGCAAGATTTATATACATATTTTGTCTGAATCACTTGGGGAATTTCGCCCAGAGTTTGGAAGTAGGCTAGGGAAAATTAGTCACTGACCAAGTAAAGAGAGCAATGATAATCATTGCCTGCTCCCTATAGGCAGATATTAGTGAAAGTTTGAATTAATTGCTTTAAAGTTGGTATAAAGATATATTGCTCTATTACATCTTACAGGATACTCAAATTCTGTCTAATGTGGGCTCGAAGGGAATCTTGGGTTGTTATCCTGTTTGGCAAAATAGAAAAGGCCTAAGAATCACATACAGTATTTTAGTTTACTTCATTTGTTTTGGATTGTTTTAACTTTTAAATTGGGTGTGACTGTAAGTTCTGTAGTTATATTATTCCTCTGGGAGAGAGGTCAATATAAAGGTTTTTCTGGTCACTGGCTCAAGGATATGCTGATTTGGGGAAAGTTTTTTTCTTTGTATTTTTAGAAAAGGTGATTAGTGTCTATTCACCTTTCAGAGTAATATGGATCAGATTTGATAGAGGAAGACCCCCAGAGAACTAGATTCACAGAATCAAACAAAAAAGTTATCTTGATGATGCTAAAATTTTGTTTTAAGATTTGTATGTTACAGAATATACAGCCTTGATTTGTCTCCTCATCAGACATGCTGAACTGACCTGCTTGAACTCCTGATGTCTTGGACTTTCAGCAGGATACAGTCAGGACACAGGCATCAGAGACTAGATCAATCATTGATGTGGACTTCCTAAGGCCAATTAACTCCCCTATTTTCCCTTCTCCCCTCCTCTTCATAAATATCTCAACGCCCATATTCAGCTTGAAGAAGTTATAGAGAGTTGTCATCCCAGTTCCCTGGGCTTTGGGGCTGGAGGTGGTTATTATAGGTTGCCTTTCTAGGGAATTTAAAAATGGTCATAATTGGAACAGGTTGGAAATAGCTGGAATTGATTGTATGGCCATAATCTCTATTGGTAGAAATCTTTATATCTGTTACTAAGTTGAAGTCATAATCTTTTATTTTGGTACAGAATTTATTTTGATGCAAAAATTAAGGTTTCCATTGGTATAAATTTCTATTGATACAAATATTTTAAAAGTACAGGGCTTAGACCTAGTTCTTCTATAACTGTTATTATAAACTGATTTGAGATGATTAAGCCTGTTGAGTTAAGACCCAAATAGCAAATTCATGGCTCTGAGTTTATTGTTAGGGTGTTTTCAAGATTTTAATTAGAAATAGCTGAGAGTAGTTAACAGAGAACAGTCCAGATTACTTTACATAGATAGTTGGTTTTCTAAAACATCAGAAATGTGACATTTAATGTTATTTATTCACTAGTTGTTGAGACAAGTCTGCTCTTGACAGTGTTCCCTTTCTTGGATTCAAAGAAGGAAATGAGCATCAATGGAGTTGCTCCAGTTGTGGCGAGACAGTCACTAGGCAAGAATTGCCTCATTTCTCCTGCAGACCTATACTGTTCTTGAAAGAACACAATTTACAGGTTAGGACAGCTTAGTTCTGCTAAGACAGAATAGTCTAGTCCTTAATTTCCTGTTTCTCAAAGGTCTGTCAGATGATCCTGGGCCAGAAAGCTGAAGACTGATGCTCCAACTTCCTGACTTACTAGGACTGTATAGGTAGGCAGCTGTCTCTACAGTTTGCCTCAGTTCTGGAAGCTGTGTTAGGCTTCCTATATATTTTCAGTTTATGTTGTTCATTCTCAGATTTCTGGCAGAGTTGAAAAATTACTTATAGTCTCTTAGCCAGCCCAGCTTATTTACTTTGAGAGAACAGATTTGAGAGGATGGTTTTAAGATGGCATGCAATCTATAGCCTCTACATAAGTCAAGGTAGAATCATAGTGTTTTAATTTAGGATAGATGACAATGTTCTATCTTAATGACAAATTTGATGGACTGGGCGTTAGGTCTATCTATACTTTATAAATTACAAAATGGTAATAGTTGTGTTCTATTTATATTTTAAAGGTTTTGGTTTTTATTAGAACAGAAAGGGGGAAGCGTTGTAGATAGCCCTGGGGATGTTTGTATTTTGATGTTAATTCTGCCCTCCTGGGAGGGGCTTCAGACAAGGGGTGAGTTGCATACTCATGTGACCTCTTGTGAACCAATCCCATAATGAATAAAGGAGCCAATCAATGGGTAAGGAGGAGGGACTTCTGGGTTGCATGGAGGAAGAGAGGAAACAGGAGAAAGTTATTTCCTTTTGGAATGGGGACAGCATATAGGTAAGATGTAGCTTCTAGAGTCTCCTGGTATCACGGCAGATCTGCAAGGATTCACCACCAGAGGAATCAGATTTTGATAAGGCTTTCAAGATTAAGTTTTAGTTGTTGTGCCCAGAGATTGAGTTATTTCTTCTGAGCTAAGTTTGTGTTGTGTTTTCCTTCACATGGCAGCTTTTCTGGGTTCCAGAGAGAAAGGTATAATGGCAAAGTGTGGTTTTGCCTGATGTGTACCACAGAGGCCATGGGGATATTGAAGCATGGAGCAACCTGCCAGTGGGAACCTAGTGAGCTGAGTGGAGAGATCGTAGAACTCTGACTCAGAGATCCATGAGATAAAAGCAGGTCGGCCATTGCTCACCAGTGCATGGCTGACCAGCCCACCAGGGCTGAGAGAACCAGGGCATAGCATGGGGACATGATATATACCTTCTTTTTAGTATTAATTGCAACAGATTATTACCAGGCATCTAAATTCTGGGAGGGGTTTTGTGAATCCTGTAAGTAGGGAGCTCTCAGAGTCTTTGAAGTCTTCTTCCTCCAGAAGGAGATGTGTCCATTTTAAAGAAATGGCTACACAAGCAGGAGCCATGTGTGAAGCCCCAGTCCTCTGAACTTAGACTTAACTAAATGGCAATAGAATAGAATACAGACCTAGCAATGTCCACAGATAATCTTCCTGGACTATTCTCCAGAGGCAATTCAAAAACACTCAGGCCAACATTGAAAAGAAACTTGCATTGATCATTTAAAAACATTTGGCTGAAGCTTGTAACAAAGTACCCTTCCACTGTCCTATGCTACTCTGTGTACATGATGCTTAAAGTCGCAAACTCAGGATTTATAAGAGAAGAAATTGCGTAAGGTCTAACTCCCTCCAAGAATCATGGAACAGAGGGGAAACTGCCCTGTGTTTGGTCTGGAATTGAACTGTGGTGAGTAACTCCAGGCAAGATGGGGATCAATGGACTCTCTTCCTTCACAAAAGCCAGTGTGAGCAGTGTGTTTCTTGGGTTGCAATTACAGTCGTCTTACAAGCTCAGAAGAAAGCACTAATTTTATTGAGTTCTATTAGACTGATTTCTGCTCTCATTTTGATGATATGTGTTTATCTCTGTACTTTTGGTATTTTTTCTGGAACTTGGTACAGAATATACTAGGTTCTGTAAGGCAAATGTCTTTTTTGGTTTTTTAACTAACTGGCATGGCTATTTAATGCTCTCATTCACTAAATACTTTCATACAGGCCCAGAAAACTATACATTTTTTCTTAACTTCATAACTTCTTTTTCAACACAGTATTTAAATAATTTTTTGTGACCACCATAGTTAAAATATTGCTTGGCCCCTCCAAAATTCACATTGAGACTTTATTATTGAGGGAGACGGTTTAGTATTACAAAGGAACTCAGAAGTGAGTTAGTTCCTGAGGGAGTTTGCCAGTTAGTTACTATGAGAAAAGATGGTTTGGAAATCAGGACAGGTCTCTTGTTGGCCCCTCTCTTCCTCTCTTCTCTTATGAAGCAACACAAACTTCTAGTGGTATACAGTGAACTTTTCACCTCTAGAAGCAACAGGTACATTTCTGTTTTATAAACTACCCAGCACCAGGCATTTTGTTATAGTAACAGGAAAAATACTAAGACCATGTATCTTCCAATGAGGGAGAAAATCTATGAATGGATCAAATATTTTATTAAATGCCATTTTGAGGAAGGCATATATTAAGTGGTTAATTTTCATCGGTGAAGTTTTTGCCAAATATTGTAAAGAAAATGTAGCCTTTAAAAAAAAAAAAAGATGACTCAAATGAACAAAAATTTTACAACAATTCATCAGGTCTTCAGAGGGACCTGTGAGGGCACATTCATATTTGATCCTTTATATCCTTTCTAGTAGACCAGCACAGTCAATATCCTTTGCATGTCAGTGGATGTTCCAGGTCATCTCTACACCTTCACTTGAGAAGGGTGGTTCTTTTTTTTACCCCTCCTGATCTTCAGTGTGGTAGCTTTTATTCTTCTTTAGTGACTAAATATAGCCTCTAAAACTCCAGGGCTGGGCTGGCTTTTATAAAGAAGGGACAGATAAGAAAATCGTCTTGGGAAAAGGCAGATAGAAGAGAGAGAGTGGTATGGGAACCAGGAAGTGGATAGCTTTCATGCCATTTTAAATGTCATTCTGCTAGACAGGGGGAGGACTCAAAAGTGCACTACTGTTCACCCGGTGAGCACACAAAGATGAGTTGAGGACCATCTCCTGAGCAGCTGGATTTGGGATTTCATTAGGTTCTGTTACCTGGTAAGTTTCAAAATCTTGTGCACAAACTCTAATCTCTTTCTTAGAAAGGTAAGCATTGGCACATTTATTCTTGACTTAGGAGTCAGTACATTTATGTTGGAATCCTAGCTCTGCAACATGTAAAAGCTGTGTGTCCTTAAATAATTCATTAAATGTATTTGACCTTCAATCTCTTATTTGTAAAACTCACATAATAGTGCCAATAGTTGTGAGACTCTAACAAAACAACATGAGAAATCACTTTGAAAATATAAGCATTTATGCTAATGCAAACATTTTTTTAAATGTGGATGCTCATTTTTTACCTCAAGATCAATGCTTAGAAACACATTTAATAGCCTCAGAGGCAGGACTGTTTTTTTCTTTTTTTTCCCCTTCCAGGAATGAAATATCCAGCTCTGATGCTAATGTAGGATCACCCTTAAAATTCCCCTCAAAATATTCACTATGTCCTGCCTACTGGTTCTGTGCTACATTGTGCTCTTGCCCCTCCCCGTCCTCTGATTCTGTATGTTTCTTTAGGGCATTTCTGTTCTGCCCTGCAATGGAGTCCATCATTTATTTTACTGTTCTGTTTACCCACCAAAGCCACTGGCTGAATCATTAGTTCAGTCTTATCTGCCCTAGCCCTTCAGAAAATGCTCCTGTTCTCAGTCCTCTGGCTTCCCACACTTCCATTCATGAACAGGAAGCACTGGGTTAAGGTCCTGAGACCATGGGGATGACTGAACCAAGATGTACTAAAAGGCAGCAGCATCTTCATGGGACCAATGCATTTTAACAGTCTCTGTCTATCTGCTTTCTCAGTTTTGTTCACAATCCTAATTTTAATTAATTTATTGTTTTATTTTTAATCTTTTTTTTTACAGTCCAGACTTTATCCCCCTCCCAGTCCACCCTCTGACTGTTCCATATCCCACACCTCCCCCTTCCTTTCCTCCCCCTGTCTCTTAAAGGATGTCCCCATCCCCCCAACCCCCACCACCAGACCTCCCCACTTCCTGGGGCCTCAAGTCTCTTGAGTGTTAGGTGCATCTCTGACTGAGTCCAGACCTGGCAGTCTCCTGCTGTATATGTGTTGGGGGCCTCATATCAGCTGGTGTATGCTGCCTGGTTGGTGGCTCAGTGTCTGAGAGATCCTGGGGTTCCAGTTTAGTTGAGACTACTGATCCTCCTTCAGGATCACCCTCCTTCTCAAGTTCTTCCAGCCTTTCCCTAATTCAACCACAGGGGTCAGCAGCTTCTGTCCATTGGTTGGGTGTAAATATCTGCATCTGACTTTTTCAGCTGCTTGTTGGGCCTTTCAGAGGACAGTCATGATAGATCCCTCTTGTAAGCATACCCACAGCATTAGTAATAACTGTTTTTGTAGCAGGCAGTAACCTGGACAACTTAGAATTAAAGTCATCCAAAATAAGTAGTGGTAGCTTACAAGACAGACAAAAACCACACCGAAACCACACACACACACATGCACATACACACACACTCACACACACACACTCCCATAAAGTGTCTCTTAGTAGTAATTAAGTTAACATTTACACAGTGTTTTTGTTTGTTTGTTTTTTTGTAAGCCGGTACCACTTTGGACCAAAAGGATTAGAACTTAAACTATTAAGCTAAATAGATGTGTATAATCTTGATATGAGCATGATGAAAGTTTGAATCTGCAGCAATGTTTTATGTTATTTTTTCCACAAATCCTTCACTGATACCCATTTTATGGATTTTTGTTGTTAAAGTTATTTTTCTAAAATTCATCACATTTTGACAAATCATTGTTAAATGTATTTTGGCTCACCCTACCATTTTCTCTGTCTGTACTCATTGGTCATACTATACTGTGTTACATTTACTTAAGAGAAAGATCTAGAATTGTTTACAAAGCAGAATGATGGCTTTGTAGAGGTAAGTTGCAAGATTGTCTGCAAAGCACCGTGAAGCTTCCAAAAGACCAGATGTGTCCACGTTTGGGTGGTGCCAAAGATCTCAAGGTTGTTAGCAGGAGTAATGTATTACTGCAGGTGGGCAGGATGATGACTGCCTCTTATTTATATATATGTCATTACTAAGTTGTATTCACACATGGGCAGTATGTCTTCTTGCATGACTGTAGAGTAACTGAATGACCAAAGCATCCTAATCAGCCTCCATTGCTAAGCATCAGGGGGGAATCTACTCTTTCTATAGAACCCAGCTATATCATAGGTCTGCTCAAATTTATCATCTTAAAGCCCTTTAAAGGAAAAAAGTTAAATAATTATTATTTCCTAATTCCAACCTTATGTTACCAGAAGAGAGGCTTTTAGGAAGAGTTTTGGTTCTCTTGAATGATTGAATATTTCTGCTCTGAGAAATATCCAGATAGTAACTGTGGTGTCTAGGAAATTTTCCTCCTTTCTGTTTTTCATTCACACATCTCTCCCTTTACTTATGTATATATAGAAGGTATGTATATGTGTATATAGAAGATCGCTGTAGCCATCATTCTCAAAAATGCATTACTCCTGAATCATTGACCATTTACAGGTTTCACAGTGTTTATAATATTTGACAGTAGTCATTAGTCCTTGGGAAATGACACAGCATATGGTGTTGATATGCAACAGATTATCTCTCCCAATTGTTCACGTGTGTGTGTGTGTGTGTGTGTGTATGTGCATGTGTGTATGTGATGTGTTTATGTGTTATGAAAAGAAATAATGCTTTTATGTTTCTAATCATTAGACACAATGCCCATAGGTATCTTACTTGATATTTCAAATCGGGAATAGGCAAGGAAAGTATTCCTTGTTACAGTATTACTGCCCAACAGTAAGCCACTAATGGTCTCCCTGAGTCCCTGGGCAGTAGTAGGAGTGAGTCCACACACCTGATCTGTGGAGGGTGCATGCAGATGGAATTATAACAGATTTCAGCAGCTTGTTTCTCACTAACTTTAAGGGAGAGAAATAGACAGCAGAGAAAATGATTTTCCCGTGGGGTCATTTAAAGTCCTTGAGGTGGGTTTTCTCTCAACTGAGTGAGAATATAAATTGGTCACAGGAGTGTTCTAAATCACTGTTGGCCGAACTCAGTTCTGCTGCACAAACTTCATGCTGGCTGTGAGGCACAAGCTCCTGGTTAGGTAGTCTGAATGCTCCTTATGGGAAGAAAGGGAATATGTCTGCCTGGCATCTTATTATTCCTTATCTCCTAGGACATTGTCCATACTGTAAAGGCCTATTCACTGTACTTACAGGGATAGCTGCGTCAGCATTGCAGAACAGTAACTAGATCTAAGCCATCTGGGCCTCTTGCGGGAATGGGTGTTCTTTGGGTCTTTTTTCTTTTCTTTTCTCCCCAAAACACCATTCATTAATGATTCTACCTAGTAAAGGTTGAATGGAAATCCAATAATCAAGACAATCTGCAGCTACTGGTAGGAGTTTCAACCATTAGAGTCTTGAGGAGGTGGCACCTCATTGTTGTTCTGTTCCTCTTGTTGCTATTATTTGGTTTGAGACTTGTAAAATTTCTCTTATTGTCCTCTGTTAAGCCTAATGGGCAATAGTAGTAATTCTCTCATATACTAGCAATTTCTATGAAAATTCTATGTAACTAATTTACCCCACAGCACATTCTCAAAATGATACTTTTACAACATGAGTGCTTTTGCACTCTAGGACTGTCTAATACTTTTCAGATATTTTCACAGGTTGAGAACATAAAAAACAAGTCTTGCTAAGACAAGTCTTGGACAAATGCAGGAGTCAGGAGAATGTCCTGTAAAGCTAGGCGCTGATCAGTTTGTACTGAAATTCTTTCTTCTAAAGCAAACATAAAAAGACAAAAAAAGGAAGAAGGGAAAAAAGCAGGTAGGGAGAGAGAAAGGACGGAGGCACAAAAAGCCAAGAGG
>JADRCH010000252.1:4320187-4345588 GCA_019843965.1 Rhynchomys soricoides | reverse complement strand
GGCTAGAGAGGCAGAGCTGAAGCCAAGAGGGACTACCATCTCCATGGTTAGAGAGGCAGAGCTGAAGCCAAGAAGGACTACCACCTCCATGGCTAGAGAGGCAGAGCTGAGCTATTTTCCCACTGTCTCCAGAAGAGGCAGGGTAGAGTGAGAACCTAACCATCGTTTCCTTGTCCTGCTGAGTAAGGCAATTGGAAAAACTGTAGTGTTTCTGTGCATCAATTTCTATTGCAAAAAGATAATACTTTTATTTAAAACAAAAACTCTCTCAGTCATTCTACGGCCATCTTTTTAAGCATAGCTTTTTTGTTTTCTCAGCAAGTAGTGAAGTTAGTTGTCATGCTGCCCCCGTGTAAACCTTAGAACAAGGAACCTCTTTAACTTGTACTGTATTTTTCTAAAAGATGACACATATCAGAAACTTCACAGGCAGGGAGTAGAGCTGAGAGCTGAGCAAACTATGACTCGCACATGTTATCAGTCACCCAGGATTGGCTGTTTCCTGTGAGTGTTAAAGCCGGTATTTGGTTTTTATAACAAAACTTTATTTATTGCTGCCAAGCAGAAGCATTTGCATCCCAGCTAGACAGATAAAAGAATCCTGAGTGGCATCCTCTCTGGCAGATTATGATGGAGAGATGAGAAGCTCAAGGTTGCAGGCAGTGGGATGTGGGGCTATGGTTGCCTTGTTCTGAGAATTGTATAGCATGAGATGCCCAGTCATAAAAGTCTGTTATCTAGAAATAACGAGAGAGGGATTTGTAAGGGTGGGACTGGGAGGAGAGGAGGGAGGGCTCTGTGATCAGAATGTAAAGTGAATAAATAAATTTATGGAGAGAATCTGTTATCTGCTATGTTTGCCACATTTTTTTGAGCTGCATTACAATAATTGGTTATTTTTCCAGTTTTTAAAGAGTCTTGAGTCTTTCTTTCAAAGATTGGAAGGAAATTTTATATATATATATATATATATATATATATATATATATATATACATACATACACACACACACACACACACACACACACAGGATCACCATTGTTAGCCATTCATGCAAATGTATAATTTGAGTTACCATCATCTAGGAGATATTTTCATTGTTTCTCATTTCACAAGCAAAAATAGTAATTATTTGATAGAAAACAGATTCTATTCTATTTTGCAGAAATAAATGGCTGACATATGAAATTATTAACAGGATAATGCAAACATCCACCTACTCATCAAAAATAAATTTACAGTGTTTTTATTTCAATTGACTTCCACATTTTCTATAAATAATAGTATAATAACAATTTTAGTCAGACACATTAATATTTCTTTAATTTTCACTGTGCTTCTCTCTTAATTATTTTCTTCAGTATTTTATTTGCCATAAGAAGACATTCCCATTTTGTCAGAGGCTGGGAGATTCAATTTTTTAACATACATAATGTTAATGTTATTCTTTGTTCACTGAACATTCACATGTCTCCTGGTGACAGGTTGTCAAGAAATATGTCTCCCTCGGAGACAATCAGTGATGCAATACGTGGTAATGAGGTGCACTCACCAGAGTGCCCCTTACTGTTCCTGTGTGCCCTGATGTGATGTCTCAACTATTTGTTTGCTCTGCTATTAAGATAGCATTAGTAAATGTGATGGGAACAGATTATTCCTTCCCAGAAATATTTACGGAAGTGCTTTCAAAGGACCATTCAATCCACAGTTGCTACAGATGCAGCATGTAGCACTGAGAGCTGCTTCTAAAACTGTGTGGACTAAAATATCATCCTACAAGCCAGTGAATGTGTTAACTTTTTTTGTGCCTGAATGCAGATAAGAGGTCATGGGCTGTTCTATGCGTGCAGATCATATATGTGTGCACTTTTGGTAAAATAGAAGCAATCATCTTATGTCAAAGGGGATTGGGTAAACTGTTTCAATTTAAGAAAAAGAGCTTCTCTCATGTATTTATGCTGCTCAAGGAGAAGCCTTTTCATACCTTAATGTACTTTCTCCTTCCTGAAAAAGTCTTAAAAACCTCATAACACTCTTCTTGAAATGGACTTGAGCTACACTTCACAGTACCTGGCTGCCAATAGACTTAAATGTGAGGCTGGACTAGTCTTGCTTTCTGTAGACTGCTGATAATTTTTCTATAAAATGCAAACACCCTAGAGGATGGATAATTTAATGGATGAACATACAGGTGATGTTTGTGGCAACCAATGACTTTCATCTGTTCAATGAAGAATCATATTCTTTTGTTAAGTATCTCGCTAGACTTTTTGTATTATTTTTTACTCTAAAAACATCTCCAGGAGCATATCAGACTATTTGATGCTAGCCAACAGATGCTGATATACTGTTGTCATGAGTGAGCCAAAGGTGTGTGACAGGGCTAACTGAGTTTGACCCAAAGCTTCAGAATACCCATGATACCAAAGAGATGTGACTTTTGCCCATGTCTAAATACTTTTAGTTTTTGTTTTGGATTATCTAGTGGTGAGACAATTCATTAATAAGAAAAATTTATTGAAGCAACTCCAGAGATATAAAAGGATTATTGCATCTCTGGGAAGAGTGAATGCATTCTCAGTGGAATGAAGAAACCCAAGCCTTCCAATGAAATTGATTTACTACTTAATTCACATCCAAAGCAGCATGGTATAGGTTCAGATAGCAGTTTGTGGCAACTTGATTTATGCTAATCAAAGGAATGGTGTGTTTTCCCTGACACATAAATGAAGTACACATTTTAAAAAATTACTTAAGAAAATGGCTGTTTAAAATATTACTCATCAGGATGAAAGCTAGCAGACATTTCACATTTATATTATATTGATGACATATAGTTGTCTCTGAAGAGACATTTTTGTACTCATTCATCATTGTAACAAATAAAAAAGTTCATATTTCTAATTTTATTTACTTTCCTATAAAATATTTAAGTGTATATCAGACATCGGAAATAGATCAAGAAACTCAATGCTAAAGAGATTAGTGGAAAGAGAGAAAACATCATATAAAAAATAATTTTGTTATTCTTTTTTCTAAAAATGTGGTCCCAAAAGAATATTTTTACTAATTATAGTGCTAGGCATTTGAAATGCAAAGAGGAACACAGCATTGTCTGTTACCTAACAAACTGAACTGCACTGATGAAGATAATTTGCTGTTCAGAAATAAGTAGGAAACCTTCCAAGAAAAGCCTGAGATGATCAGGAAACAGAAATATTTGGTTGTTTGTAGTAAGGAGAGCAGTGTGTCCCTGCTTGGCAGTGAGCAACAATGAGCTTGAGAGCATCTTAGAGGCAGGAAGTTTGTCATGAACCAAGGTGTGGCTCTGTGAGCTTGCTTGCTGATAAAGAGATAGCTGCTAATCCCAGGGGATAAAGAAGATGAGCAATGATCAGACACGGTAAGCATGGGCTTGGTGAGCAGTGCACATGACGAACTCATAGTCCCTGCCAAGGAAGCTAAGATTGAGTCTAAGCTTTGTAAGGCATTCCTGAAGACATCAAAGTAAGGCTGGACATTAAAGTAGTAAAAATTGTGATAGGGACACTCAGGGATACAAAAGGCCATGGGTTTCTCTGGTTTTCATTCACAAAAGATTTTATTTACTAAATCTCTCTCCTTCCTATAACAGCACTGGATCATGCCTGCTCCATACAGCCTTATCAGAAGGGAAGACACCATTAGGTACAAAATAATGGCAGGATGTCTCCAGAGACAAGTTAGCCCTTGATTTATATCTCTCAGTTAAGAAATTCCCCTTAAACGATCAGAAAAAATTTCTAAGAGCAATTGGGTCTTCATTTTCTATGACTAACAAATTCTAGACCCTCCCAGGAATCCAATAAAATGGTTTTTGTTTGTATGTTTGTTTTGTCTGTTGCAAAGCAGCCTGGCACTCCTGAAGTCGGTGTATTAAAACTTTTGCCTAAGAGTACATAGCCTGGCCTTCCAGTTTTTATCTGTGGCGAGAGACCTCTGCCTGGGCCACCAGGGCTCCATAGCCAAATAGCACTTGGAGAAAGCTAGCCTTTCAGGAGTATAGGCAAGCCTGTCTCCTCAGAGGGACCCACCTGGAATACCCAGGACACAAGGACTGAGGAGTGGCCTTCTGGCTTCTTTCGTTGGCCAGGGTGTGGATCCTGTGACACAGGGCTCCATGTTCAAATAGTGCCAGGAGAGAGCTGGTATTCCAGGAGTGTCGACACACCTTCAAGCACAGGCAAGCCCACCACTTCTATTCAAATTCACTGGATCAAGAGAGACCCTTGCAGAGCCATCAGGACACAGGAAACAAGGGAGGCTGAGGACTAGATCCTACTGGTTTCTGTCTGCACCCCAGAGTTGACCCTGTACCACAGCTTTCCAAACCCAAATTCCTCTCAGAGAGAACTGACCTTCAAGGAGTATTGACACAGAGGCTTGCAGGAGGGACAAGCCACAGTCAGAGAGATTAAGACCAAGTAACACCAGAGATAAACAGATGGCAAAAAGCAAGGGCAAGAACATAAGGAACAGAAACCAAGGCAAATTGGCATCATCAGAACCCAGCTCTCCAACCACAGCAAGGACTGGATACCCCAACACACCAGAAAAGCAAGACTCAGACTTAAAATCACATCTCATGATGATGATAGAAGATTTTAAGAAGGAAATAAATAACTCCCTTAAAGAAATACAAGAGAACACAGTTAAACAACTAGAAGCCCTTAAAGAGGAAACACAAAAATCCCTTAAAGAATTTCACAATCAAACAGGCACAATTACAGGAAAATACAATCAAACAGATGAAGGAAATGAACAAAACCAACCAAGAAATAAAAATAGAAATAGAAACAATAAAGAAATCACAAATGGAGATAACCCTGGAGTTAGAAAACCTAGGAAAGAAATCCGGAGTCAGCCAGGCAGTGGTGGCGCATGCCTTTAATCCCAGCACTCAGGAGGCAGAGGCAGGCAGATTTCTGAGTTCGAGGCCAGCCTGGTCTACAGAGTGAGTTCCAGGACAGCCAGGGCTACACAGAGAAACCCTATCTCAAAAAACAAAAACAAAAAAAAGCCAAACCAAAACAAACCAAAACAAAAAACCAACCAAACAAACAAACAAACAAAAAAGAAATCCAGAGTCATAGATGCAAGCATCACCAACAGAATACAATCACCAACAGAATACAAGAGAGAGAAGAGAGAATCTCAGTTGCAGATGATACCATAGAAAACATTGACACAACAGTCAAAGAAAACAGAAAATGCAAAAAGCTCCAAACCAAAACATCCAGGATATTCAGGATACAATGAGAAGACAGAATCCGAGGATAATAGGAATAGAAGAGAGTGAAGATTCCCAACTTAAAGCACCAGTAAATATCTTCAATAAAATTATAGAAGAAAACTTCCCTAATCTAAAGACAGAGATGAACATAAATAAATTCTTCCGTCACATAATAGTCAAAACACCAAATGCACAAAATAAGTAAAGAATATTAAAAGCAATAAGGGAAAAAGGTCAAGTAACATATAAAGGCAGACCTATCAGAATTGCACCAACTTCTCACCAGAGACTATAAAAGCTAGAAGATCCTGGGCAGATCTCATACAGAGTCTAAGAGAACACAAATGCCAGCCCAGGCTGCTATACCCAGCAAAACTCTCAATTATCATAGATGGTGAAACCAAAATACTCTATGATAAATCCAAATTTGCATAGTATGTTTCCACAAACCCAGCCCTACAAAGATGGAAAATGCCAACTCAAGGAGGAAAATTACACCCTAGAAAAAGCAAAAAAGTAATCTTTCAACAAACTCAAAAGAAGATAGCCACACAAACATAAAAATAACATCGAAAATAACAGGAAGCAACAATCACTATTCCTTAATATCTCTCTTAACATCAATGGACTCAATTCCCCAATAAAAAGACAGACTGACAAACTGGATCCATAAACAGGACCCAGCATTTTGCTGCATCCAGGAAAGGCACCTCCGTGTTAAAGATAAATACTACCTCAGAGTAAAGGGGTGGAAAACAATTGTCCAGGCAAATGGTCCCAAGAAACAGGCTGGAATACCCATTCTAATATCGGATAAAATTGACTTTCAACCAAAAGACATCAAATAAAGATAAGGAAGGACACTTCATACTCATCAAAGGAAAAATCTTCCAAGAAGAACTCTCAATTCTGAACATCTATGCCCCGAATTCAAGGGCACCCACATTCATAAAAGAAACTTTACTAAAGCTCAAAGCACACATTGCATCTCACACAATAATAGTGGGAGACTTCAATACCCCACTATCAACAATAGACAGATTTTGGAAACACAAACTAAACAGAGACACAGTGAAACTAGCAGATGTTATGAACCAAATGGATTTAACAGATATCTATAGAACATGTCATCCTAAATAAAAAGAATATACCTTTTTCTCAGCACCTCATGGTACCTTTTCCAAAATTGATCTTATAATTGGTCACAAAACAAACCTCAAAAGATATAAGAAGATTGAAATAATCCCATGCTTCCTGTCAGATCACTACGGAATAAGACTGTCTTCAATGGCAACAACAACAACAGAAAGCCCACATACAAATGGGAGCTGAACAACACTCTACTCAATGATAACTTGGTCAAGGAAGAAATAAAGAAAGAAATTAAAGACTTCCTAGAATTTAATGAAAATGAAAATATAACATACCCAAAACTATGGGACACAATGAAAGCAGTATAAAGAGGAAAACTCATAGCTCTGAGTACCTCCAAAAAGAAACTGGAGAGAGCATATACTAGCAGCTTAACAGCACACCTGAAAGCTCTAGAAGAAAAAGAATCTAATACACTCAAGAGGAGTAGAAGGCAGGAAATAATCAAATTAAGGGCTGAATTCAACCAAGAAGAAACTAACAGAATTATACAAAGAATAAAAAAAAAAAAAAAAACCCACAGGAGATGGTTCATTGAGAAAATCAACAAAATAGATAAACCCTTAGCCAGACTAACCAGAGGACACAGAGACAGTATCCAAATTAACAAAATTAGAAATGAAAAGGGAAATAAAACAACATATTCTGAGGGAATTCAAAAAAATCATCACATCCTACTACAAAAGCCTATACTCAACACAATTGGAAAATCTGGATGAAATGCACAAGTTTCTAAACAGATACCAAATACCAAAGTTAAGTCAGAATCAAATAAACCATCTAAACAGTCCCATAGCCCCTAAAGAAATGTACGCAGTCATTAAAAGTCTCCCAACCAAAAGATGCCCAGGACTAGATGGGTTCAGTGCAGAATTCTATCAGACCTTCAAAGAAGACCTAATACCAGTACTCTTCAATCTATTCCACAAAATAGAAACAGAAGGTACACTACCCAATTCATTCTATGAGGCCACAGTTACACTGATACCAAAACATCACAAAGACCCAACAATAAAAGAAAACTTTAGACCAATTTCCATTTTGAATATTGATGCAAAAATACTCAATAAAATTCTCACAAACCAAATCCAAGAACACATCAAAATGATCATTCACCATGATCAAGTAGGCTTCATCCCAGGGATGCTGGGATGGTTCCATATCCGGAAATCCATCCATGTAATCCACTACATAAACAAACTCAAAGAAAAAAAAAACACACGGTCATTTCATCAGTTGCTGAAAAGGCATTTGGCAAAATTCAACATCCCTTCATGATAAAAGTCTTGGAAAGATCAGGAATTCAAGGACCATACCTAAACATAGTAAAAGCAGTATACAGCAAACCAGTGGCCAACATCAAACTACATGAAGAGAAACTTGAAGCAATCCCACTAAAATCAGGGACTAGACAAGGCTGTCCACTCTCTCCCTATCTATTCAGTATAGTACTCAAAGTTCTAGCTAGAGCAACTAGACAACAAAAGGAGGTAAAAAATATACAAATTGGAAAGAAAGAAATCAAAATATCACTATTTGCAGATGATATGATGGTATACTTAAGTGACCCCCCCAAAAAAACTCTACCAGAGATCTGCTACAACAGATAAACAACTTCAGCAAAGTGGCTGGATACAAAATTAACTCAAGCAAATCAGTAGCCTTCCTATACTCGAAGGATGAACAGGTTGAGAAAGAAATTAGGGAAATGACACCCTTCACGATTGTCACAAACAATATAAAGTATCTTGGTGTGACTCTAACCAAACAAGTGACAGATCTGTATGACAAGAACTTCAATTCTCTGAAGAAAGAAATCAAAGAAGACCTCAGAAGATGGAAATATCTCCCATGCTCATGGATTGGCAGAATTAATATAGTTAAAATGGCCATCTTGCCGAAAGCAATCTACTGATTCAATGCAATCCCCATCAAAATTCCAACTCAATTCCTCATAGATTTAGAAAGAGCAATTCTCAAATTCATATGGAATAACAAAAAACCCAGGATAGCAAAAACTATTCTCAACAATAAAAGGACTTCTGGGGGAATCAGCCTCCCTGACCTCAAGCTGTACTACAGAGCAGTAGTGATAAAAAAAACTGTGTGGTATTGGTACAGTGACGGGCAGGTAGATCAAAGAATAGAATTAAGGACCCAGAAATGAACCCACACACTTATGGTCATTTGATCTTTGACAAAGGAGCTAAAACCATCCAGTGGAAAAAGGACAACATTTTCAACAAATGGTGCTGGTTCAACTGGCGGTCTACATGTAGAAGAATGCGAATTGATCTATTCCTATCTCCCTGTACAAAGCTCAAGTCCAAGTGGATCAAGGACCTCCACATAAAACCAGATACACTGAATCTAATAGGAAAAAAAAAGTGGGAAAAAGTCTCGAACACATGGGCACAGGGGAAAAGTTCCTGAACAGAACACCAATGGCTTGTGCTCTAAGATCAAGAATCGACAAATGGGACCTCATGAAATTACAAAGTTTCTGTAAGGCAAAGAACACTGTAAATAGGACAAAATGGCAACCAACAGATTAGGAAAAGATCTTTACCAATCTTATTTCCAATAGAAGGCTAATATCCAATATATACGAAGAACTCAAGAAGTTAGACTCCAGAGATCCAAATAACCTTATCAAAAAATGGGGAACAGAGCTAAACAGAGAATTCTCAATTGAGGAAACTCATAGGGCTGAGAAGCACCTAAAGAAATGTTCAACATCCTGAGTCATCAGGGAAATGCAAATCAAAATAACCCTGAGATTCCACCTCACACCAGTCAGAATGGCTAAGATCAAAAACTCAGGTGACAGCAGATGTTGGAGAGGATGTGGAGAAAGAGGAACACTCCTCCATTGCTATTAGGATTGCAAGCTGGTACAACCATTCTGGAAATCAGCTTGGTGGACCCTCAGAAAAATGAACATAATAATACCTGAGGACCCAGCTATTCCACTCCTGGGCACATACTCAGAAGATGCTCCAACATGTAATAAAGACCCATGCTCCACTATGTTCATAGCAGCCATATTTATAAAAGCCAGAAACTGGAAACAACCCAGATGTCCCTCAAAAGAGGGATGGATACAGAAAATGTGGTACATTTACACCATGGAATACTACTCAGCTATTAAAAACAATATCTTCATGAAATTCACAGGGAAATGGATGGAATTTGAAAATATCATCCTGAGCAAGGTAACTCAGTCACAAAAGAATGAACACGGAGTGTACTCACTGATAGGTGGTTATTAGCCTTAAAGTTCGGAATACCCAAGATTCAGTTCACAGCAACCATTGGCCTGAGTGTGAGGTCCCAGATGGAGGAGTTGGAGAAGGGACTGAAGGAGCTGATGGAGTTGGCAACCCCATGGAGGGAACAACAATGTCCACTGGCCTGACCTCCAGATGCTCCTGGAGACTGGATCACCAACCAAAGAATACACATGGAGGGACCCATGGTGCTGGCCACATATGTGGCAGAGGAAGGCCTTGTTAGCCATCAGGGGGAGGAGAGGCCCTTAGGCTTGAGGGTGTTAGATGCCCCAGTATAGGAGAATGCCAAGGAGGGAAGAAGAGAGTGGATGGGTAGGTGGGTGGAGAAATACCCCCATAGAGGTAGGGGTGGGGGTAGGGGGTAGGGAGGTTCCAAAGGAGAGACCTGGAAAGGGGGAAACATTTGAAATATAAATAAAGTATCAAAAAAATGTACATACCCCATTTCTATTTTACACCTGCCATTACTGGGATTGTTCCTTTCTCATCCAGTATCATCATGAGAACATCTTTCTATTAGATGAAGCAAGAAAGACAGGAGTGGTTTGCAAATAGATGAGCTTAAAGCTTCCATGGTCTGGAGGACAAACTCAGAGGCTATATAAGTAAAATGAATTTTAAAATGTAAGGTGGATGATAAGTTAGAAGGCTGTTAAAGTAAAAGTGAACTAAATCAAGTTTGCTACCATGGAGTAATGAGTGTTTAGCTAATATTAAAATAAATGCAACCAAATTTGGCCAAAATAAAACTCTTATAAGAAGAATGAGAAAGAATTGAGTTCAAGCTTAGAGTAGACTCTGATAGTCTTTTGAAGATAGCTCTTAGAATAGTCTTGTCTCAATTAAAATAAAAGGAGAAAGAAGGGACCCAAGATTATTATCTTGTATTTAGTGCTGGTCTAGAGCTTGTCAGCTTTCAGGATAATCAACTTGAGTTCCAGCCTGATCCCTTCAGCCTCTCAAGATCTGCTTTTGTGTCCCTAGCCACTTCTCTGTTGTCTTAACCCATGACTAGTGAAATCTGTTTTATAAAGATCACAGCTCTCTTAACCCTGGTGAGGGACAATGTGAAGAAAGGCTTCCAGAATTTTCTATGTGGTCCATACTTTATGAGCAATAGTAACTTACTGAATTATGTCTGCTTTCCTGGGTAACTCCCGTACTCCCCACTAAGTGTCCCAGAAATTACTTCCTAACTAAATTATCTTCAAATCTCTTCTAGGATTAACAACTAGACAAATTCAACCAAAAACACACGCTCATAACATCACAAGTAAGGGTAAGAACTATGAAGACAATCTCCATATTCTCTGTGCATATCATGTGCCCCAATGGGGAGGAGGAAAGAGTTCTTTAAGACCTGTGTCATGTGAAGCAAGGAGAAGGAAAAGCTTTTACTCTGAGTGAGGCAGCAGAAGCAAGGCCTTCAAGAAGGGCAAGTCAAGGAGACAGACAGCATTCTTTGAGTAGTTGATGAATGAGGGATGGTTTCTCATGAAGCAAGAGGGCTGTGGACAATCATAGATCGGTGGGATAAAGGTCAGAGAATGTCTCATGAGTAGGGAAAGACAGAGCAGAGAGGTAAACCAAGGAGAGCTGAAATGTGAGGCAGAGCAGACTGAATTCATAAAAGTAGTTTTTACCTATTCGGTGCTCCGATCCAAACCTCATGGGGATGGTGGTCCATAGAAGATCCGTACAGTGTTCAGTGCAGAGTATATAGGTCCTATCTTATAGAATACATGGGCAGATGATTGGCTTGAAGATTGAACTAAAAGCACTCGAGGTAACATGAGGACAGCATCTTTATTAGCCTGTATCTTCTTTTGTTCCTGTTGTGTGTAATAACCACACCAAAGCTTGTATAACAGCCCATGTCTCAAGAGTCAGTGTCTGTAATTACAAATAAATATGACCTGTGAGCCTGTTAATGTAAAACTAATTATGTTTAGCGATTCCGTAAATACACGGGAGGAGTTCATGTCCTCGTCACTGTGACAAAACTCTTGACAGAGCAACTTGAGGGAGAAAGATGTATTGAGGCTTAGAGTCTGTGGATGCAGTCTATGTGGTGTGGTAAATGTGGGATGGTAGGAGAGGCTCTGTCTAGAGCTGATAGTTTTGTGGCCTCGAGTAGATGTGGGAGCAAAGGAGCTTGGGCCAGAAACAGGGTTAGGTGAGCTAAAAAAAAAAACCCTGAAGGTCTGTCCCTCAGCTGCCCACCTCTTATAGCTCAGCCTCACCTCCTAGAGGTGTCTCCATCTTCCAAGAAGTACCACCACCTGGGGATGAAGTGACAAGTACATGAGCTTCTGGGAGCTATTTCACAGGAAACCTGGCAAATATACCATTAGAGAAATGTGGGCATAAGTATGGGAGTATGAAGGAGAATTTGGTTCCCGTCATCAGGATGCAAATCCAAACCCACAAAATAAGCTCCATTTCTGCCTCCGAGAGCGACATCGAGATGAAAATAGCCCACGCACGATACATTTGTTTTGCACCTGTTATATGCTGAGAACACCAACTCTATCGCCACTGTTTTAAAAGATCTTCGGGTGGGAAGCAGGGGCAGTTGTGGCCATTTTATCAGTAGCTCTGCAGCTAGCATCGCTGCTTTATGTTGCATAGCAAATAGTGTTTTGGAAGTCTGGCAGAAAAGAGGGAGTCCTACTGTTCCTGCAAGGTGGTGACAATTAAGAGATATTGCTACATCTCTGTATCCAGCTGTGACAACTTCCCAACTCTGAACTCCTCAGCCCTGTGGTGTCTCTTTAAAGAGATGAATTGCAGGAGGGAAGAAAAACAAGGGGGCAGTGATTGAGAGAAGATTCCCCCTTCCCCAAGAGGCAGAAAGTGAGGTAAGAAAAGGAAAATAGATCCCAAGCAAGACAAACAAACAACAGAAAATAAGAAAAAGTTGGAATTTAAAGAGTGAGCATTTTTTGCTTACCCCGGGATACCTATTCCATTTGCCTCTGTGACAGAACATCATGTGATCTACTCCCGTGGTTAAAAGGAAGTTTAAGGTGTATTTTCAGAGCCACAGAGGGAGGCCTTGTGTTTCCACTCCTGCCCTGCCTGATAGAAGACACAGCGTGTGGTGTTTGTAGAACAGAGGGGCTGAGAGGTGCGAGGAGGTGGGCGCTCTAATTGCGGAATCCAAACCACCAGCTCCTTGTGCTTCATTGTGACAAAAATGGAAGGTTTTTATTAGTTAGGTACTTATAAAGAAAAATTCAAATACGCATTAAGGGATTTAAAAAACCTGATGAGGTCATTACCTGCTGCATTATTTAGAACACTGGGGACACAAACTGTTGCCCTTTTGTGTGCCAAGCTGCCACTGAGCGATGTTAGGGCTTCGGAATTTTTCCCTCAGGAGGGATAATGAGTGGATATCCTTTACCAAGACTAGTCCCTGAAGTGTGTCTTCCTGGGCAAAGCATTCATGGAATGATTTTCTTCACATATCATAGCAAACCAACAGTAAGTACAATAACAGCAATGCTTACTGTAAGTCACTACATTTTGCAGCTTAATGAACGGCGACATGATAGCGTAGGATGAGTGTTATGGCTGATTTTGACTAAGTGTTTGATCTGTGGGTCATACTTCCTCCTGCCTGAATGAAGAGAGGAGAAGAGGAGAGACACCAAAGGTCATTAGACCTCAATAGTTATATGGCATTTTTGCATAAAACAAAATGAAATTCAAATGCTTCATAATTACTGCTATGGATTAGCAAATTTTATTATGCAATTAAAACATTAGCTACAACAAATATAAATATGTTGTGTGTTCTTAATTAGAGCTCTTTGATAATCACTGTTCACTTGTGCATAAGTAGTTAACATACAGCTAGAGTCACTTTCTATGAATTAAATTAATATAAAAAAGCAGGATTGCAAACTTTAAGTCTCTTATGTCTTTAAGCGGAAGGCATTAGACAATTGAAACACACAGAAGGGATGAGAAGATGCTGCCGCTAAACAGCACTGTGCCCCAATGCCTGAGGGCCTTGAACTTGTATATATGTTGACTGTGCTACCTGTTCTTCAGGACACCTTGGTTCCTGCTTCACCTCTCAGTACCTCAGCCCTGTTCATCAGTCAAATAGGAATGCCAACTGTGATTAAAACCCTTCCAACTTGAAAGGATTAAATGCATTGACGCATCTCAGCACATAGGATGGCACCTGACATATTATGAATACTGCCACAGTGACAGGGATTAATATAATTTTCATGAGAGCCATTAATCTAAATTATTAAGGTCGATGTCCTTCATAAGCTTTCTCAAAGGACCTCAATGAGCGTTTGGAAAGAAAACACATGCGCGCGTGCGTGGGCACACACACACACACACACACACACACACAAAACAGCAAATTTTTGTTGTAGCTTTTAGAAATCTGAAACCATTCACGTCAATGAAATAAGGTCAGTGCTAAAGGTCTCAGACATCCATAAACAGTGATGGAACAGTGGTAGAGAAGAAAAGACAGAAAACTGTTGCTTTCCTCCCCAGGAAAGTCCATTCTTTCTACCTCTATCTCAAGAAGTTCTAGTGGCTTCAGGTACGTCTAAGTAGGCCACACTTATCTGTAAGATATGTGGAAATAAAACCACCTCAGTTTAATTCTTCTCAAAACACAAGAATGTGGATGACCCAGAACCTATTTTATTGAAGCAAAACCCATCACTTGGAGTCTGTCCCTGTTTTTGCTACAGTCATTGAGAGTATAGGAAGCCTATGTCAGGGTTTCGGGCACAGGGAATTGTTTTGATCCAGATTACCAGAGCTCTTTCTAGATTGGGGGTTAGGGTGGGGTGGGCAAAAGTCCAGTTAAACATATAAAGACCATCTGCCTCTTTGGGTTATCGTTGCTTGCTTGTGAATTTCTCTCTCCACAGATCCTATTCTGGTGTCCTGGAATAGGACTGTGAATTCCTGGATCCTTATCACCGAATCCATCCAAGACCATCCGTAGGTCAACACAATCTCTAACGTTATCTCCTAAGTGAGAAGCTAAGGGGAAAGAAACTGCCCGAGATCACATGGTTAGGTAGACCTGTGAGAGAAGTATCTCTTGAAAGCATATTTCCTGATTCCAAGATTATCGATCAAATATTATGTACAAAGGTTAAGCTAAAGTAGAAGTGAAGGCAATACCAGCACATCGTTAATTATAAATTTTAAAGCACACAAGCATGCAATGTGTTTTAATACAGGACAGAAATCTTAGCAAGCTTTCTTATTTCCTTCTAAAGTCTGTCTCAGAAGACACAAATTTTCTTAGCCACATTTCCATCAGGCAATTGCATCCTTTCCATAAAGATTCTTTCTGTCTCAATTGGACAGAGCACAGGCCATCTAATTTGTCTTGTTTCCCTAATTGATTTTGCAGTAATTCCATGTGAGCTTAGTGTTTCACAGCTTCTGTTCTCTTCTCCAGGGTGTCCTTAGGGGACCATTGAGTAAATTACTTTTTTTCTGCTGTGCTTAATGGTGCCCTAGTGTTCTGAAAGAGTTAATTTACCTCTGAGAGGTGAACAGTTCTTCACCCAAGAACCAGGACTATTACTGACCCAAAGAGGACTGTACTAATCTAGGCATATGGCCAATTAGCCACACATTGGCACAGAAGGCATTCAGTAGGTGTCCATGCCCCATTGAAAGTGACTCAACCATGGGAAACCTGTGATGTGACCAAATGTATCACAGATCTTCCTAGAAAAAGAAATTGCATTTACCTAAGATCGCCTATTCAGTTTGATACCTGACTTCTTGGGGGTCCCGTGTTTGTTCATAGATAGTTCTAGAAATGACTGAGTCTACAAGTTAATTCTTCAGTGTCCCCACCCAAATGGGAAATTAGATCCCTCAAAGGAATAACTCAGCACTTCTGACTGAAGAACATAATCCCAGTTCCAAATCCTCTTGGAATATATAAGTAAATATAGTGTTACTTCATCTTTTAAGGCTCACCAGTAGAAGTAAAACGGGAGTCCCACATGCCAGTTTTAATTATCTAGCACCCATATTAAGAAAAATGAAAACAGACAAAATTATTTTCAATCATATATTCTATATAACTCACACTAAACTATTACCATTTGGACCCATAATAAATATTAAGATATTGCTAGTGGGAATCTTTAGATTCAGATTGCACTAAGTCTTTACAAGATAGCACCTTTTTATAGTCAATTACTCATTTAAGTATCAACCACATTTCAAAGGGTAGTAGCCACATAGGATCCTCTGAATTCACTTAGCCTCTAACCTGGGTCTTCCATTTATTTCTTTTCTGTAATATATTTGTTCTCTCTCTCTCTCTCTCTCTCTCTCTCTCTCTCTCTCTCTCTCTCTCCCTTTCTGTTCTTTATTGAGTTCTTAAGGCAGGGTCTCACTAACTATCCCAGACTGCCCTCAAACTTATAATCTTCCTGCTTCTGCCCCCCAGAGTGCTGATACTGCATGTGTGTGGCACCAGCCCCAAAATAATTTTTGGGTTATTTAAATTTGCCCCGCCAGTTAAATCCAGCTTCACTGATGTTGTTCAATTACGAGTTTCATGCTGTGTCTTCAGAATGTTCTAGTATCTTGATGAGATTTGCATCATCATGTGCGTCATACCCCAGAATCCCAATCCCTGAAATAAAAGCCAAAGTGGAAAGTGACAGAAATAGAGTTTAAATGGAGGCACATATGGTTTAAAAGAGGAGAGAGAGGGAGTCCAGAACAATTTCAATACCATCTAGAAGTGATCAATGAGAGAAAGGAACAGATTTCTATCTTAGTTATTTTTTTCTTGCTACTATGAACAAATAATTGAACAAGAAAGAATTTAAACTAGGTGGTTAAGGAGGACTGTCATTGCCAGGCAACAACATCTCACGTTCTCACCATTCTGGTTTATAAAGATAAAGAAACAAATGATATTGAAAGGCCATTACTTGTAACTTTCTCATGGCTTTCTTGCTGTCTTTCCTGGCTATCGAAACATGACTGTTTTATTTACACTCTTCTGTGAAATCCAACCTACTTTATGAGTTTCAGGGCCCCTGTTCACCTCATTTCCATATTCTGTACCAGGGGTTACTTGAATATTGTCAAATGAATTATGTTTAGAAACAAGGTGAGAAAAACTTAGCATCCCAAGTTTGTTACCTGGTGCATTGATATCAGTTCTATGTGTTAATGTTGTTCTCACCCAATCTAGACAGTGTGAGCATAGCATCTAGACACGACCTCTCTATGCCTCCATTGGGTGTCTCTTGGGGTCTATAGTCTTATTAGGCCTCCAAGTAACAGTCTAGTTTCCTTCCCTGGGCACCATCTTGTCAAAGCATTCATAACATGGAAAAGTGTATATTCTTTTATTATATTATGTTTACTTAGTAGGCACTATAATCACATAGTGTGTCATTATACAAAATGTTTATATTTCCAGTTATCAAAGAATCATTTTGAGGAATAGAATCTTAAGTGCTAAAATAAATGAACCCATTTTGACTGCTTTCCAAAACTTGACAAAAACAAAATGATTCTAATATAAATATTCAGTAATAGAATCTGTGTTATAAAACTCTATATGAAAAAAGGTTTAAAATTAGGCTATTGCAAGTATGTCTTCCCACTTAATAACTAAGAAATTATGAGAAGAAAATCATGTTAATTCACTGAGTTATAACTGATGAACATTGTACTTTTAAAACTCACAAAGTAAAATTTTCTTTAAAAAATGAAATGTCCTTATTAATTCACAGCTAGAATCTATCCTAAAATTCAACTAAATTATATTTTTTCCAATTATAAGGAGTGTGGTGGGCTAATTAGCTAGGCTTACTTCATTCAGTGCCAAGGTGCTCTTTAGCCTTTGTCTTTCATGTGTGTGTGTGTGTGTGTGTGTGTGTGTGTGTGTGTAAATTAGCCTTTTCATTAACTTGTATCTAACCCTAAATAGATTTGGAGCTGTTCATTCATGATTCTGGACAAGCAGATGACCAAATGACTTTTGGCAAAGGAAAAAGATATGAATTCTAACTAAAGTCATCTTTCATACCAACCCTTCAGCAGATCTGCCACCACCACAAAGAAATGATGTGACTTAAAATGTATGGCTCTCTTGGTTAAATTGTGTGCCCAAAAATCCACCTTTCCATATACCATTTCTACAATAACAAGAGGATCATTTATTTTTTGAATAAGGAAATATTTGTTTGTGGTTATTTCCCAAACTCTAGAAACCATGCAAGCACTGAGTAAATATTAAAAAAAGAGAAAAGAAAAGAAAAGAAAAAGAAAAAAGAAAAAAAAGCATACTATAGATGAAATTTCTGTCTTCAATAAATCCATATTTTAATGTGTACCGAGAATAAAAAGTTTTAGTGCATAATTAGGTTTTGCCAGGTTTTCTAATGACACTGTATCCTTCAAGCTTGCTGGCTTTTTAAATTAATGATTTCTCACCCACTTTCAGTTCATGCTTGATTCCACAGCTTTTCACTCTGGGATTTAAGTTAATGGAATAGGAACTATCTCAAACATACTGGTCACTAAAATATATATTGGGGGACTCTGAAGAAAATTTTACACTTTGTATAGCAGTTGGTGGAGTTCTTGCCTAGTATGTGCAAAGTCCTTGGTGTGATCTCCAGCACAGTATAAACCCAGTTATGGTGCTACACAGCTATAATCTCATCACTCAGGAAGTCACAGAATCAGAAGTTCAGGTCATCATTGACAAGTTCAAAGCCAGCCTAGAATACATGGGACCCCACCTTAAAAGAGAGACAGACTTGTACACTAAAGTGTACTATGATGTATTGGTTTGAAAGAGGCAATCCTTACATTTACCTCCAAATGCAATAAACTGAACTAGTGCTGTGAATTTGTGCAAGCAAAGAGAGAGAAAACTGTACACGGGAAGCAGAGAAGTGAAAAATCTGAGCACCGTTAAAGATTGCTAGAGGCATGGAAGTCCTGGGAGTAAAAGGAAATAGAGATCTCTGATGGGAACCCCAAGCCCTCCAGAACAGCACTTATAGAGCTTTCATCATCTAAAATGGACCCTAGGAGGACAATGTGACAGAAAGGGGGCCAAGAGAAAAGGGGATGGAAGGATTACCCTTACTGATTAGAGGTATCAGTGTGTTAATGTCTCAGTGACATTAAGTTTGTTATACTGTTCAAACACAAGGAGTTAAAGCACTGAAAAAGAAACTAAATGTTCAGGAATAAACACAGAGGCAAGAGGTGTTATGAAAGTCAACTGTACTCACTGTACAGTCAGATTTGGCAACATAGTGTCAGGTATAATGATTTACACCCAAACCAATAGCAGTGATCTCTAGGCAAGTGCATGCTCCAAGGTCACCTGAATCTTTTCAAACAATGAGAAGATATAAAATATAAATCATAGAGATTTCAAGAACAGTGCTCATACTGCATTTACATTTGGCTTTAACTTAGGAGCATCTTAGGAGTTTGCATGAACACACATCCTTCAAATATCAATATTCCTCTTGCTTCCGTTATATAAAATGTTGAAAAATGTGCAGCTTTGAGTGAGGCCAGAAGGAACACGGGTTTTCTTGCCTTCTCTATCTTGTCTTGTCCTGTCTTTCTTTTCTTTCTTTTTTTCTTTTCAGTCATTTTTAATTTCTCATTTGGATTCCTAAGTTGTTGATTTTTCATACATCATACAGAAAACCTAATACTTTCTTTTAACAGACATTTACTATTTCTTCTAGTATTGAAATGATAGCTCAGTGAGTTTCAAATTATAATAACATACTTCTTTGCTATTTTCCATTTTCAATCTATTATACATATATATGCTAATTATATAGTTATTATATATAATGCTTTGTAATAGAATTAAGGAATATCAAAAGCTATGAGTGGTTTTATCAAGCAAACATTTTAGAATAAAGAGTTGAACTGATTGTCATATTTATGGTTCATAACCTAACATGTTTGAAAGCCATTCCTTGAGTTTAAATATCATTTTTAGCTCTTTTCTTTGAAATTTGAGATAAAAAAACCAACTTGTGAATTTTATATTGTTACATGTGTAATAAATAGGGTTATATTATAAGATTCAAGGAATAGAATGATTCTGTGGGTTTAGTCAAAATGCTCTTAAATCACATTTATAGAAAAATTTGGGGAGACAATAAGCGGTTATAGTCAGTACTTGATTAGCAGCGATAATTTGGGATGGTGTATGAATATAAGGTAGGTTTTGTGTCCTAAACCACTTAAAATAAAATGACTGTTGATTAGTCTTCAACTTGAAGTAGACTGCACACTTTACAGATCAATCAGTCATTGAATAATCCACAGTTGGGCTCCAGAATGACTTCATTGCCCAGTGAGGCTGAGCCACTGGAAGATCTTGAGAACGGACTTGTAAACTAACTATCCAAGCTCAGAGTTCAACTCCACGTGGCCTACTGATGTAGCAGAAGTAGATATAAGAACCAAGTTGTGTGAGTCTAGACTAAAGCTGTCTCTTCCCACCATTGCTGATTACCAGAGCTGATGACTCATTGGGGCAATCACCCAGTCCTTACACTGCCACCTTGAACCACCTCCATATGTAAGTGGCTCCTTCGTGCTCAGATACTTAGCAACTAATTGATTCATGAATTTATGTATATTTTAATTTTTAATTCTCTGGTAATATTTAGAAGCACAATAAGCAATTTTCCATACTTGAAAGCCTTGAAATTCTGTTTCAGACATGGCTTTTTATATGTCTGAAATTACATACGTCATTCTTTAATGCTAATGAGAACTACAGTAGTACTAAACATCACTAATACTGAAGAACAACCTCACCAGATGCTTCATAAATGCCCAACATTGGCTGACATGGGTAATTATTTGAAATGATCAGGAATCTATTTTTCAATAGAAATTGTAACACTATCATTAATTGATTCCAATAAGATATATTGAATAATATGATTCATGAAGCCTAAATCTAGGTTGATGACTCAGTTGATAAAGAGCTTGCCACATAAGCATGAGAGTCTGAGTGTAGATCCCCCAACATCCATTTAACTGCTGAATGTAGTGAATCCCTAGTGCATTCTAGCTAGTCAGTCTTGACTGTCAGTGAACCCCAGCCTCAATAAGAGAGCCTATCTAACAACACAAAGTAGAAAGCAATGGAGGAAGACCATAACATTGACATTTTGAGTCTATGCACATACATACCCTTGCACATATACAAGCATGTACTCATACGTATACTACACACATACACAAATAAAAGTAAGACTTATGGTCTTGTATCATGAAATAGATTCTTTTTTTTTTGTCAGTCATGCACAGTTTATTGAGCATATGCCCCAGGCCTACTGCTGGTTGACCAAGGCCATGGTCCTGATTCCAGAACTGAACCACAACCCTGAGGTAAGATCCCACAGGGTTTTTGTGTTTTTTTAATTTTTGATTTTTTTTTTTACATTTCAAATGTTTCCATCTTTCCAGGTCCCCCCTTTGGAACCCCCCCATCCCCTTTCCCTCCCCTGCCTCTATGAGGGTATTCTTCTCCCCTCCCCCCACCCACTCTCGTCTACCCTCCTTGGCATTCCTCTATACTAGGGCATCTAACATCCTCAGGCCCAAGGGCCTCTCCTCCCCCTGATGGCTAACAAGGCCCTCCTCTGCCAATAAATATAGTATGTACTCACTGATAAGTGGATATTAGCCCAAAAGTTTGGAATACCCCAGATTCACTTCACAGCAACTGTTGGGCTGAGCGTGAGGTCTCAGATGGAGGAGTTGGAGAAGGGACTGAAGGAGCTGAGGGAGTTTGCAGCCCCATGGAGGGAACAACAGTGTCAACTGGCCTGACCTCCCTCCCCTCCCCCCCGATGCTCCTGGAGACTGAATCACCAACCAAAGATTACATATGGTGGGACCCATGAAATAGATTCTTAATTCTAAGTAGTTAAGTACTGAAAACACTACTGTGGTCATTAATCACAGGTTCCTGTGAAGAATAAAACACAGATTATACAATATTTTATTAATGTCAGAATTTCAATCTTACTGAAAAGAAGGTTTTCTATTTGTAATAAAAAATATGCTAATAACAGTGGCCAATATTTTTAGGTTTTCTTTTGTGGGCAGAGCTGTTATATCCTCTTTGTGACTCAAAATATCCCCTGAGACAGTTCAAGTATCAAATTAGTATCCCCCAAGGGTTCACTGTGATAGAGGTCTTGTTCCCCAGGGTAGTAACACCAAAATCTACTGGAACCTGAAAAGATGGACCCTAGTAGGAGGAACTTGGGTCCTTGAGATATTCATTCATTCATTCTTGTGGGATGTTGGCACCCCAGTCTCTCTCAGTACCCCCTCCTCTCCTCTCCTCTCTTCTCTTTTTCATCCTCCTCCTTCTCCTTTCCCACTTCTGACTTCCTGTATGACATTGTAAGCTCTTCTACACGTGCAATGTCCCTGAGCCTCCAGAAATGTGAATTAAACCAACATTTGTTTACCACATAAAGAGCTCATCTTGATTATTTCATAGTATGAATACAGAGCTTACAAATCTACCCCACCCTGCCTCTTGGCATACCTTAGTCTAGAAGAACAGCTCTCAACCTGTGGTCATAGCATCTTTGGGGATCAAACGACTCTTCCACAGGGGTCACATATCAGATTGCCTTCATATCAGATATTTACATTACAGTTCATAACAGTAGCAAAATAACAATTTGACGTAGCAACAAATAATTTTTATGGTTGGAGGTCACTTCCACATGAGGAACTGTATTAAAGGATGTCAGCATTAGGAAGGTTCAAAAACACTGGTTTAGAATATAATTTGGCAAATTACTACCATATCAATTCATCAGAGAACAGCTTTTACATGTTTAAGAGATTTAAAAACAAATAAATAAAAACTGCATGTGACTCACAGTGCCTCAAATATATACTGGCTAGCCCATTACAACAAACAAAACAAAACAACTTACCATCCTTAGTCTAAAACATTCCAATGCCATAGTTTTCTTCGCTCTTCAAATGTAAATTTGTAACTAGACCCTGCCATCTCTGCCTCTCTACCCCATGATAGCTTGTGACTCCATTGCTTTTGGCCTTAGATGATTCTCTGACTCTGTCCTCACAACTTTCCACTATAGACACCCACCCTAACAATACCAGAACCATGTTCTAAAGAGAAAAGTCATTAAATCCTTCTCCAGACATCGGTCTCGGCATTTGAAGACATCTGAAGACATTATGATGTTACCACCATGCCTGCCTCTCCCAGTCCCTGCTCAAATGAAGATGTCTCCTTCAACCCACTTCACATAAAGGATTATTTGTATGTTAGTCTCCCCAATAACCTGGGAGTTCCCTGCCAAGCAAAAATATGTGTTGAAGAATAAATGCATGAATGAGTTTGATTCAAGATTTTTGAAGTGTCAATTTTTACAAGGGAGAAAGGTCCCTAGGAACCTGTATGCCTGCATGCATTTGGAAGAGAAAAGGTAAGAATGTGCTAATATGATGATGGGTTGGCAAAGCCTGGTAAGAGTAAGAATTCAACACCAACTAGAATTGAAGCCCGACTTCTCATCTGCTTTTCATGTTAATGTCTCCCTTCATGAATGCATTTGAATATGTAATTTTTAAAATTTTTAAATTATGCACAAGACTAAGCTGTGTGCTTTACATATCTTCCCAGTTATTTTCATTTCATAAAGTTGGCATATGTATGAATATAGAACTGAAAGTTGACAGAATGGGTGCATTTTTCATGTGCAGAACAAGGATTAGAGGAAAGCAGAAGGAAGAGATGAGGGCTTGCCCATAGCTGCTTTCCTCCTTGTAGTTTTTTGCCTTATCTACAAAGGTAAGGTAACTTTTTTTCATTAGTCAGAATGGACAATGGACATTCACTCTGAAATCTCATTGTTTGAACACAACAGAAGCTTCTTACTTACACAATGTGATACTGAACACTGCTTCCTATGGAGGATAAGAGCTCCAAGTTGGTAGCAACTTTAATAACTTTAATCAAACTTGTGTTATATGGGATAATAATATGTGGTCTCTTTTTTTTCAAGTGAAGAAAGTCCATAAAGACTTTATTGTGCACACACATAGATGCACATGCAAAAATACATGTACAACGTACATGCACACACGCATATACATCATGTTTAATTCTTCAGGTCAGAAAACGCTCAATTATTCTGCCTAACTGTGGAACATTGTAAGACGACATATGGGTACTAGAATTGAGAGAAGATCCATGGGTTGGTGAACAAAGCCATTGATCTCATAGGTTAGGCTAACAAATGAAATCTTTGTATTGATTCAAGTCTTTCTTTTCTTTCTCTTTCTAGTTCCCCCCCACCCCCAGGACATTTAAGTTTTTTAATAGTTAAACCACAGATGTAGAAAATAAAAGAATCCAAAGTATTAGCAACAAATAAAATTGTACCAGTGGACTTTGGTAAAATTCTATAAAATTATAATCATTTCAATTATAATCACTGTTAAAGAATGCTTTAGAGAACAATCCCTTGAGTCCTATCTATCCTTCTGAATGTGTCACTTACCTGAACTGTGCCATGTTTGTGTATTTTAAACATATATTATTGTTATACTGCCTGCAATTTTCAGAGCATAGATGTTCAGAATTGAGAGTTCATCTTGGTAGATTTTTCATTTGACCGGTATGAAGTGTCCTTTCTTTGCTTTTTTGATAACTTTTGGTTGAAAGTTGATTTTATTCAATATTAGAATGACTACTCCAGCTTGTTTCTTGGGACCATTTGCTTGGAAAATTGTTTTTCAACCTTTTACTCTGAGGTAGTGTCTGTCTTTGACACTGAAGTGCATTTCCTGTATGCAGCAAAATGCTGCGTCCTGTTTACATATACAGTCTGTTAGTCTATGTCTTTTTATTGGGAAATTGAGTCCACTGATGTTAAGAGATATTAAGGTAAAGTGATTGTTACTTCCTGTTATTTTTGTTGTTAGAGGTTGTATTATGTTTATGTGGTGATCTTCGTTTGGATTTGTTGAAAGATTACTTTCTTGCTTTTTCTAGAGTGTAGTTTCCCTCCTTGTATTGGTGTTTCCATCTATTATCCTTTGTTGAGCTAGATTTGTGGAAAGTTATTGCATAAATTTGGTTTTGTCAAGGAATATCTTGTTTTCCCCATCTATGGTAATTGAGAGTTTTGCTGGGTATAGCAGTCTGGGCTGGCATTTCTGTTCTTTTAGAGTGTGTATGAGATCTGCCCAGGATTATCTAGCGTTCATAGTCTCTGATAGGTCTGCCTTTATATGTTACTTGACTTTTTTCCTTACTGCTTTTAATAGTCTTTCTTTGTTTAGTGCATTTGGTGTTTTGATTATTATGGGACAGGAGGAATTTCTTTTCTGGTTCAGTCTATTTGGAGTTCTGTAGACTTCTTGTATGTTCATGGGCATCTTTTTTTAGGTTGGGGAAATTTTCTCCTATAATTTTGTTGAAGATATTTACTGGTCCTTTAAGTTGAGAATCTTCACTCTATTCTGTACCTACAATCCTTAGGTTTGGTCTTCACATTGTGTCCTGGATTTCCTGGATGTTTTGGGTTAGGATTTTTTTTTTTTTTTTTTTTTTTTTTTTTTTTTTTTTTTTTTTTTTT
>JADRCH010000252.1:4142411-4320087 GCA_019843965.1 Rhynchomys soricoides | reverse complement strand
ATCTCTTGTATTCTGTTGGTGATGCTTGCATCTATGACTCCTGATCTCTTTCCTAGGTTTTCTAACTCCAGGGTTGTCTCCCTTTGTGATTTCTTTATTGTTTTTGTTTCCATTTTTAGATCCTGGATAGTTTTGTTCCATTCCTTCACCCATTTGGTTGTGTTTTCCTGTAATTCTTTAAGGGATTTTTGTGTTTTCTCTTTAAGGGCTTCTAGCTGTTTACCTGTGTTCTCCTGTATTTCTTTAAGGGAGTTATTTATGTCCTTCTTAAAGTCCTCTATCATCATCATGAGAAGTGATTTTAGATCGAAATCTTGCTTTTCTAGTGTTATGATGCATCCAGGACTTGCTATGGTGGGAGAATTGGGTTTTGATGATGCCAAGTAACCTTGGTTTCTGTTGCCTATGTTCTTATGTTTGCTACCTGCCATCTGGTTATCTCTAGTGCTACCTGCCCTCCCTCTGTCTGACTGGAGCCTGTCCTTCCTGTGATCCTGGTTGTGTCAGAACTCCTCGAGACCAGCTGTCTCTAAGATCCTGGGATTCTGTGACCCTGAGATCCTGGGAGTGTCAGAGCTCCTGGGAGTCAAGCTGCCACTGGGACCCTGAGATCCTTGTGTGACCAAGCTCCTGGCATCCTGGTATCCTGGGATCCTGGGGTCCTGGGGTCCTGGAGTCCTGGGCATGTTAAAGTGCCTGGGAATGGAGCTTCCTTTGGGTGTTGTGTGACTGACTTAGGAATTTGCGCCCAATTTCTGCTCAGGGCACCAACACAGACCAGAAGGAACCTGTACCGCTGGTCAGGCAGGGTTCCTGGGTCTCTGGATCCCACTGGCCCAGTTACTCCTGGTGTTGGGATAGATGTTCCTCTTTCTAGTTTATTTTGGATTTTTGTTTTTGTTTTTGTTTTTGTTTTGTTTTGTTTTGTTTTGTTTTCGAGACAGGGTTTCTCTGTGTAGTGCTGGTTATCCTGGAACTCACTCTGTAGACCAGACTGGCCCCGAACTCAGAAATCTGCCTGCCTCTGCCTCCCAAGTGCTAGGATTAAAGGTGTGTGTGCCACCACTGCCCGGCCCTCTTTCTAGTTTTTAACACCACCTCCACCCTGTCTTCTTAAAGCAGTCAAGATGATAACAGATATTCACTTCTGGGACAAGAACTTTCTCTGATTTTCTAAGTAATAGCTTTTCTGGGTTCCTCAAATGTGATTTCCAGGAGAGAGAAGGAAATCAAACACTAGAGCAGAAATTAGAGCAACTCACTAGAATCCTGAATCCTTTAATACATGTGGGAAAGACTGGGAGCTAGTAAGGGGAGGGAGACTGACAGAGGTTGGGCAAGCAGAAGAGATGTTTCTGCATTTCATCATTTGCATGAATAAAAATAGTGAATACCTTGTTACTTTCCATGTATATTTCTTCAGGATAACTTAAATGTCTCTCTTCAGTCCCTTCTCTACTTTGGATATATACTTCAGTCCCTATGCCAAGAAGAAATCACATGCTGCCTTCTTTACTCTTATAGGAATAATGGTAAAGATAACGCCTCTGGAAAAATTTGTCAGTGGGACCATGTGCCTTACACATCCATCTGGGTATATAAGAACAAAAATAGAATGAATATGTAATGAACTGAAGGGATTGTTTAACGGGTCTGATCATGGAATTGTTTATTAAGAGTGATCATTCTTCCTCGTGTTGTGGGATGAATTAGTACTTAACTAAGGCCATATTTCTGGCCAGTCACATCTCCCAGAGAGAAATAAACAAAGTTCCTACCAGTGTTACAAAAGATAAGTACAGAAACAAGGGACTAGCTATGTTTAGTACAAAGACATCATTTACAGAAGGTAACAAAATCATGCCTGCCTTGTGAGATGATGATGGGCTTAGGCAGGTTGGTCCAGAGCACAATAATCTCGTAAATGTTTAGTGCCAACTACAAGATTGGATGAAGTAGACACATCCGTTGTTGCCTTAGCGCATTCACTTGGACCCTTTCATTTTTTCTCTTCTGTGTGCCTGAAGTTGGACCCAGGATGATTAAGTTATGAATGTCTCCCTCTACTCACCAATTACTCTTCACTCTGTTACCTTCTAGAAGACCCACAAAAGATGATACAGGATGCTTGTTGTATATATTTTGGCTCTTTGATCCATCAGCCCATGCTGGGTATTTTTACAATTTGAGTTACTTGCTAATATTTAGGACTCTATATAAAATTTAAGAAGCCTAACTTGTAATACTTGGATTGAATTCCCATATGGTGACTTTTGGTTAAAGCTTTCATTCTGTGCTCCTTTGAAGGAAGTAAATACTCACCTCTATTCCCTGTACCCCCTATTGTCTTGTTAACAGTGAGACTGGCTGTTAAATTTCATAGTTACTTGATGTTTTCTCAGATTTAAGGGACACATGGCCTATTCCTAGCTCTTTAATTTATTCATGTAACATACTTAGAATATTTAGATTTGAATTTGAAACTTTCAAGTAACAGAATCAATTTTTAGTCAAAGTACAAAGGTAGATGGGATTTTCTTGGGTTTGTATGTGTCTTAGGAGGCTAAGATGAAGATATCAATGTAAAGAATAGAAATATAGAAGGCCCCTTGGCAGGAGGGATCCTGAAGGTGATCATGACGCTGGCAGACAGATGTATAGAACTATGCATTTGAGAAGATCATTACATATATTTTCTAACTTATTAAGGTGTTGGGTGGCACATAATTAAAAACACATAAACTAATGTAACCAAATAATAGCCAAATTGAAATGTATTGGCTGAATAAATATCCAAGAGTCAGTTTGATTTTAGGCATAGCTGAACAATAGATTATAATGAAACCATTACCCTAAGATTTATGTATTTCCATCTTTCCCCACCTCATGGTCACAAAATGACTGTCAGCAGTCCCAGGACTATATCCTCTCAGGTCCATGTTTCAAAGAATGTCTCCTTTGTTCTAACATCCTAGCAGAAACCTGATTTTACTTCACTTAGAGAAAATTAAGATCCTAATCTCTGTTGTCAAGGAAATACCAATCAGGCTCAACTGATAGATCTGATGCTCCGCTGAAAGCAAAAATAGTAGCAGTGGGAAGTGCAATCTCACAGAAACAACTTGTGAATATGGTTACCAGGAGAGGAGCACATGAGCAGTGGACAGCATCTATAGCTGATGTCAATTATCAACCTAAGCCAGTTGTTCAAGAGCAAATTGTTACCCCTCCTACTCAGATACTCTGATTCACTAGGTGTGAATCTAAGCCTAGGCATCTTCATATTTAACAAGATTTCTAGGGATTAAGATACAAGAAGTCATTAACTTAGACTTTGGGAAACATTCTGAGACTCCAGTATCTTATTACAACTAATAATACGTTTATAATTATGCACCAGGAACTGCAGTGTTTCCAAGATTTTTTTTAAAATAACCCTTAAACAATTCCATGAGGTAAGTACCATTATTATGTCCATTTTGGTGAGAAAGATACATACAAGAAGTTTAATGACACACAGATACAAGAGTCCAGAACTTTGTAGTCAATGTGATTTCCTATTTTATGATACTGTCAATATTCCTTCTGGACTCTGTGTGACACTGGATGAAGATAATTCTTAAGTCCACAAGTTCGCTGTTTGGCATTCTGTGGCAGGGAGATCAAACAGCCTGTTGGTGTGAGATGCCTTGTTACTGGCTTCATAAAGTCACATGAAACACCTCTGTGCAACTCCTCTCTGATGTTCACTGCATGTTGCCCCAGGAAAGTTACATCAGCTTTCTGAACCTGAGTTTTCCCTTCTTTAAGGAAGGGAAAAATTTGCCTTCAGTAGGTTGATTTAGGAAATAATGAACAAACAAAAGTGACAAGATAGTATTAGCCTGAGGAAATACTGCTTTGTTTTTAGGTTCCTTTTCACCCATGGGTTAAATCACAAATGAATAAATAATGCTTGTTATGGTGCCCACCCTGCTGCCATTGCTGGCACATTGAGAAGCTTCCTACTCTCAGCCCTAGCTGCCCAGGTGTCCTGACTCGCTTGTAGTCATTCACATGTTTGCAATACCTTAGTATCTAGAATCTCTCTTTGAGAGCCTTTAAACCTGCAACAAAAGGAGAGAGCAGGTATTACATGACTATTCTGTGGTAAGAACATTTGAGGAGCTACACTGCTAAACCTTAACACCAATGCCTGAGATGTTGATGCCTTAACACCATCTCCCATTGCAGATGGGAGAAACTTAGAGCCTGAGAGGTTGTTTGCCCAAGGTCACTTCCCCCAGATAGGTAGGTTCCAGAGCCTCTGTCTCATCCCTGTGACTCCTCCACCAGCTCTAGGCTTTTGTACAAATTTTGATACCCGTAAAAGAGGTTCCCTTGTAGGATATGAGTTACTCAACCAGTGCTCAGTTAACAGGGGTGTGCTTTACTAGTGAAAGCCTTCTGTATTAGAAACAGTAACACTCATGACTAAACAATGAGGGTTCCTCAAATGTGAAGACAAATTCACAACCAATCTGATAAGTCCTAGAATACAGGATAAATATTAATCAATATAGAATAATACACACATCTCCTTTTAAATACAGCCTCGTTGATCCATGCGTCTAGTCTAGGTGAGAAACCAGAAGTTGTAACTAATCAAAGGCTAATGGTATCAGTTCCCTAATAATTAAAACATCACAGGCTTGGCATGCATATTAACTTTTTCTCCTTTTTCACTCAGAAGAGAAAATCTGAAATCCTCAGCTGGGTGAGAGTAGGTTCTTATTAGAGAAATGTAATAAATTAATGACAAAGGTACAGATTTTGTGAAATTTCCTCCTCATTTACATTCAGCTCCTTCAGAATAATGGGAGAAAACTCATTTGCATAAAAACACTGCTATTCCAGAATTTGATCAATTATCTAACAATATTAAAAAACTGGATATATTTTCCTATGCAATCCAATCTATCTTTCTCAGTCAGTTAGTTATTATTGTTTCATTTGAGGTTTGGAGAGGGAATTCACTGGGTTTCTGAGACTTCCCAGATTTCCAACAGCCATCAGTTTTATTGCAAATGGCAGCAGTACAGTTTTCAATGTACAAGCCACTTTCATCAGGTACTTAGGCAATGCAACACCGTTTTTGTATAATAATTTTGAAATGTAACCTTGAAAAGTCTCCATTATTAGGAAATGCTGACTAGCTAACAGTCAGTTGCTCCATCTTGAAATAACTAGCAAAGTGCTGTGACCTTCTGTCTCAGATCTCTGAGGGGTAAACACCATTCCAAAACCAGAGCTCTCAAATTCCTCTCAAAGTGAAAAAGGCTTTTTCCCAGGAAGAAGTCTAACTGTTAACATGCGGTGTGTGAACCCTGGTGTCTTGAAGTGGGCAGAGGGTGACAGGAAATGATCATTCTCTGGCAGAAAGCTCTCTTCATCGGGTATCACAAAGGCAAAGGTTTCCTATATATAGTTCTTCTCTCTGTCCACTCATCTCCTCAACCACAGAATAGTTCTCCAGAGTCAAGGTTCTCTCCCACTTAGGATCCTGTGAATACATTCTGCCTACAATGAAATTCTGACTGAAAGTCACATAGATTCAAGTGACTCAGGGCTCTGGAACCCAGACTCTTCTAAAATTAAACCTTCATTCTTCTCAAGAAATTGAATTTTAAAATTAATGCCTAATTATTAACTGTTATATACTTGCTTATAAGCCTTGTAGTAATATATCCACACGAAGGGACAAAAGCTACAGAATGGCTACAAAAGTCCTACAGAGACTTCAGAGCTCACAAAGCCTTACTAAAAGGCAGTGGTGGGGAGCTGATTACAGACTCAAAGAATCACTGTGGATAATTAGAAAGATATCAAAAGAAACAATTACAATCCCAGTGTATGGTTCATATATAAAATGCCAGCACTCAGGAAGGCTGGGGCTGGAGGGTTGCCATAACTCTGAAGGCAGCCTGGTTTATACAGTGGCCAGTTAGAGTGCCCTGTGACCCTCGAAAGGAAATAAAAATCTATTTGAAGAGCTGCTTGGAATATACACAGCTGTTTCAAGACAGAGCAAAGTGGGCCAGGCAAGGGAATGAGGTGATATATGTGCCAGATGGTCTGATGACAAGTTGGTCATGTTCCATAAGAAGTATCAAGTCTTTCACATGAATCAGATGACAGTGTGTCACCACTCCTGATCCTGGTATCCTCTGTAAGTTTACTGGCCTAGTTTTTCTGGTATAGTTTTAATTGCAGTTTTGTACCTATGTATTCTTGATTTGATTTGGTAAGGTCACAGGTTAAGGTATAATTTTACTTGCATGAGTAAATTGCTTGTGGATTATGGTTTGTGTTGGACAGATAGGAATTGTTCTGCCACACAAATCTGGATACAGAGTCAATCTGACTCAGCACTCAAAATGGAGCAAACCATTGTTTTAGAGTTTTTGTAGGACAGGTATATCCTGAAGTTACTGTTTTATACACCATGGTGTGACCTAAAGTAGAGCATTGCCTGATGTACTGGCTGGTTGTGTGTCAACTTGACACAAGCTGGAGTTATCAAAGAGAAAGGAATTTCAGTTGAGAAAATGCCTCCATGAGATCCAGCAGTAAGGCATTTTCTCAATTAGTGATCAAGGGGGGGAGGGTCCCTTGTGGGTGGTGCCATCCCTGGGCTGGTAGTCTTGGGTTCTATAAGAAAGCCAACTGAGCAAGCCAGGGGAAGCAAGCCAGTAAGTAACATCCCTCCATGGCTTCTGCATCAGCTCCTGCTCTTTGACCTGCTTGAGTCCCAGTCCTGACTTTCTTTGGTGATGAGCAGCAGCATGGAAGTGTAAGCTTAATAAACACTTTCCTCCCCAACTTGCATCTTTGTCATGATGTTTGTGCAGGAATAAAAACTCTGAGACACCTGATCTCCACCAACCTCCCTTTGAGCCACTTGCTCCTCCTTAGTTTCCTTTCAGCTTTTTCTGAGCTATGCCTAATGTCTTATAGACTTTAAATCTATTTGCAATACTGTCAACAATATGACAATCTCAGTTATTCCTCAACCCCTCTCAAGAATTTCTTAACGAAGCAGTAAGTAGACAGTTTGTGTGCCTTTGTATGTGAAATGTCCTGGAAAGTGTTGTGTTTTCAAGATTTGCTCTCTACAGTTGTTCAGAGGTGGGTTTTGGCTGATGTGATTGGCCCCCAAGCTCTCTGATCTAATCAGTGGACTGATTTATAGGTGGAGTCTTAACTTCATGTTGTTACTGAGGGATGACAGGAACTAGAAGCTAGACTCTGATTGAAGGAAGCAAGTCTCTGGGGGCACATCACTGAAGGGAATCTCTTGTCCCTCTTTTTTTTCCTTTCTTTCTTTCTTTCTTTTTTTTGTCACCTCCAAGGAAAATACATTTATTATATGATATTAATTACATCCCCTTTGTTATTATATGCTTTAAGATTGGCAGTTTTTGATATTTTAAAGCACTCCACACAAACAGAAATTATCTGATCTTTTTTTATGCGTAGCAAATAATAATACCTAACTTCCACTATATGTTTCATCATCTATGCTATGAAGTAAGGAAACGTGGAGGCAGGGGGAAGAGAGTGGGATAGGGGGGTTTCCAAAGGGTAGACCTGGAAAGGGGAAAACATTTGAAATGTAATGAAAGTATCAAAAAAAAAAACAAAAAAAAAAGGACTAGAGATATAGCTATAGCACAGGGAGTTCATTCCCCAAGACTGGAGAAAGGAAGAGAGGGTGAAGAGAGAAGGAAAAAGCAAAAAGGAAAAAAGAAAGAGAACCACAGAAGTGGGCACATTGATATCACGGAAATCGGAATATGTATAATAAGAGATAGATCTTGATCTTCCGTTGTCTAGACCTAGATTGAACGAAGGTGTTAATATGGGATACATAGATGGTTCAGTAGTTAAGGGCACTGGCTGCTCTTCCAGAAGGTTAAATGTAAGAGCCAAAGTCAACCTGTAAGCCCCACTTGCCCAAGGACAAGATAACTTCCTGGGATTCTGGGAGCTGTAGTTCTTGAGATATAACAAAGCCACATGTTCACTGTAGTGAGAATTTTGGATTCTTAAAAAATCCCAGTTATGTTATGTGAATGTGTTGACCCTTTTTGTTTAGTCTCATCCTAGTTCTTGGTTGCCATGAGGTTTGTAGTTGCCCCAGGCCATGCTCTTCCAAGGTGATAAGTCTGCCTTTCCACAAGATTCAAAGCAATGGAGACAGCCAGCCAGCCCTGAGCTAACACCCTTGAAACCATGAGATAAAATAAATCCTTTCTCCTTTAAATTGTCTCCTCAGATATTTTGTCACTAAAGTGACTAAAAACTAACTTGTAACTAACATGTACAAAGCCCCAATGAACAATCAATCCATGACTTTCTAATCCCTGCTACAGGAAAAAAAGAAGAAGAAAACTGTCTCTAAGCATTTACATTCCCCATTGTGCCATATTATGTCTGAAATACTCATGTTGATTTCATTCTTACTTTTCTGATGTTGCTGTCATAATTACAAATTAATACATGTGTTCATTCATGTTTGCTGATTTCTTAAACTAGTATGTTTTATGTAGAATGATACAAAAAAAAAAAAAAAAAAAGGATGAACACTGCTTTTATTTTTCTACCCAAAGAAGAGGAAAATGTTTCCAATTATTTTCTAGAGCAGGACATTTGGTACAGATAAGGTTGCTATAGCAGCCTGAGAACAAAGCTTAATTTGGGACACAATGAGTGCACCCACTTTGTTTCAAATTTGTTTCCTGTCTGAGCAAGCAGTTTTGTGTAAAGCTGTGTTTACAAACAATGCAAGAGTGCCTGTCTTTAGGGGTGGGGCTCCTCAACTTCTCCACTTACATTTGCATGTCCTAAGATCTAATATTAAAATTCCAGTAGAAACTATCTTTATCAAGGATGACTAAAATGTAGTCCAATTTTACTCAAGATTGAAAACTTTGAACATCAATTGGTTCTTAACAAGTCTTCAAAAAATATTTTGACATTAAGATATACTTTCTAGTCTTCATCTTTACACTGTGGTGGAAAAGAAACATTTGTTGTATTTGACTGAAAAACAAAACAAAACCTTTAGTTTAGTCAATGTGAGTGTATTTCCTTTATATGGATCAAATCCCTGAAAGTCTCACTGGTGTATGTATCCAGGGTCAAGGTGGCTGTCGAGGAGAATCCCTGAGGCTTCCCGGGTTTTATAGAAGCAGATAGAATGTACTCTGGTGTTTATGTTTCTCTTTCATAAAGACTAAAAGCTTTAGTTTAGGAAAGATTCAGTCTGCTGCAATTCAGGTAACGTATATCTCACGTTCAGTTTAACTGCCACCTAAAATTCATTTCCTAATCCTTGTGTTAGGATTCAACACAAATAGAGGGACTCTTGCCAAGCTGTGTCTGATTTACCATGCAACCCCACCTCTGCTCAGAGCACCGAGTCTAAACTACACTTAGCTATTTAAAATACTTATTTGCATACCTTCCTCCCTGCTAGACAGAGTTCTACAAAGAATACCTCTTTAAACGTGGTATTTTCTTCCTACCCAACCAAAACAACACCTGGCATATACCAGGTGCTATGTACAAAGTTTTAAAAAAAACGTTTTAACTCAAAATTGAAAAAGTACAAACGCCAACCCTCCCCCCCCAAAAAAAATAAAGAATAGAAAAACAAAAGACAACCACGGTCACCACTAACAACAAAAATACAGGACAATTAATTCCAGAAAAGTAAATGCACAAATAGTTCTGGGTCTACAGGTATTTGAGGGAGAGGTTCACATTTCAGAGGAGCCATTAAGGCTAAGAACCTTCACAAAAAGCTAGCATCAAACCATCCTAATCCATAACAAGTGCTGCACAGCAAAGTCTTCATTTGGTCCATTCAAACATACATGTATGTTACCACCTGAAATAACCCCACGTAGTGTAAAAGTACAAGGGGGGAAAAGTCATCTGCAGAATGACTAAAGCCCACAATAAGAACAAGAAGCCAAGTTGGAGCCTAGGAGCAAGCCAGCCAGGGAAAGAAAAGGTTTCAAGAAAAGAGAGATGTAAGCTAGACCACAGGATATGGAGGAGGGGAGAAAGTCAGATGCAATAAGGACAAATTACAGTTTAACAAAAACACAGATGTGCCTTGTTCTAGGACTATTTGAAATGAAGAAGAGCCCTTGCATATCAAAGGAGTGGGTAAAATCAGATGCCTAAAGCTAGTAACTAGAAATGTACATAGAGAGCTTCATAATCATACAGTGAGTTCCTGTATCCCGACCAAGAAACGGTTTCAATACTTACTGCTATATTCCCCTCAGACGATTTTTAAACTCTAAATAAGGAAAGGAAAAGAAAATAGGAAATATAAAATTCTTTCTCAAACCCATCATTCTTCAAAGATTATTTTAATAGATTTCTCACACTATACATGAATGCAGTTGTCTTAGTCACTGTTCTATTGCTGTGAAGAGACACCATAACCAAGGCAACTCTTATAAAAGAAAGCATTTAATGGAGGTCTTGCTTACAGTTTCATAGAATTAGTCTATGACCATCATGGTGGGAAGCAGACAGGCATGGTGCTGATGCTGGAGCAGTAACTGAGAGCTATCCATCCTGATCCACAGGCAGCAGGGAGGGAGGGAGGGAGGGAGGGAGGGAGGGAGGGAGGGAAGGGAAGGAGAGAGAGAGAGAGAGAGAGAGAGAGAGAGAGAGAGAGAGAGAGAAAACAAGCTAGCAAGCCTGGCATGGGCCTCTGAAACTTTAAAGCCTACAGTAACATACTTCCTTCAATAAGGCCACACCTACTCTACTCTAACAAGGCCACACCTCCTAATCTTTTCCAAACAGTTTCACTAATTGGGGACCAAGCACTCAAATGTATGAATTTATATGGGCCATTCTCATTCAAACCATTACAATGGAACAGTATATTTTAAGGAAAGGCAAATTTAGTTCACATCCTAGCTGCCTTAAACTACTAGCTTTATAATTTAAAGTCAGTTTAAAGATTGTCATTGATAGTCTAGAAATACATAACACAGGCACACAGAAAGAGTAAGGTGGGGAGGGAATGGAAAAGGAGAGAGAGAGAGAGAGAGAGAGAGAGAGAGAGAGAGAGAGAAACGTTATTAACATAAAAAGAAAACAAAAGGCTGCAGAAAGGAGCCAGGCTGTCTCAGCTACAAATATGGGATGGAGAGATGGGAAAGAGAGAAATGGAGAGAGGCAGAACTGGAGACTGTTGGTGATGGGGAACAGGCTAATGTGAGAGGTCTATGCTTGCACCTGAGACCATGGTGATGTCTGGATTCATGCTGCCGTTGAGGGCCATTTCTGGGGTTGAGGTCCTACTGCAGCTGTCATCTGTGTCGATGTCCACGGCCCATATTACCACCAAGGCTATTCTGATGTCTGTGGTCTGTGCTGCAGCCTGAAACCATTTTGATGTTTGTGGGTTGTATTGCCTCCTGGGCGGCCACCTGCAACGGTGGGGTTGATGGTCCATTTGCCTCCGATAGACTTGTTTAGGTACAGAGTCCTACAGCAGCCAGGAGCCATTGTTCGTGGTCTGTGCTGTCACCAGAAACCATGCAAAAGCCCAAGATCTTTGCTCCTGCTTACTATAAAGACCAAGGAAGCTACTTTTGCAGTGATATCGATGACTGCAGTCACATGGTTGAGTGTGAGAAGGATGCTGACTGACCTGTAACTCTCCACAGCTGAAGGCTTCGGTTAGGGATGTGGGAATGGAATGACTCAGCTCCGTTTAAGGACCAGGCCACTGAGAGTTTTACCATGCTCCAGTAAGTACATAGATAACACAAATTGGACTTGCTCTCTCCGCTTCTTCTCCCTGCCCCCTCCCTCTCTCTGTTCCCCTTCCCCTCTCCTCTCCCTCTCACATGCTCATGCTTACGTGAGCATTTTTTGTTTTGTTTTTAATTTATTCTTTAACCTATTTTTTACAGTCCAGACTCTTTATCCCCCTCCAAGTCCACCCTCCAACTGTTCCACATCCCCTAACCCCCCCCGCCCCCCCCAGTCTCCAAGAGGATGTCTCCACCCCCACCTTCCCAGACCTCCCCACTCTCTGGGGCCTCAAGTCTCTTGAGGGTTAGGTATATCTTTTCTGACTGAGTCCAGACCTGGTAGTCCTCTGCTGCGTATGAGTAGGGGGCCATACATCAGCTGGTGTATGCTGCCTGGTTGGTGGATCAGTGTCTGAGAGATCTCAGGATTGTACTGGCTGGTTGTGTGTCAACTTGACACAAGCTGGAGTTATCACAGAGAAAGGAACTTCAGTTGAGAAAATGCCTCCATGAGATCCAGCTGTAAGGCATTTTCTCAATTAGTGATCAAAGGGGGAGGGTCCTTGTGGGTGGTACCATCCCAGGACTGGTAGTCTTGGGCTCTATAAGAGAGCAAGCTGAGCAAGCCAGGAGAAGAAAGCAAGCCAGTAAGTAACATCCCTCCATGGCCTCTGCATCAGCTCCTGCTTCCTGACCTGCGCGAATTCCAGTCCTGACTTCCTTTGGTGATGAACAGCAGTGTGGAAGTGTAAGCTAAATAAACCCTTTCCTCCCCAACTTGCTTCTTGGTCATGATGTTTTGTACAGGAATAGAAACCCCGACTAAGACAGGGGTCCAGGTTAGTTGAGACTGCTGGTCTCCTCCTCAGCTTCTTCCAGGTTTTCTCTAATTCAACCACAGGGGTCGGCAGCTTCTGTCTATTGGTTGGGTGTAAACATCTGCATCAGACTTGTACAGCTGCTTGTTGGGTCTTTTGGAGGAAAGTCATGACAGGCCCCTGTACACCATAGTATCAGTAATAGTGTCCGGCTTTGGGGCCTCCCCTTGATTTGGATCCCAATTTGAGCCTGTCACTGGACCTCTTTTCCATCTTTATTTATTTATTTTTTGGTGGGGGAGAGGTCACAAGGGTCAGGGGGTAGACACTGAAGGACTGGGAGATAAATATGATTGGGGTGACTGATGTGAAATTACCAAAGAATTAAAAAAAATACTATGTTGGGGAAAAAGTAAATAGAGAAGAAATTTGAAGATTGCAGATGACCCTCATGGTTCAATTAAAGAGAAGAGAAGAGAGAGAGAGAGAGAGACAGAGAGAGAGAGAGTTAGTTCTTCCTTATTATGCAGCTCCAAGAAAATAAATTATTTAGGATAAAAATACCATTTTGGGTCTAAAACTGTTGTTACATTTTTCTCACAAGGAACGCCTGAAAAAGGTAAAATTTTAAAGAAATCATTGGAAAGAAAACATGTAGGAGGCTGTAAATCTAATTAATGAGAGGTCAAGACAAAAGATTTTACCTAAAAGACTAATCATAAGGAGAAGCATTAAATAAACAGTAGGTGGGAGTGAATGATTACAGTGACTGCAGATTGGATGTAGGAAGTAATAAGGAGCACAGGGGGAGACATGAATTACAAAACAAATATAAAGCTGACCTTTATACATCAAGGATACGGGAAGACGAAACATGGGTGACAAAACTAGCCACCAAATTAACCAAATATTATCATTCAGAATCAAAACAGATAGTTGATTTCAATAAAACCATAAAAAAGTAGGGACGTAGGCTTTAATAACAAGATATGAAACCAATTATTAGAAGTAAAGGCTGTATAAACGGGATGGATCACTCCATATCCTGCCTCCTGGGGCACTGAGGATTAATGAGATGACAGTACACACCCATTTGATATATAAAAAGAAGGTGATCAGGCTTCAAGAGGACAGGGCTTTCATTAATTAGGAAATGTATTCTGTATGAACATGAGAATTTTTAGGCTTGCAATTTTCCATACTGGGCTTCAAGTTTAAAAAAAAAAAAGTCTTGCCATTATTTTAATAGTTTATATAAGCAGGAAGTCATAATTAGTACCCTAGCATTGTTTAATAGTAAACCAGAATGCATAGAACATATTAGAACTGCATAACATGTGTTTAATTTATATGTCATTTGCCATATTCCACAAAGTGTGCTATACATATTATTTGCCTGCTTGTTAAACGTGTTTGGCACAGCTCCTCATGTGATACTCATGTGCTTAAATTATTTATCAGACTATTGCCTCTCAGCTCCAAATCTCTTTTCCTCAAAATGGGGGCTGAATCCTTCTAATATTTTTCCTTTGCTGAGTTCACAGCGTTAAGCTATAACCACAGAAGATGTTCCAAGGGCACTGATGCAGACAGTGATGCTCCTTCCCCTAGGTCTGCAGTGCTTCTCAAGTCAAGCACCAGCAACAAAGACATTTACCCCAGCATCTCCTGTCTTGTGTATGCTGCAGCAAGAAGCTCTGTTGGCCAAGTCATTTCCAGGGACCCTAACTGATAGATTCATTGCCAAGTTCTTACTTGAAAATTATCTCCCTGTGCATGGTTCCCTCTGGTACTTTCCCAAATCATTTTGCAGCAAACTATTTCCACTGACTTTTCCCTAGGTATTCTGTCTCACTCCTAAAGCTCTGGCCACTCTTTGTGAACTGCCATTACTGAATCCTTTAGAGTTCTTTTCACATCTTCCCAGATAATCCTCAGCCAACCACAGTCCTCCATTAAACATTTATTCCTAACATTAAATTTTGTTTAATAACACAGGGTTTGTCTCTTGCTTGGAGTCTCTCTCTCTCTTTCTCTCTCTTTCCTCTCTATGTGTATGTGTGTATATATGTATGTGCGTATGTATGTGTGTATACATGTACACATGTGCACAAGCAGGTTTATGTTCATGTGTATGATGTATTGCACACACACGTATGCATATGTGTATGGAGATAAAGATAATCCTTGGGTGTGGTTCCTATGGCCCCACTTGTCTTGTGTTCTGAGAGAGGGTCTCTCACTGGAACCAATGAGTCTCTGATTCAGATAGACTAACTTGGCAGCAAGATTTGGGGTTTTGCCTGTCTCCATAGCACTGGGGATAGAAGTGCTCATCATCACTCCTGGTTGGAGATCAAGCCCAGAACATCAGGCTAGTGTTTCAAGCACTTTACTGATTAAGCTTTCCCTCCATTTTCTAACACGGTGCCCAGATGAGACAGTAATTACCTTATGGTCTTACTAGAAAGTAGACTTAGAAGGTCTTTGCCAATATCATATAGGTAATAGATTATAATACTGTTCTATTGTGATAGAATATCATAACCGAGGAAAAGTAAAAAAGAAAAATCTTATTGGGCTTTACAGTTCTAGAGAGATAAGTGTCTGTCATGGCAAAGAGATGTGGCAATAAGTGGTAGACATGGTGGTAGCAGCAGAAACCTGGGGGTTTCCAAGCCTAAAGCAAAGAGAGCAAACTGGGAATGACATCTAGTTTTGAAATCTCAAAGCCTGCCCCCATGTTTACCCTTTCTCCAGCAAGACCACACCTATTTATCCTAACAGCACAACCAACTGGGGACTAAGTATTGAAACATCTGAGCCTATGGGGACATGTTCATTCAACTACTATACTGATACAAGAATTAGAACTTGAAATAGAGTATTTTTGTTGAGATTTTTAAGTGTACAGATCAAGTACTTAATTATTTCAGGATAGGTATAATGAAAAATAGCTCTCCTTTTATTTGCATTTAAGTTATAACTACTTTTTATTTTATATAAACCTGACTTCTTAACATTATATATGGTTATCATAAACTTTATTAATTTAACACAGTCTAGGATCACCTAGGAAGAGAATCTCAGTGAAGGGTGTCTATTTTGGGTTGGCCCTGTGGGCATGTCTGTGGGATGGGTGCCTTAATTAAATTAGCTAAACTAATATGATGTTGGAATACCCAGCCCACTGTGGGTGGCACTATTCCCTATGAAGGAGTTCCTGAACTATTCAAAAGTGGAGAAATTAAGCTAAACAGAGCAAGGAAGCAAGTGGGCATATATCATCAATTCTCTTGCAGCTCTTGACTGTTATGATATGACCAGCTGCCTCAAGCTTCTGCCACTGTGATATCCCTGTAGTGGTAGATGTAGCCTAGAATTGCGAGCTACCACAAAATCTTTCACATCTTTTTGTCAAAGTGTCTTATCATAGCGAAAGGAATGAAAGTAGAATATAGTCATATGATATAATTTTATTCCCAGCACATCAGACATGTGTTTCCTACTTCAATTTTCATATTAACTTCATACTAACACAGTGAGAAATTCCAAGCCTTTCTTGGGGACCACAAAGTGTGGTTTATTCTACTTTGCATCTAATGACTGAGATCTGTGGACCAAGGGAGTTGTAGCTCTCATGTCAAAATTTAGCAATCAGAAGGTTCAGTGAGAACAAGAATGGATGAGAATGAGGCACATAGTAGATGCTCAATAGCTAAGGAGTGAATAAGTTTGTTGTGTAGATAATATAAACTATTTCTACATGCAAGTACCACCTTTAGGTTCACAGTGTGCTCAATGCTCACATCAGTATCACAGAATTTAAGGATCAAAATGTTCCAGGTGCTGTAATTTCTCATTCTTACTTGAAGAAGTTAAGGACTGTCATATTAAAGATAATGCAGCCATGTGTGTGAGGAGGTTAAGAACTATCATATTAAAGATAACATGGCCATGTGTGTGAGGGAGCCATATTAACTCTGTGCCTGACTCACCCATTCTATCCTTGGATTAGCAGCTGTGACCTGTAACTTTGAGATTTAGCCACAGGCTTTTCAGTACAATTTAAGCTTACACTGCTGCACAGTAGTGGGGCTTGTCTCTTATATGATGTTTAGTAACTATCACAGAGGCACCAACTGCCTGACAGCAAAAGACTACTAATGAACCCCTCAGAAGTGGGTTCAGAAAAGATTACAGAAGTTATTTACTAAAGGCTTAAAGTGAATGTTAATACTAACTGCTCATATGGGGCTCATTTGATTGCTTCCAGAAATAAGATATAGTTGTTTGGCTGATTATGAAAAATCGTTTGGCTATTTAAATTCTCTCCAGGTATTTCAGGGAACCCAGATAGCCTCTACTCCTTCCTGAAGTTACGAAAGCATGCTTGGCTTTGATCAAATTCCCAAACTAGAACACTCATTGGTAGACTACTCTACATGCTTCCCCTTTCTGACCATTACAGAATCTCTGAAGGTTGATTTGTAAGGCTCTGCAATCTCAGTTTTAGTAATGTGGTTTTGAACATAAGGCTGTAAAATATACATAATAAAAACAAACATATGTATATGGAGAGGGCACTTTATCTGTCTTAATCATGGTTCTCTATAGCACAGAACTTACAGAATGAATATCTTATTCATTATAATATATTCAATATAATGCATTTATTCTTTTATATTCATTATAAAATGTGATACTATATATTTTATATTATTGCATTGTACATATATGTATATTATGTTTTATATATTTTATTTTATATGGATGTATACATATGTATATTATTTTAGTATACATTTTAAATACATATATATACATATACATATATGTATACATATATATGTGTAATGTCTACTAAGGGAAGATACAAGAATCTAGTAGTTATTCAGTCAACAAGGCTGATGTCTCAGTAAGATTTGGTATACATCAGAATCCTGAAGAAGTAGGTACTAATGCCAGAGAAGGAATAAACTTGGCAGAAAGAGCAAGCAGGCAGAAAGAATAAGATTCCTTCTTCTATGTCCTTTATACAGGCAATCAACAGAAGGTGTGGCACAGACTAAAGGTGGATCTTCTTATGTTTCCTCCTCAAAGGTTCCAGATTAAAATTGGGCTTTCCCACTTCAAATGTTTTAATTAAGAAAAAAGAAAGGTCTCACAGTTAAATCCTGACTCTTGGGTTTTAGTTAATTCCATATGTAGTCAAGTTGACAACCAAAAATAGACATTACAAGTCCACCCCTTGTCAACTTGACACACACTCACATCTTCTGATATCATGCTTAATTAAAACAATAACCAGGTCATAATTGTGCCTAACATAATATAAACCTCCCATGAATAATCTCAGTATATTTAATCAGGTCATCATACTTCAATTAGTCATTGTTCTGTTGCTGTGAAGAGACACCATGACCAAGACAACTCTTATGAAGGAAAACATTTAATTGGGGGCTTGCTTATAGTGTCTGTGGGCCATTGTCATAGTGTGAGGTATGGTGGTAGGAATATGGTGGCAGGCAGATGTGTTGCTGGAGGAGTGGCTAAGAGCTACATCCTGATCCACATGCAGAGAGGAGAGAGAGAGAGAGAGAGAGAGAGAGAGAGAGAGAGCGAGCGAGAGAGAGCACATGGGGTGGCTTTTGAAAACTCAAAGCCCAGCACCAATGACACACTTCCTCAAACAAAGCCACACCTTCGCCAAGGCTACACCTGATAATCCTTGTAATCCTTTCAAACAATTCTAGCCCCTGCTGTCCAAGCATAGGAACCTAGGGGGGGCTATTATTCAAACCATCTCAGTATCTTTTATAGATATTTGTTTCAAGTATTATTGTGCTCCTAGAGGTCTTTATATGTTAGAACCATCATTTGTGCAGCTTACAGTCCTTTTAAAAGAGAAAATAGACAATCTGTACTAGAGGCTGTATAAAGGATAATACATTTAGCATCATACCTTAGTATATGAGGTTCGTCAAGGCAGTTGAAAAGAATTAAAAATTAAAAGCTATAGCTGGATTTTAGTTTGGTAGGGCTATGTGCCTTTGTATTTGTTTATAAAGTTATAGTTTCTCTCTTTGTTGTGAAATAACTGGCATTAGAGGAAGTCACTGGAGGTATGAACCTTTTACTATTTGTTTACTCCAGAGACAACTGAGGAAAGTCCAGCCAGTTTTTCACCCACCTGAATAGCAAGTAGGTAGTCTGGCTTTCATTTGTTTGGTTACTTCATCACCACCACCATTCCTGGAGGATCTAAGCATTTTTGCAAGAGGTCAGATGAGAGAAAAATGAAAAAGAGAAAAAGAAAAAGGAAAAGAAAAAGGAAAAGAAAAAGCAAAGTTGTAAAATGTGCAATACTGATGGTCACAAGAAGGGTTAGGAACCTCTGAGGTATGGCCACTTAAGCTTTTAAAAAGCATAATGAATCAACAAGCAAGTGTTAAGTAATACGAACTTGGGGGTTTATAGCCCCACTGCTTTGACTGGAGCAAGAAAAATATTTTCCATCCTAGTATACGTCCTGTGATCCATCCCAGACCCCACAGATATGGATTCATGCTGCAATACCAAGAAGGAAAATGTGATTATCTCAGATTTTATTGTAATACCATTATCGATTTGTTGCCATGATAATGTAGAATGCATATTTCTTTACTCCAATAAATTTTGGCTTTTTTTTTTTTTTTTTTTAAGATTTCTCCCTGGAGATTTGAAAGCCTATATCTATATAATTTCAACCATGATTCTGCCATTGAGAACCGTATGTATTGTTCTAAAGATACCTTTAATCTAACTATTTAGTTAGGCAGAAGCTATCATGATGACTGAATGTATGTACATAGTACTATAAATTCTCCATTATTGGGTTTCTATCTCAAGCCTACTTTAACATCTAAGGCATTATCAAGACACACTGTGGGGAATTTTTCCCCTCCAAACTCAGTCATTTTTATGAGTGAAAATGAAATGAATTCTGTAGTATTATAGCTTCAGTCTTAAACATTCAGACAGCAATGATGCCAGCATTCCTCACACTAACTCCCTTTGAAATGTAAAGAATATATTTGTAACTCTTACAAAAATAAAACAGCTTTTTTTTTCTGTTTTAGATTGATCTACCTTCATTTATTGACATTTAAACTTATTTATTCTCACACTTTGCCTGTTCCTTCTCCAGCATTAGTATGTAAAAAATGATGATTTAATGTGCAGAGTCGGGCATCTTCTGAAATGTTGTCTTATGTAATTTGAGCTGCTCGAACACAAGCATAATTCGTTGTCCATCTTCTCCTTTTTGTTTTACCTTCACTGTCTCTCTAGACCACTTCATCTATTTGTATGGCTATAATACGCCTACATGGGGATACTTTCCATGTTTGTATCTTTACCTTAAATCTTGTCTGAGAATTAAGCTCCTGCAGCCAGCTATTTCCCGTGGCATCTGATGTCTCCAAAGCACCTTATTTTTCAAACATCCAGAGTGAAGCTTTTCTTTTCCCTTAACAATCTGTACATCTCCAGCTTCCCCATCTCAGTCAGTAATTACCATCACTACCCTTCCAGCTATCTATGTGGGCAAGCTGGGAATTAGCCTGGAATTTTCCATCCTTCTCATTTTCAGTATCCAATCCATCAGAAAGTTCTGATGGTTCTGTTCTTCAAATACACTTTAAATCCTCCCACTGGGCTCCGTATCTGCTACCACCACCCTTGCCCTGGTCATCGCCACAGCTAGCCAACTGCTGTGCCAGGGTCTTTTTAGGATCCTTTACCCTTTCCTCACACAACAAAGAGTCCTTTTAAAATTGGAAAATGTAGACTTGGGGAAACCGCTCAATGGATAAAGCACTTGCCACTCAAGCATGAAAACCTGAACTTGGATCTTCAGTACCCAAATAAATTCTCAGGGGATCTTGAGGCCCACATGCAATCCCAGTACTATGGTAGTACGGAAGGAAGCAGGCTACAGCTTTAGTGAGAGACTCTGTCCCAGTAAATAAAGGGGACAGTGGTTAAAGAAGATGCCTAATGTGAACAAATGTTTAAAAAAATTGAATGGAACAGAAATTGAAGTGTGGTCAGTGGGGATGAATTTGCCAAAGCATTGTAAGAGAAATGATCACTATAACAAAACAATTAGTTTATCAGAAATAATGTAAACTTCTCTCAGAACACATGGAAAAGCCTTGATGCCAGGTCTAAAGTCACATCTAAGCTTCTGGCTCTACATCACTAGAGTAAGGCATCTTGGGAGGCTTCTTGCCACCCTCTTCCCTTTGCCACTGATGTTCCAGCCTGGGAATGCACTCTTCCCCTGCACAGGATGCCCTGAATCCTGGCTCCTTTTCCACCCTCAAGGACTCTGTTTAACTATCATTCATCTAGAAAGGTTCTCTTTCCGCTCTAACCCCTACACCATCACCATTTCTCCTCTTCCCGCTCTAGCCCCTACACCATCACCATTTCTCCTCTTCCCGCTCTAGCCCCTACACCATCACCATTTCTCTCTGTTGCCTACAAAATACTCTAACCCTGCAATTATTTCATGACCTATGACTGGTTTTAATTGGCTGTCTCTCTGAGATGAAAGCTCCAAGTGGTAGAGATATTGCCTACTCTGTTTCCCTTACAGCCCCCAGGCTTAGCAAGGTCATTCCCACAGGAAATGACAAGTAACCAGACAGCCATTGCACTTGAATCATCATTTACTGCAATTGTGTCTATTGCTTTTCATTCACATCGGTCCCTATGGTCTCCAAGTAAACATTCACAATGTATTTTCCATTTGATTAATCTATCACACATAACTATAAGTCAGGAAATAATAGAATAGATGCTATTTCATTTATCTGAGTATATGTCCTGGCTTCTTCATAACCAAAGACCATCAACCCTCAATGAATATATATAATAATAATGCACTTCTCTTACTCCACATCTCAGCCACCTCAATAGGTGATAGTCATTCAAGGACACAGACAATGAACTGACATCTCACCACCTAACAGATGCACAGTGGGTCATAGTGCAGTCTCAGTTGCAAAGAAGATAAAAGAGATTGAAATTTTTGCAATCATTTCCCTTAATCCACGAGTAGCTCATCACACTTTTCCTCACATTTCGTTGTCAAATTTAGTGATATGATCTAGACTTACTGCAGGGAATCAACAAGTAAAAGATCCCAGAAGCATCCCGTTCTCAGCCACTCCAGTTTTCCATCCAAATTGTCTGATTTAAAGATGTTGACTTTCTCAGAATGTCTTGTGTTTTTAGCATCTATTGGGAATGAGTGTACAAATACATACTGTCCAACTTAAATAGGAAGCACTAATGGGTAATGTAATTTAATTTGTTTTATAAACATGAATAGTTAATGTATATTACCCTTGAGGAAAATCTTGGAAAATAATGTTTTGTGACCTGTTGTATAATATAATATAAATATTAATATTAATATAAATATTATACTGTGTCAATTTATGGGAAAACTAAAAATAAAGAAAATGAAAAGATTCTTTGGCCATAAATATAAATATTATCTTAAATGCAGTTTGTTTCTTCAAACTAAAAAAAAAGCATATATATTGAAACACTTGAAAAATTTGCGTGACTCCCCATTGTTATTTACATAAAAAATGATAACTGTCAATGTCATCCATCAGTTAATACCTTGCCTACTCTTTTAGACATGTCTTTATTTGTGCTATAGATGTGGCAGAGCATTAGCAACAAAAATATGAAAAAAAAAGTAAGCTCTAACTTCAAGAATCCCAATAATGTGGGAAGACTTACAGTGATAAAGGAAGGCTTGGCCCTTACAGTAAAAGTTCACGAAAATACAGTAGCAGCTGAGAGGAGAGGTTAGGAAGTTTCCTAGTAGTTGAAACGTTTGCTCAGAACTTGTGAGGCTGAGCTGGCATGGGAAAACTAGGATAGATTGCTGGGCCAAGTTCCAACATGACTTTGTGCCAAATCACCTTGCCTATCATCACATATCTCACCTACACATCTTCAGCTATCTCACAATCCTAAAGAAATCTTGGCCCCCCTGCTGAGGAAGCCTATTAAATCTACATGGAAACATTGAAGGTAACTTAAATGATACAGGATGTAAAAAGTCACAAGAAAACAAGAGTGTGGTCTATCTCAAGCAAATACATTGCAATAAGCCATACTATAAAAAGTTCTTACACACCATAAGGCAGAAGTTCCAACTTATTGACTCAGCAATTTGCTTTCTTAGAATCTATCAAAAAATTGACAGTTGTGTAAGCATGAAAAGTATGAGACTATGGATTGCAGGACTATTTTCAAAGCCAAATATAGAAACAAGACTACCATTTAATTAACAGAGAGGAGCTGAATACAGCATGAGCTATGCAATGTAGGTGCTACAGAAATAAATGAAACAAAGGCTACTTTTATCTAGTAGACAATATCTCCAGTATAGGTTTTTGCAAAATTCTAAATAAAGTTGGTTTTGTGTAGCACTACATACATAGGGGAAGATACTGGAGCTTAGACTGGGCATGTAAAATTATCATTATTAGATTTAAAAGTAGTCACAGGTTGGCAATTTCATGTAATTATCCTTAATTTAATGTATTAACCTATATTTTTAGAAAGGCACTGTAACAGTTTCAAATCACATCTTCAAGATAGAATTATATACACACCAAACTTGCCCTAGAAAGTTCTGATTTCTTGTTTTCAAGGTGAAAATATTGGTGCTCTTGTCTGTCTTGGAAGTGTCCACTTGTTGACCCATATCAAATGGTCATATACTGTGATAGAGAGAAAAAAGACTGAAAAGCACGTACATTAGTGGCAGTGATGTTTTTCGTTGTTGATACAAAATAACAGACAGAAGTAACAGAAGGGAGGAAAGATTTTATATTATGGCTTCAGCAGGTTCAACCCATCACGACAGGACAGTTCACACTATGGGGAGTGACCAGGAAGCAGGGAAAGAACCAAGCAGAGCCAGACTCTAAGCTTCAATGGCCACTCAGAAGTAGGACTACTTCTAGCTAGACTCTTCATCCCAAACATTTTCCAATCTCCCAAAACAGCACAAGCACATGATCAAACATATGAGCCTGTAAGGAACATTGCAGACCTGGCTGGCCTGCAATTTTGGACTTTTATTAATATTTTAAGGAAACTTTCTCATGCCCATGTTGATTACATATTCTGTTATGTTCTGTGACCTTGGAAAACAGTGACGCTAGAAGTCAGTAAAACTGCTTTGTATAGTGACTGACAATAGTTTGGACCCAAACCAACCACCCAGCAGCACTTTCAGTATCTATGCATAAGTCCTTATGATATTTGCTTTTATAAGCTGCTCTTGGGATGGACCCCAACATAAGAGAGACACCTACATCTGTTTAGAATAAGACTTCCATTTTGGATAGGGGTTGAGTAAAGTTTATGTTCCAAAGACCTTTCTGGGAACTGACATCCTACTTGGCAAAAAGAGACATGCACATGGGTAAGTGATATCCTGGTTAGGAAGTTAAGACATGAAAGTTAGATAAGTCCCATGTTGGTTGACACGTTAATACATGAATGTTAGATAAGGTGAATCCCCTGCCACAGTTGAATACCCCAACCAATGGGAGTAGATATGTGTACAAGAAAGACATGTTCCTAAGGAAATACCTTATTCCTAAATTCTGATTTGTGGAATAACTTGGCACAGATATTTGGAAATCTTAGGCTTAAAAAGCCTTATAGGATTTTGCCTCAATGTCACAGTTCAGCTCCTGAGCCTGAATTGTGGCCCTGATCAATCAGTCTTGTGGTGTATGCTCAATACACTATCCCTGTCTTACTGAGATCAGTGTTCATGTGGTTTGTGAGGTACCTCCTGGACCACAACATAATCCATAACAACAGATAACTGAATAAATAAAAAGTAAAGAGCACAGATAGGAGTTTAACTTTTTCATTCATTTATTGGTTGACAGTTGTATACATGTGTATAACACGTTCTGATCACACTGATTCATCCATCTTCATGTCCTCCCACCACACTCACGCCACCTTCCCATAGCGTCGACATCCTATTTTCATGTCGTTTTAGTTTTATTTTTGTTTAGTGATCTGCTGGATTTAACCAAGGCTACTTGTGTGGTCAGGGTATGACACTATCTAAAGGAGCATACATAAATCACCAGTGGCTACATCTCTGAAGAAAATAATTTCCTAACCTCCATAAGCATAGACTACTATTAGCTCCCCTGTATGAGGAATGACCCATTGCACCTTCTCCAGACATGATTCAATGCTAATTGACTTTGTCTTCTGCAAGCCCTATGCGGGCAACTGTAGTAGCTGCTTGAGTGCCACAGTTATGTTAAGAACACAGGGAACATTTCACATCTTTGTGCCCTATTTTCTGGCTCTTATGTTCACGGAGCCTTAGAGGAAATGGGTTGAGTGCCCCATTTAATTCTGAGCACTCAACAGTCACTTGTTCTCAATAACTTGACCAGCCAGGTTAAGGACAGCATTGATCTGTGGATATAGATATAAATATTTAAGAGGCAGCTTAATGATATATCTAATTAGCAAAACTAGAGTAGCAGGTTTACTCCTAGTGTCTGTGTGGCTTTCCCAGCCATGGGCCTTTGGCCAGCTCCACAGTACCAGCCATGAGGTAGTCCCAAAGAACAGGTCTCAGATGCAGAGATCACTTGGTTTGGTTACTCCTCACAACCATAATGTCTTTTTTTTTTTTTTTTTTTTTTTAACTAGTAAGCATCTTTCGTGGCTATGTTGGGTATTTTAGATAATTATCTTAAAAACTTAAATTCCTAAAACCCTAAAATGAAGATATATAAGTCAAGATATACGGTCTGTGAATTGTTATTAAAAAAAAAATTAGGGTAATATAAAACTACAATTATTTGATTCCAGTTCCCCAAGGAAACCAAAAGGAAAAAAAGTAAATAAATAAAACCATACAACTATCTTAAACGGTTTTCATGAGTTATACTTCTGTTGGTAACACTTGTGTCCTGAGACAGTGTTATATATAACATAGATTTAATCAGTGAACAGTTATATTGGTTATCATTAAGAGTTAGGATTCTGCCAAGCATGGTGGCTCATGCCTTTAATTCTCTCTCGGGAGGGAGAAGCAGGAGGATCTCAGTGAGTTTGAGATCAGCCTGGTCTGTATAGTCAGCTTCAGGAAAGCAAGAACCACATAGGCACTCTCAAAAAAAGGAAAAGTAGGATTCTTAGCATAGGTAAAAAATATATATATATATAAAGATTATATACAAGTTATTGTACAATAAAGGTTTTAGACATGTTATATAAATATTTAATATGTTTGGATGTAAATTATAAGCATTGATATGAATTTAGAATGTGTTATTTCTTAGAAACAAAGTAACAAAGAAAAAAATCTATTTCTTATCTGTGCATAGAATGGGCTTTGGAGTGAGAATAGATTCAATATCTACTGGTATACATAGTGTCCACATTTTCCACACCAATATTAGTTCTTACTAAACTTAGAGAATTGGAGCCTCCAAACCCAGTATAGAAAATGTCCAAGTAGAACCTAGTGTCACAGGAAAGCCAAGTCTAAGACTACTAACATGCAGTACAAAGAGGATCCTGAAATTGTTCCAATAGTTTCTTACTGGCCCAGAGGGTGGGTCAAGCCAGGCATTCAGTTGAAAACATCTCAGGGTACTTGATTATGTTAGGCAGGAAAACTCCTGATACAACAATTACAGCTATTAAATGGGGGGAATTTCTTAAAATGTTTGCTATCTTTAAAAAGGTAATAAATATGAAAATAAAAATATCAGTCACTAAGATTGCTGGAAGGGTTGCGCCAGGGGTACTATAGCTCCTGAAGAAAGACACAGAACTTCTGTTGAAGTGGGCTCATAACTCTTGCAGTTTCCACAGTCGCTGCACAGGACATGTGTAGAGGACATTGAGTATAATCAGCAAAATCCAGACTGCGGGAAATTCTATACAAGAACTGACTTGGTTTCTTCAACAAACAAACAAATGCAAGGGGCCTGGAAAAGACATGGAATCCAGAGGTTCAAGAGGCATACCAAAGCATTGCACTTCAGGGACTTAGCTCCAATTCATATTATAGAATGTGAAAGGATAGCATTTACAAGATAATAAACAGAGAATGAGAGCACCCAGGATTGATAGGTGATCATTGAATTATCACTCAGTTTCAAAAGTGTGATGACATTTTGGTTACTTTTGAAAGATCCATACACGGTTTCCTTTGTCAAAAGAATTCAATATTCTAGATAACTTCCTTCCTGCAGCTCTCTACAGGAAAGGGCTGCTTTCCCTATTGCTATACAGAGACCCTGTTTCCCAGAGGTTTTTCTTCAACTAACACCATGGCATGGAATCTTCACCACATTCTCTTCTTCGTAACCTTCATAGTTCTGTCACTACAGGTGCCATACATGATGCATTGAGCACAAAACAAATGAAACTTGCTTGCTCTTCTTATATTGGCAACTCTGGCAGGCAGAAGAAGCTGATTATCTTAAGGGACCACACTCCTCCTCCCTCAGCCATGTCCTGTTTTCCTTCATTCGGCCTCCTAAATGCACTGTCAGGTCCTGAAAAATTAATGCCCAAAGCTGTGCAAAGCTATGGACTCTCTTCCTGCATGCCAGGAAAAAAAGAAAAATAAAAGCCTTTGACTCCATTGCTAAAACTTTAAAGAGAAACAATGCTACTCCCTGAAATTCTTTTATATCTAAACATGACAATAAGTTCCTTTCATGTGAAAGCATTTTCCCCTGTAAGTTCAGAAGGGCTGTTGGCCTCAGAGGTTTTGATCCATACCAACAAAATCATTTACTATTCAATGTTCTAAGCATTGTTCTTAGGATGGGGAAGGTGTGAACAAACCCACATTCAGTGCCCATCGGTGACAGTTGTATGAGCAGAGGAGTGTGCCATGGTCCTCATTTTATTTCTAATTAGATTCATTTATATAATTCTTAGAAGTTGAATTTTTCTCAAAATATTTTTTTTTCCTTTTAGAGTTAGTGAATCTTAGCTAGCTGAAACACGGTGAGAGAGAATCAGACTGGTGACATGTATGCAATCTGACTTAAAAACTGTGAGTCTTTAAAAAATAACAATAAAAGTCTATTTCATATGCAAAGACTTTACAAAAGAAAACAAACTTTTCTATGGGCTGACCATAGCAGTGGATAAGGCTAGAGTCTCACTTTGCAAACTATGATGTTTCCAACTGCCAGAAAGTAGTTGGGCCAGACTGCCTAATGCAATATAAGAAAATAAGTTTGCATGCCAGATTGGTGTGGAAGTAACGGAGAAAGCTGGAACAGGTGCTGAGAAACTAAGTTTAGAGATGTAATAAGAATGGAATCCAGGTTAAAGATAGAGTCAGGAGAAACAGATGGGAGGAGAGTGGGAAGTAAGCACCGCTGAATATCGAGAGCAGGAGTTGTAACCTGGAGAAATAAAGCCACCAATTATCTGTAGAAATGAGATCATAGGCTTCTTAGCCAGGAGGCTCCTATAAGCAACAGCTCACTGAGGCTTTGGTCAAAAGCTATCTTATAAAACCTCATTTGCCTTTGAAGATTATAAGTTCTGGGCAGTCAGTCAGGACATTTTAAATGGTTTAATTAAACACAATTACATACTGTCCATTATGTGTATTGACAGTGGGAAACTTGGCGTGCTGCATCATAGAGTTTGGGAAAGGATTGAATGAATGAGTGTGAAAACCTAGAATTCCTTCACAGGTAACCTCAGAGCAGACAGCTTACCCAACAGTTAGAGCTTGTGGTTTTAAGTTGCTACTTTATGCGGTCATTTCTAAGACCTCTCGGCCTCTGAGCCAACTCTTCCTTATAGTTTCCACTCAAACGACATGTGCGCAAGCCAGCTGTCTTGTGAAAATGATCAGAGACTCCAAAGGATCCCCCAAGACCATTTTACAGGATTAATGAGGTTCAAATGTTTACATAATATGTTTCTGGTTCACTCTCCTCCTCTCTAAAATATTCAGTAGAATTCTCCCGAAGCTCAATGACCTGAGATAAAATAATCACTTTGACGATTCATTGAATATGTACTTGCGTTTCACTGTGTATTAATTTTTTACCATTTTCCTTTCTAATATGGCTTTTTAAAAATCAACAAGATATAATAACTCAATTAGCAAAAGCCCTTTAAAGTCCTCAGTGAGTGATGTTTACTAGTGTAAAGGAATCCAAGAGCATTGACGAGAAAGTATCTCTCTTAGCCACCAACTTTCCAAGAGCATTGACGAGAAAGTATCTCTCTTAGCCACCAACTTTCTTGCCCTTCTTAAATGCTCCTCTGACCCCTGTCTGTTCATTTCTCTGAAGATTTCATTCAAAAGGAAAATCTGATTATATTGAGTCTCTGCTTAAATGTTTTATATCCTATAACCTGTGAGACTGAGACAGAACAACATAGTCGAAAGCACAATGAAAATGTGATTTTCACCTAGGGCTCCTTTTAAGCCCCACACCTGTCAAAAGCCATGTCTCCAGTAAATTTGAATTAGTCTCCCTCCCTCCCTCCTTTATTCTCTCTCTCTCTCTCTCTCTCTCTCTCTCTCTCTCTGTCTTTCTCTTTGTCTTTCTCTGTTCTTGCCTGCATTTTATTACATACATTTGTTTAAGATGTGATAGCTAATCTTGGCTGTCAGCTTGACTAGATCTGGAATCAACTAAAAGGCAAGCCCCTCTGGACTTATGTGTGGGCTTTTCTTGATCTGCTTGTTTGAAATGGTAAGGCCTATCCTGAATGTGGATGACACTTTCTGGTGGCAGCTCAGAAGAAAAAAAGGATAGAAGATAGGAAGCTTTGCTTTTTGCCTGTTTGCCTTCCCTCTTGCTTTCAAGTTCATCTTCTCTGTTGCTGTTGCTGCTGTATTCTCTTTACTGATGTAATGAGCCAGCTTCTTCAGGCTTCCAACACTGACTGAATATTAGCAGCTCGCCAGGAATCTTCTAGGCTCTCAGTAGCAGACTACTGAGCTACTGTAGATTGAGTAGCTATCAGGTTCTCACATTCATGGTATAAGAGCCTCTGATGGACTATCCAGACCACATTGAATCAGCTAACCTAATAGGGCCCCTTAAAATATGTTGGCTCTATTCCTTTGGAGAACCCTGACTAAGCATGAAACATGGCATTGTCACTAGAAAATACTCCCCTTTTTTCCACAAGTGTGGTCACCTGATAGTGGACACAGGTTGATGAGCAGAAGCTATAACATGAAACTTTAGGTCAAATGGCTTAATGGAAAATGCTCCTCCCACCCCCCAGTATCTTCCCTTCTTATCTGCAAGCTTCAGGATGGGCAGAGTACTCAACCAGCTTTACCACAGGTGGGAGATCATGTCACTGATCCAGGATGTCTATAGTCTCTAATTTTCATGAAAAAAAAAAAAAGCCTCTGTCTGGAGTTGATGTTGACCAAGCAGATAAGGACCTATGCTTTTTCTCAAGTAAGTTGCTACATGGCCTGAATCTCTCCAGGATAATATCACCATTATGTTCCAATCCTGGAATCCCATTCGCCTGGGCCTGCTCTGGACAATCTTTAATATTTTTCTTTATTCTTTTATTTACTACTTATAAGAATGTGGGCATTGTACGTAGGTATTTAGATAATATTCAACATATTCATCAATATTATAGGATTTCAAAAGTGAAGAAAATAGTATCTTAATAATCAGACAGAGTCAATGGGAGATTGACAAGCTGAGAGTCCATCACACACACACATTGGGTCTGTGTACAAGTGTCAGGACTTCAATAGCACAGCTTGATTTACTGGAGGAAATCAAGCAAGAAGAAAATTGAACACTAAGTCTCTAGTTCAGTGAGAACTGAAACTAGAATTTGGTCTGGGGAGAATACTGTGTAAGTGCCACTAAAGTAACATAAGGACATCTTATATTAAACCCTGGCTGGTCTGGAATCCAAGGTAAGACTGGGCATACAAGTGCAATGTGAGCTGGGATGTCCAAATAAGAACAAAGGATTCTGGATGACAGAAGATAAGTGTGTGATGCTGGACTCTCTCATTTCATATGTGCATAAACCCACATGAAGCAGGCTAATCCTTTCCCAGCCTTTTGTCTTGTTGTTGTTTAAATGTGACTGTGTCATGGATTTAGAACTGTGTTCTTATGACGTTATCCTGAGTGTAACCACAAGGCTTATAAAGTTTGTATTGTTTTTAGGGTGAACCATATAAAGTTTTGGTTTTGTGGTTCAAACCAGTCATGATCAAAAATTTTTCATATATTCACATGATATCTTTATCAGCTCATTTCTCTTCCCAATATTATATCTCAGTTTTACAAGGATCAATTTCATTATGTCTTTATTCAAATGCAACATGGGGAGCTTTGTTTTTCCATGATACTAAACCGTATTAAACGTTTAACTGTTCTTATGGTAAGTTATCATTTCACACACTAGTTACCTTTTGGTAAACTAGATATTCTTTTAAAGAGATGAAATTAGTAAGCTCATTCATTCTTCACACCTAAAATTGCCTGCTGTCTTAGTCAGGGTTTCTATTTCTGCACAAAACATCATGACCAAGATGCAAGTTGGGGAAGAAAGGGCTTATTCAGCTTACACTTCCACATTGCTTTTCATCACCAAAGGAAGTCAAGACTGGAACTAAGCAGGTCAGAAAACAGGAGCTGATGCAGAGGCCATGAAGGGATGTTACTTTCTGACTTGCTTCCCCTGGCTTGCTCAGCTTGCTCTCTTATAGAACCCAAGACTACTAGCCCAGGGATGGCACCACCCACAAGAGGCCCTCTTCCTTGATCACTAACTGAGAAAATGCCTTACAGCTGGCTCTCATGGAGGCATTTCCTCACCTGAAGCTCCTTTCTCTGTGATAACTCCAGCTTGTGTCAAGTTGACACACAAAACTAGCCAGTACACTACTATGGCTAATGCCTCCTCCATGAGAGAGCATACTTACTGATAAGGGTTTCGACAGGAAAATGAAGTGTGCCTCTATGTTGAATGGAGAAGAGTTAGAGATCCATGAACCTTTAAGAAGATGCAAAGACTGAAGGCCAGGAGAGCCTCTTCTGAGAAGCCTCAATACGGAAAGGCTATAGGGAAAGTACCACTAAGAGTCTCAGAAATCTTAGGCATCCAAGTCCCTCACACTCCTTGAAAGGGGCCATTTACTAACTTGTAAAATCTATGTCATACTGGAGAAGCAGGGATTTTTCTTCTCTTCTCCATTCAAAACTCCTGAGTGCCACTGTCAGTGCATTTAACTAGAGCCTTGCTTGCAAGAGGATCTGTGTAGTGGATTTTCAGGTTTTATACTCCTCAAGTTCCATAGAAATTCCAGGAAAACCTTAGTCCATAACCATGCTCTTCTCATGGATTAGACTATGAAAGACCTGTAGAGTAGATGACATGGGTTAAAAACTGAAGGATTTTAATGACCAGCAAACTTGTTTTGAATTGAAGTTATATTTTAGAAAAAGTAAATTTTCAACACTTCTAAATTTATACATTTCATAACTGCTTCTAAACTATCTTAAAAATGATGAAGGGAGTTGCCAGCTGGGCCCATGTCTGTTGGGTTTACCTTATTGTAAACAGACTGAAGAGCATGCACTGAAGAGTCAGATGTGAGATTAGAAATTACTTATTTCCAGCCTCATTGAGTGTGGGAAATTATCAATGCTCAGATATCTAAGAATGCTTGACATAATAATAGGGTGTTATTAGTGTTAATTAATTTTACATGTTATTTGACCAGATCTTACATGATTTTATTTCATAAATATTTTTACACTAAAAGAAAGTATAAAGAGAAAATAAACTATTTCCACTCTCATTCCTTCTGTCAAATGACTTGTCTCAATTTGTTCTCCCAGCGCCTCTAGCTTTTACATTATTGTAAATTATGAAGATGCTTCTAACAGTTGAACCTAGAGACCTAGAGGAGTGAGTGTTCGTGTGGCTCTCTGTGAATGTGTGTGTGTGTGTGTGTGTGTGTGTGTGTGTGTACTTCCACCAGGACCCATCAAGGAAAGATTTTTCTGTATTATTTTTCTATTAGCATAGATGCTGTGGTGGTTTGAAGATGCCTGGACCAGGGAGTGGCACTGTTAGGAGGTATGACCTTGTTGGAAACGTTGGCCTTGTTGGAGGAAGTGTGTCACTCTGGGGTGAGATTTAAGGTCTTATGCTCAAGTTCCACCCAGTACTAGAGTCAGTCTTTTCTCCTGACTGCCTTTGGATCAAGGTGTGGAGCTTTCAGATCCTGCAGCCCCATATCTGTCTGGCTGCCGCCATGTTTCCCTCCATGATGATCATGGACTAAACCTCTGAACCTGTATGGCAGCCCCAGTGAAATGTTGTCCTTTATAAGAGTTGCCCTGGTCAGGATGTCTCTTCATAGCAATGGAAACCCTAACTAAGACAGATACCTTCTTTCAAGGGATAAAAGTCCTCTATACAATATTCAAATTGAAGGAGTTAGAATAGTTTGAAATAAAAAACACATTAACCAGAAGAGAGAAACATTTGGATTTTATGTTATTAAATACACTTTCTATTCATTAATGCCCATGTAAAAAAGAAATTGAAGCATTATTTTTAATGAAGCTCTAATTTTCTTTTGGGTAAAGATGCACTAATTTTGCTTCTCAGATTGATTTTCTAAAGAAATCAGTGGCAAATCTAAGCTGTTGGAACAAATCTGGCACGGTGGAAAGAAACCCCACGTGTCTGTCCCAGCCGCTGAAGCTCTGGGTGGGACAGGAGACATGCGGGAAGTGGCCGAGCATCTTCCCACACAGTCTGACAGGCAGGTGGGGGCTGTGGGAAGCCTTTGTGGGCCCTGCCCATGGGTGGGGGAGGAGGCCATTCCTGGGGAACGCATCTCTGTGGATTCTCTAGCCCAGGGCACCACACTCACCTCAGGGCCACGGCTAGCCGGAGCACAGCTGGGATTCACGCTTGGACTGGATCTCAGCTGCTTGGGGCACCAGGCTAACTGCTTAGGCTTGGGTCAATGGGTACCGTCTGAGAGATTAGACGTGGCTCCTTAACTGAGGGCCGGATCCCTTGCTTCCCACAGCGTGTCCAGATGAAGAGACAGTCCATAATGTTAAGATGCTTATTTTCCATCATGTGGAGAGTGGTGTGGATGGAATTGTACCCCTGCCCCTCTGGGAGAGGCAAGGTAGATATGGAAACTGGGAAGGGATATGGCTAAGCTTCTAGGTGTCTCATTAACACGGGGATGGCTTGGGGCTGTGTGGCCATGCTTCTACCTGAGGAGGGGTGTACATGACCGTGACTGGAGCCAAAAGCCTCCTGGGAGCATTGGCATAACGTTTTGGTCCCTTGTGCATTCCGCTGGGTCGCCCAGAATTTACACCTGTGCTCAACCAGGTGCCAGACTGCCTGTCACAGATCACTGCCCCACACTAAGCGACACAGCTTTCAATGTAATTATATCTGATTCCAAAACATTATATTAATGTTGGACTGTTAGTATAGTCATGGTTACAGCTGTACTTTTCATTGATATTTTGGAAGTACAACTTTCCACACATGACAACTAACTTGTGGAAATGGAAAGCTAGTGTGTTAAGGTAATTTCTCATGATCTGAGCATAACGGTTTACTCTCTCAAAGTTATATCACTTCATTTTAATTAGTCTCTTTTTATAATCTGGTTTGATATTCATTGATTTAAAATAGTATGGTAAATAGTATGGTAAAATACTTCAAACATTTAATATATTTCTTTTAGAGGCCACAATATTTAGAGGTATTATCAGTAGGAATAATACTTCTTGGCATTATTGGATTGCTTATATCGATATTTAATATAACTTTCAAAGATAAAAATGATGTATAAAATTATTTAGGATGTATCTATTTTCAGATTATATTATTGTATTATTTTCTCATATCTAAATGTGGAAAATATATTTTAAAGTGGAAAATTAAAGCTATATAAATTTTAGTTACAAACATACCTCACTTTTAAACAAATCCTTTGGCATCATCTGTCTCTATGCTGAGGTAGATAGAGGTACACATGTTCATGCAAACGTGAATGAGAGAGAATTCATTTTGTGTTTAGCATTCAGATTAGGGATATAATGGCTTTTAATGTTTAATTACCATTTATTCAGTTGACTCACATTTAATCTTAGAAAAGTAAAATCAGAGTCAAATGTTGTATCGCATGCCTATGGACTTAGTACCTGGGAGGTTGAGGCAGAAAGATTATTGTGGACTCAATAAGATCAACATATGCTACATGGCAAATTCAAGATCAACCTAGAGTGGACCTAGGCTATGCAGTAAGACTCTTTACCCGAAAATAAACTATATCAAAACAAACAACAGAAGAACAAATGAGCACACGTACGCTGCTTTATTACTTCACACATAGACCCAGACTTTTCTAGATCTCTGTTTTGTTGACATGGTGAGTGGGCTACATGCAAATGTTTGCAGATATTCAGCCCTATTAGTTCCCTTAGAGGGCAACGCCATTTCATTACAGCATAGATGCCTCATTTTAGGTAACTCAAGGTTAATATTTCATTGAGCATTTTATATCTTTATGAAGAATATTAATCTCTAGTTTGCTTTCCTTATTTACATTACTGTTTTTTATTTAGTTCTCAGCTTAGTACTGCACCATTACACCACTGGGATATTCTCCCATTCTGTATTGTGGAAAGGGCTATAAAGAATCATATTGGTTCTTCTTAAATGTGAAGTAAAAATATCCTGTGCAGGATTACTGAGATATCTTTCCCAAGAACATTTCAATTACAAATTTAATTTTTTCAATAGTTATATAGCTACTCAAAATATCAATTTTATCTTGATTGAATTCTTTTATCAGTTTAGGTTTTTAAGGAACTGTTCTAATTAAATTGTTGAACTAATTGGAATAAAATTGTTCATAGTATACCTTTATTGTCTTTTTAACAGCTACAAGAATAATTAGTGATTTTAAATCAAAGTTAAGTAAATTTTATAAAAGTAAATACATCAGTTCTGAATAACACCAATCAAAGAAATTTCACAAAATATACAATATTACATCATCTAAATCAATATGAAAACATATCCTCCAGTACTCTTCAAAGTCTTTTGGCCACCCTGTTTGTTAATAATTCCTATTTCTACAGTAGTCACTTGTATGATTTTTATCACCAAAGAAAATAAGAAGACAGAGGGAAAGAGAATGGAGGGTAGATAGATAGATAGATAATATAGATATAGAGATAGATGATAGATGATAGAACTATCTCAAATGCATATATAAAAGAACATGCATTATGGTGATTAGCTCTCTGATTATGGAAGCTGAGAAGTCCCACTTCTCCCTGCTAGTTAGTCAGGCAAGGAAGTCAGCAGCCCAATCTAGTGTGAGTTCAGAGGCTGAGAACTAACAGAATAAATTCCACAGCTCTCAATGCCAAGATAGTAAAAGTGCCAACAATGTAGGGAGATGCCAGGATAAGTCTAGGATCTGAAAGATGGTTGAGTGGTTACTATGGCAAGCTCTGTAGTCCATGGGCAAAAAGACCTGAAATCCCAATGCTTAGAAGCCAGAGAAGACAGAAGATGGGTTCTAAAACTCCAAAGAATACAGCAAACAATCTCATGCTCTCTCCTTTTTTCTTCTGTCTGAGCTTTCAGAGGATTAGATAATAGCCATACACAGTCTGAAAAGTCATTCATAATTCTATTCTAGAAACATTCCTGCAGCCACACACAAAAATAATGTATATCAAACTAGTCAAGTTAATCCCTAAAATTAAAAGAGGAGGCAGAGTATAATCCTGAAAGAATTCTGTTCTTTGCTTGTTTTTTTAGAATAAAGTTCATTGACACCAAGTCACAATTATCTCTGTGATATAGTATTCATTATTGTTTTCAGGCCACAAGGGAGAGGTGGAGCTAACTAGGTAGGTAAGACAGACAACTGGAGATGAAGCTCAGTTGGTAGAGATTTTACCTGGAAAGTCCAAGTGCTGGAATTGATTGCCAGTACCATAAAACCAGCATCATAGAACACACTTAAAATCCTAGAACTCAGGATGTAAAAGCAGGAGGGTTATGAATTCAAGATCATTCTTAGCTACATAGCAAGTTCAAGACCAGCCTGGACTACCTGAGACTTTGTCTTGAATGAATGAGTGATGAATAAATGAATGGTCAAATAAATAGAAAAAATAAATAAACACTGTAGCCTGCTCTTCAGAGCTTAGTCTCTGTCAGTCTTTTCAGTATTTTCATACTTTCTAAGTGACCCAGTGATTCACATAATGGAAATTTACATGATATAAAGACAAATAAGGTCACCTTTTGTCCCCTAGAAATTTTTGCTCTTCATAATTTAATACTATATATTTACAATACTATATGCTATACATAATAATATATATTTCAGTAAAGGGTGAATTAGGACTCATCGGTTTTCATTTCATGGGCTTGTAAGTCAGAGATCTTTCATTATCAGTAAATATTTATTTACATTCATTTACATAGAGATGAAGTTTGTGTTCTTCTCTCAGCAGGAGAGGGGAACTCTATAGTATATCTTGTATAAGTTAACATATTTAAAATTTTGGGCCCTCTGTCTCCTGCAGACCTCTTAAAATCAAAGCATGTCATGAATATTTTCCTTCTTCAAGATTTCTATTATTCTGAATGCTTCTGTGTTTGCATATGAATTTTAGAATTGCCTGTCAACTTCTAAACAAACAAAAAGATCTACTGGGGTTTTGATTGAATCATGGATAGATTTAGATTTAATATGAAAGTAACATTGCTCTTCTTTTGTCTACATTTCCTTTCATTTTTCTAAGTAAGATTATAAGTTGTCACTATAGTGTGCAAGTCTTATAGACTTTGCTGTGTAAGTATTCAAAAGTTGGAGATATCACTCTATGGTAAAGCTTTTCCACTCAACAGCCTTGATTGCAGTTCTCTGGAGGCCCACTCAGGAAACTATTTCCCTGGTTACATTGAGATGAGACCTAACATTCCAAGATACCCAAAACAAAAGAGTTAGTCCAGTTGGGACATGAATCACCAGAGCCAAGGGATCAGGTATCAAGAAGGCAGTTTCATTATCCATTTAATGTACTTTTCCTTCACAGACTCCCTGCCCCTCCTGCAGTTTACAGAGCAACACTACATAGGAACTCAAAGTCAGCCTGCTTTTCTGAGTTACTCTCTGTCTGATGCAAGCTCTCCCTAACACTCTGGACTTCACTTTCTCACTTCCCATCATTACTATGAGGTTACTGGTTTGCCATGTGGCTGTCCTCCCTGCCAGCTAGATTCAAAGGCCTTGGCTCTTTTTCTTTTCCTTCTTCCCTCTCCTTCAGGCAGATGTTGGTTACAGCTTGTCTGTCCTTGGATTTTTCTTTAAAACTCTGATAAAATTCTCCTGAAGCTTCAATTTGAATTCATTCTTAAATTATTTTACCACCTGGGCTGATAATGCCAAGAAGCTGCTCCAATTTCTGTCACATGGAGGTAATTCTGGCAAAATTCCTTAACGTTTCTATTAGTAATATCTATAGCATGAGCAAAGAATTGGATTAAGCCTATGAACTCAAAAAACAAACAAAAAACAAATGAACAAAAGAAATACTTTTTTAAAATAAATAAATTGTTCCTAAGATTTTAATGTGATCTTATAATGCTATTTTTTCCTATTAGTTATCTCTAGAATGTAAACATAGTATTGTTTCTTTCTAAGTAGGCATGCTTAATTTATGATTATTTGAGCCTAGATTAAGTTCTTTTGGCTCCTAACCATAGACTGATTTTATAATCCACATGTTTCTCTGTGTGTCTATGCACCATGTATTTGTGCACACATATCTGAGTATGTGTTGTAGGCTTATATTTTTCTAAAAAGCCTATGTTATTTAGGGTTCTTTGGTACTTCAACCTTCATTCTAGCCCATTGACCAAAGTTAGAGGAGAAAGATGGTTAATAGGACCAGGGGCATGTGGACCTGTTTAGAAGTAGTTCATTGGGGCGATTTCAGTCTTGTTAGGATATAAGCAGTCCAGTCCAAAACACAAAACACAAATCAGTAACAGGAGTTCAGTCCAATTGGCAAATATAAGCATGAATCAGTAGCAGCAGCCAGATCCAGAAGAAACCAAGAGGCTCTGCTGAATTGTCATGCATGCATCTGCAGAAGTTCTTTGGCGCTTTTCTCTCTACAAAGTTACAACAAGCGAAGATCAGTGAAAGCCAGCAAAACATTGCAAGGCATACCAATGCAAGAGGTTCTTCACTGTCTGTTGGTTATTCCTCATACTGTTTCAAAATATCAAGCTTCCTCTCAAGTGACTGCCTCAGCAAAACATCCTCTCATCAGACAGTTTCCAGGAAAAAAACAAAACAAAACCATCATATGACACACATGACACAACTGAGTCTCCAAAGAAACCAGAAATTTCTATGCTCCCTCTTCCCTCCCTCCCTCCCTCTCCCCCCTGCCTCTCTCTTTCTCTCTCTCTCTCTCTCTCTCTCTCTCTCTCTCTCTCTCTCTCTCTTTCTCTCTCTCTCTCCCCGTGTGTGTCCATCCAGATCTCTGAGTCAATATTATACTTTTATTCCATGCTTCCTAGACTGCCATTGAAGAGTATATGTTCCCTGTCTTACTAAGGACTTGGGGGTAGGGATAAAGCCTTTTCTACCTTCTTGTAATTCTTAATTTTTAGAGTAATATTTTTAAAATCACAGAATATATGTATATGTGTAGGTTAAGTTCTTATAACGCATTTGATTTTTGCCTTACACAACTAGAGAACTTATAACCTTCTTATAATTTAAGGATTTCTCTGTTCCATCTTAGTTTTGGTTTTCCTAGTTCCTTAGCTCTTCTTGTATTAGCTACCTTTAATCATTCATTCATTCGTTCATTCATTCATTCATTTAAAAATATTCACTATAAACCTTTTGGAAACAATAAGTCCTACTTGCAGTTGAATGAGGGACCACTCTTCAGTTGTTAGCAGACTAGAAATTCCTGGCTGCTTATCGGTAAATAAGAAGATAGTGAGTGAAGACAGCTCGTGTTCCCACTTATATTTTCATGCAAACTCTATTGAATCATATAGGCAAGATATAGGCTCACCAGTAATCAGCTTAGTGGATAAAATATCCAAATTCCATCAACAGCATGTCAGAAAGCACCAGTTTGCAGTATTATTGAGAGTTTCCATCACCTTTTGCTGAAAAATCAGGAGAACATATGTCAAAGTACATGAGGCGTGTCAGACATTTGTTTTTAAAGCTGTGGAGTGATTACTGCCTCGATAAATAGCTTTGAACTCTAGGTGAAAATATTGTATGTGTCCCAGATGGGGATCCAGGGCCAAAATGAGAAATAGAGACATGCCCCCATCCCTAAAGTTAAAACAACACAGAATTTTCCTTTTTATTGCAATCAATTTACATTTCTAGATTCTGTTGATTCTAAGATCACTCATTAGCTTTCTCTTAAACTGTCTGAAGAAAATAATTTTATTGTTCAGACTTGTTACCGTTGCAGAAAATTTTTAGAATTCATTTTTTAAAAGAATCTACTTTGTAGTTGCTTATATATTCTTTCTTCTTTTATTCTGACCTTTCTTCTTTAAGAAAGCAAGCCTCTACAGAGCAAAATAGCCCAAATTAGGGCAAATTATTTGCAGAGAAACTAGTTTCAATGGTAAGAAGAAGAAAAAAAAAAATTTTTGGTTTCTTTCCTTTTTAAGTATAACCCTGGCTGTCCTGGAACTTGCTCTGTAGACCAGGCTGGCCTCAAACTCAGAGAGATCTGCCTGTCCTGTCTCTCAAGTGCTGGCATTAAAGGTATGCACCACCACACGTGGCCAGAAACAAAAATCCTTATATAGGGTCTCATAGCATCTATTTTCTTCTAATTCTCTTTAGTAGATTGCCATTTTATTTCTGGATGCTTCATACATTTTTAAAAGCTGGTTCTATAAATATCTTGGACTCTAAGTGAAAATATTGTGTGCACCCCAGATCGGGCCATAGAGCTGGAAAAAAGAAATGGCGGCACACCCCCATTTCTAACTCAGAAGCTATCTTCAGTTGATAACCACTTACAAATGAAAATTTAGTGTCTTCCCACAGAGTCTCACTGGGGAAACATATATTCTTAAGGATAGGCTAAATACCCAGTCGTAGATGCTCAGTAGAAAATGAACACATTGAAGTCTTTGGCGGGTCCTTGTTTCATAATGTCTGTTAAAGCTTTTCTTCTTTTAAAAAAATTCATTTTATTTTATTATATATATATTATATGTATTTCTTATATTTATACGTTATTATATATATGCATATGTATTTGCCCTATAGATCCACTGCATATACATTATGTCTCCCAATTTAGTGTTTCTATAGGATTCCTGAGTGTGAGAACAGGTTTCTGCATTTATCTGTTTCTTGTGCCTTTTCTTGGGCTCTTTTCTTTCTGTTTGTTTTATTCTATTTGCATATGTTGGGTTTTTTTTCTCTTATTATATTTCATTTTATTATTATCCCTTAGAAGTCTGTTGTTTTCTAATGAGAGGCAGATGAAGATGAGCTGGGGGAAGTAAGGGGAGGAGGAACTGTAATCAGAGTGTATTATGTGAGAAAATCATTTATTTTAAAACCACATGTCCTTACTGAAAGAGAAAAATGAAAAATAAATGTATATATGAATAATTAAATGGCAATCGACGGAGCTGTAACAGTGAATTAAGCTCCTTGTGCTAGAAAATGCAGTAACTACAAACTACAGTGATTTACATAGGTGCAACACTCTCAGACTAGAAGGTAGGCAATGAGGCGCTGAAGAGAACAGTCAGCTTTGAACGAAATTGGGACTCTACACTGCTACACGCAATTTGGATCACTTTGATTTTCCTGAAACAAATCCTATTTTTCATGGTTGATATTTTTTGTTTGTTTGTTTTGTTTTGTTTTTTTACCATTTGGAAAGTAGCCAAGTGGCAGGCTTACTGAATTTGGCACTGGCATTGTTTTTTTTTTTTTTTTTTTTTTCAGAATGAGACAAATTCTTTGTAAGAGCATTAGGAAGGGGGATTTAATATCTACACTGCAGTTAGATAAGTAGCAGAGGTACTTCTTTTCTTAAAAGTAATATATTTAGTGTCAGCTATTCATGAAAATGAGGAGGCCAATGTTGACTTGTGGATTTTTATAAATCATTCTTTACCCATTTCAGTGTGTTAGTTACCTATTTCAGTGTTCTGTCACTGTGACAAAATGCCCTCCCCCAAACCCCAAACATCAACTTAAGAAGAGAAAGTTACGATTTTATTTTCTGCTCAGAGTTACAAAGTTTTCTGTCTGATTTCTTGGCTCCTATTGTGTTGACTGAAAACATTATCCTATCAGGGAGCATGCCAGAGAACAGAGCTGCTCACCTCAAAGTGTTCAGGAAGTGGAGAGACATAAACGGAGCACAGTCCAAAGGCTGGTTTTCAGTATGCGGCAATGACAACTAAGGAGTGTCTCTGAAGGGTTCCATAGTATCACAGGCTGGCAAACTACCCTTTGATAGGTGGCCTTTTAAGATCTAAATCCTCACAGCCAGCAATGAGAAGAGCTTCTAAATGCTAGCATTGCCAAGGATTGTGGAAGCAGCAAAGTATCAAAAAGATAGCAGGACATCCTTCACTTCAGAGCTCTGAACCAAGATTTGGTCACACATTGCTTATCCTGAAACTTATACAGAGATTGAGAATCCAGCACTTAGACATTTTCATAGCAATTGGATGAGGTAATTCACCATCTGTTGAATTAATAATAAAATCAAAGGATTGGGGGGAAAAGGAAAACATCGTGTGCCTTGATTTTAACTCTTCTTTTGGCTGACTTCTCTTCACTTTGATACTCAGATGGATATATTATTTGCAAGAGGATCAAACTCAGATCATGGCATGTATTGACATTTATTCTTTTTCATATTAGGTATTTCTCCTTGACTTGCTTCTCGAACCATTTACATCATAAAAGACATACACAGGCAGGCACAATTAATTAGCCTTTATTCTAATGCTGTCGGTGCTCCATTTACACCTGATCTTGACCTCATCAGCAGAGATGATTTGATCAAGAGAACTTCCTTTATCAAAGCAACCTGACCTACATACACTTCAGGAAAAGTGTTTATAAGCACGGTGTATGGTCTTGAATTTAAAAATTAGAAAGAAACAACAAGAAGTCTGCTACAGAAGATTACTGTGTCTTCTATTAATGATATTCTGTCATGCTTGCAGACAGGAGTCTAGCATGGCTGTTCTCTGAGAGGCTCTGCCCAGCAGTTGACACACACACATGCAGACACAGCCAAACAGTGGGTGGAGCTTTGGGACTGTTATTAAAGAATGGGAGAAAGGAAAGTGGGCCCCAGAACTCCACAGGAAGACCAACAGAGTCAACTAACCTGGACCCCGTGGGGCTCGCAGAGACTGAACCGCCAATCAAAGAGCATACACGGGCTGGACCTAGGCTTCCCTGTACATACATAGCAGATGTGCAGCTTGGTCTTCATGTGGGTCCTGAACTACTGGAGCAGGAGCGATCCCAAAGCTGTTTGTTACCTGTACCTGGAATTTGTTCTTCTAGCTGGGCTGCTTTGTCTGGCCTCAGTCAGAAAAAATGAGCCTAGCCTTAAAGAGACTTGATATATCAGGGTGGGGGAATAATCAGGGGAGGCCCACCTGCTCAAAGAAGAGGGGGAAGGGGGAAGGGAGGAAGAATTGTGGGAGGGGGTGACAAGGAGGAGGCAGTGAGTGGCATGTAAAGTGAATAAGTAAAAAATAAAATAAAATAAAAAAAGATCACTGTGTCTTAAACCCAGGTTGCTGCATTTCTTTCTGCTACATGGCTTGTGGTTTGCCTTAAATGCACTGTAGCAGTCTCTTCCTTAACTCATGGGTTTGGATGTTTGTATGTGTTAAGGGAAAAAAACTGTTGCAAAATAATCATGTATTCTTCACGTACTTCTGGGATATAAAATAACATCTAATTATCTGGCCCAGACAAGCTGTCATTGCAGCTTGGTATAAAATAACAGGGCTTGGTGTGTTCCTCAGACTCTGAGGCTCACCTGCTTCTCCCAAACTCTACATTTTAGGCATCGTTTTAGCCAAAGGGGTGGCATGTAAAATTCAGTCATGAAGCCACTAGTCTCTTGCTCTCAAGATGTCAGGAACTAAATATGGGTTTGTTTGTTTGTTTGATTTTTAATTTCATTAGTTGTCTTGGGAGGGAAATACTACTCTCCTCTCATCATCAACAAAAGGGACCATGAATGTGCTGAGACATTTAGCGTCTGTATAAGGAGTGGAGTCTCTGTGTGCATGTAGTATAGAATATTATATCATCTACATGAGAAACAGTTACAGAACAGAGACCATGGCAACCCTAGCAGGAATCAAACTGTATTTCAGGGGCTTGGAAGATGACTTAGTGGGTAAAATTGCTTGCCACTCAAGTATAAGGATTTGAGTTCAAATCCATAGAAGCCATGTAAGAGCTGGAGGCAGTAGCATACATCTGTAATCCCAGCATTATAGAACAGGAGAATACCCAGAAACTGGCAGACCAGTTTGCTTTGCATATACACTGAAGAAACAACATAACAGACCCTGCCTCTAACTAAATACAAGGTGAGCATAGATATCCGAGGTTGTCCTCTGGCTTCCAAAGACATGCATGGCACATATAAGCCTGTGTGCACGCGCGCCCACACACACACTTGTGAGCCTGAGAACACACACACACTTGCAGACACACTCACTGTTACTACATACAACACCATTCTCATATCCAATAATGGAAAAGTCCTTATTTGTCTTCTTTATCAACTTGAAAATGGGGGTTTGTTCAGTAGGTTAAGAATTATTGGCAGCAATATGTTTGAAATTTTGAAACCATAATAAAACAAGATTAAAGTAAACTTCTTCAAAGACTGTGTAATTGTTTGCATAGTGTAGACCCAGGGAAATATAGAGACAGCCAGTATCAAACAGAGAGATGGCAGCTAGAGGAATGTTAAGCAGAATGAAATCTCCCAAAGGCACGGATCTTGACTTGGAACCCGCAAGCCTATCTATTAAAGTTGCAAATGGATTAAATGTTGCTAATCATTTGACTTTCAGATGTTCTTGGAATTCTTGAATGTTCTTTATTCTGTTGGTGAGCCCAGGTAGCCACAACGATGCTGAACACTAAAAAGAGAAATACATACAGAGCTGTGCTAGAGATGAAGGTGGAGGTGGGGCGATCAGGCCTGGGAAGCACAGTCTCCGTCTCTCTCGGCCTTGATGCCACTGTGTGGCATTTCCCTGGAACCTGAGGTAATGAATGTGGTCCTGATCCTTCAGTTTCAGTCCGGGGCCACACATTTCTTACTCATGGACTTCTAGACATGAACTATAGTAGGTTTGTGTCATTAGAGGCATCTAAGCTCAGATCTTTTGTTACAGCTGGGTAGAAAATTAATACAAAAGTTGGCTGGTATGTGGTTCATGTGGATTCTCTGGAGAGTTTTTCAACACTGTCAACAAGACTCCCAAACAATTCAAAAGAATGGAAGACATGAAATGTGGCTGACTCTACCATCTTGATTTCTGCCTGGCCTCCTGTCTACTTTGGGCTACTTTGCTGTTCTAAGATACCGGTGTTGTGACAGGAGTTCCATAAACATCCCCTTGATGTTCGATTGTGCCTAACCAGCCTAAACTGGTGCTAGATGGATTCCATATGATGTCCAGCTTGCTTCCCAGTGTGAATCCAGAATTGCAGCTTTTGGTGGCTGTAACAAGATTTGAGATTTTCAATTGACACCTTATTTACTTACCATAGCAATATCTACTTCAATCTTTCCTTTTATAGCTTTTGTTTTGTCCAGAAAACACAGGAAAGCATCCGTGTGTCTCCTAACTCTGTATTGACTTGTACTATAACAATTAGGAGGGAAAGCTGCCACTATTTCAGGAGGTTGTGCTGTGAACAAAACCACTTCTGGGTTAAAGTAATTAATTCTTGGCTTAGCACCAGTCATTCACTAACAACTTCTGAGGCTCTACCGCATTCCAACCGTTCAGATTTCAACACACACACAGCAACAAGGAGCTTTGTACAAGCATGCTACAACATTGGAGAAAGTCATAGCTCACTCCTTACACACTTACACATAGCTTCCAAAGACATCTCCTGCCTTTCCAGGCCTAGGCTCTAAAACTTCAGTATCAAAGTTAAGGACAGTCAAGTTTCCTTTTCCACCTTCCATAAACTTCAGGAAACCAGTTTCTATTATCTGTCTGTAAAATGGGGCTATTTCTTCTCTGCTACCTTCTTTATACTGATGAATGTAATTAATTGTAGAGGCTGAAAACGCCCCGTAGTACTGAGGGCCCCAGAGATGAGGCTAAATCAAAATAATGTGGTGCACATTAGTGCTCATCATGGGCATGCTAATGAAAAGAAGGCTCAATGGAGAAGGAGAGTGCTGTGGACACCAGGGAGAACTATTGCAAATTCCACAAGTCCCTTTTAAAGCTTAGGTTAAGCTCGAGTCTCATTAGTGAAAGTGCCTAATCCACTCGATCACATAAGCTCTGGGAGCGTGTGATGGTGCGAGGCTTTCTTTGGTTATCCTTTGCTTCCTCTGGATAGTTTCACATAGGAGTTCACAGAAATGATGGCCCCCTAATGCTTTGCCTCTTTCCATTATATGCTCCCTTAAAGATACACTGTTTTCTAAGTTTAAAAATCGTTTTCATTAGTAATGATGGACTGACTCATGGTGTTAGTTCTAATCGTACATATATTAGAAAATTGTCGTTCTAGTGGAGAAGCAAGGAGAGAGCAGCATTTGAAAGAAGGCTAGTGGACAATCTTTCTTCTTCCATAGTGCATCTCCCTCTTTCTCTCCTCCTCCCTCTCTCCTTTATCTGTCCTCTCTCATCCCTGCTTCCCCATTTTCCCCCCTCCCTTCCTCCCTTTCTCTCTCTCTCTTTAGCTCTTCCCCCTTTTCTGCCTAGATGTTTGTCTGCTGAACTTGAAGAAATCCTTAAGCGCAGCCCGTTTTTGAACTCATTTGGACTCAACAATGCCTTTGGAGTATGTGTTGTTTTCATCTGCTCTCCTTCCAGTTCATGAAAGAGATACCCAGAACATTCTATGTATTAATGCTATAAAAGACTGCCTCCAGCAAGCCCTTAATGTCTGAACAAATAGAGGAATTGTACATAGAGATACACATACAGGGAGAGGCGAGCATCAGTGGAGGGAATCTCTCTGTCAGGAAATTCAGATCATTTCATTGTTTACATTTGCAACTCAAACATATTGACAGAGCAGTGCAAATAACTGTGCCCTAGGACAGGCAGGGAGAAATTATTTGCACAGATACTGCAAAAGATTGTTCTAGCTATGTGAGAAATGAACATGAATTTTTGCCATATTTGGTAAAGTGAAAGTTAAAAAGACAAAGCACCTGTAAAAAGGAGACAAGCCAAAACTGATTTGAATATTATCTCAGGGCAAAGGAAATCTTCATTCAACCTTTGTAAATGAGCAAAAGCAGATTAATTTTCTCAATCACAAACCTTAATGATATTAAATGACTTTTAATACATGCCATAGGATAAGATACTGATTCAAAGATAATCCACAAATTTTTCCTAAGAATATCAATGAACTTTTGCTGAAACAAGATAGGGAGAGGATAGGGAAGGAAGGAAGGAAGAAAGGGGCAAAGGAGATCTGAGTTAAAGTTGAACAGGTATCTTGAAGAGTTATTGAATCAAGACCAATATATCCACTAAATATGTAAATAGAAATAGAGTATATGGTGCAATCAAAGGTTTTGTGCCTAGGAATCCTATTATATTCTTTCATGTGTATTGTAATTGTGCACACATGATCCATAATTATTAGGATTGGTTTTCTTTCTTTTTTCTTTTTCTTTTCTTTTTATTCTTTTGTAGGTACAGGCAAATGAAAGGGAGAGGAGAGGCGTCAGGTGGCAAACATTTTAGGAGCCGCCCATAACCAATAATGGAAACCCCCAGCCCCTCACCTCAGATGTAAAACTGAAGTTTGTCTAGATGGCATGACTCACACCTGCCCATAGTGGCAGCCTGTTTATCATTGCATTATGTGATAGCGTCCTACATTTCCTCACCGGTGCCTCATGAGTGGTTTTGAAAATAAACTGCTGGCCTGACCTCCCAATGCTCCCGGAGACTGGATCACCAACCAAAGAATACACATGGAGGGACCCATGGTGCTGGCCACATATGTGGCAGAGGAGGGTCTTATTAGACGTCAGGGGGAGGAGAGGCCCTTGGGCCGGAGGGTGTTAGATTTCCCAGTATAAGAGAATGCCAAGGAGGGAAGAAAAGAGTGGGTGGGTGGGTAGGTGGGGGAATACCCCCATAGAGGGAGGGGGGAGGGGATAGGGGGTTCCAAAGGGGAGACCTGGAAAGGGGAAAACATTTGAAATGTAAATAAAGTATCAAAAAAAGAAAAGAAAAGAAAAAGAAAAAGAAAATCAACTGCTTGCACAGTACCTCCAATAAGATCTGAGTTGCAAGATCTAACCTAAGCCAATATGGAGGTAGTAACAGTTCAGCAGCAAATCTGGCTAGACCCAAAAATGGTTGCTTTTTCTCAGAGCTCATTTTAATTACTAATCCCTGGACTCACATAACTTTATGTCTAAAAATGATCGATCACTACTATATAAACTACTCTATCTTTCTTGGAAAAATCATCTTTACAGCGAATCAGCATTCTACCTGTGATCTGATCCATGTGACAGAAAAGCAGGAGAAGCAAATGACAAGATTCCAAACGCTTCTACATTGAACTCTACAAGCCTTGGCCACCTTCATTCTTGGGTCTAGTTAAACCAAGTTGTCTGTACTTTCTTCTCTATTTACAATTGTAGTGTATTATTCTCAATGGAATACAAATGTTGTGGTGCTAAACACGTTTGAAGATTAGTCGTATTTGGGAAACCTGAACATTTCATAAGCAAAAGACCGTAACCTACGCTGACTTGGGCAGCCGCCTGGATGTTCACCAGCATCCTCACGCCTGTCTCAAGGAGGCTGAGTAAGTCTTTTAAAGGCATCTTTGTGGCTATGACTTGTTAATGTTCGTGCAGCTATCAAAATTATCCACTTACTGTTACATTGATTAAAATTATTGTTCTTAAATCTATGAGGGAAAATATACTTTCTCATCCCAGGAGCTAAAACACAGGTTTATTTGTAGGTTTTGCACTTGAAGATTGCAAGGGCTAAATTTAGGCTAAGAATGTTTTGAAAATAACCAGCTCAGGATGGAAAACCAGAATTTGTTTCTATTTTATCTTTTGTTTTCAATTTAAATGTTTGCTTCAGGAGGCTCACTGCAGTGAATCCTGGTAAGAACATAGGCAAAGAGCCTATAGAGACAGATATAAATTACTGCTGAATTTGTCTAGCAAATATTCTTCACTGGTTGGTAGGAACTGGATCTTCTATGACTGACTTGTTAAGACAGATCATTGCCGTTTCTATGTCACACTTCAGGGTAGGTTATACTAATCTGTGGGATAAAATGACCATTCACTGAAAAATAAAAGCACAATTATTTAGAGACCACAAATCCCTTAAACTTGATATGGCTCTGATTATTGTTTTTGTATATTAGCCAGAAACACATGGATAGATTTTGCTTTTCAAAAACCTCTCTCTCTTTTCACATGAGGAACTGTGTCTTGCAATTTTCTCAGCTCAACACTTTGTTCTTTCCCTTTAAACTTCTTGATGCCTAAGAAGCTGCAAGCACAGCAGGGAGGCACACAACAATGTTAAACTCACCCTTTGAAAAGTGGTGTCACTGAGCATGAGAGACTGGCAGTTTACTTTTGTAAGCTTTGGAGTTCCCCAGAAAAATGGAAGACATTCTGAAGCTAATGTTTTCCCTGTAAGCAGGAGATGGATAAGTAAAGGAAGAGGAATATAGGCTAGTCTTCAACAACCTGAGGTGCAAATGGCTTCTGAATGCACATCCTTTGGACAGTCTGACACCTGCTTAAGTGACCAGTAGCCTTGGGCTTGACAGAATCAACCTCAGAGACCATAGATGTACTGCCATCCACCATGGCAACCCACTTTTGTCAGGCTTAGCAACATTTCTTTTAGAAAGGGGTTCTTCATTTCATTGTGTTTCCTCAAATCTTGAAGTTTTTAGTGTGTATTTCAACATATTAATAAATTGACCATTTTTCTTCGGGAACACCTTGACTATGTTTTGAAACTTTCTCACATATAAAAAATGTTTAGGATCTACCTTCTGGATTTCTCTGGAAACACAATATACAACTACCCAATGAGTTCTTAGAACAATATTCAATAGTAAAGAAATAATCATGTTATTTTCATTGACTTCCTTCATTTTGTTTCATATAATCCCGAGACTCCCACGACTTATGTCTTTTTCGCTATTTGGTACATATAGAAACAGGTCAACGACAAACTGACAGAAGAAACACACCATCCCAGATGTTGATGCATCGAGGAAGAAATCTCCTGCTTTTACATAGAGTAAGTTTTATTTCTATGTTCCCCTTTAGATATTTTCTGGAAATGGTTTACCATTATCTTGGTCACTTAAACTTCCCAGACCTGACCCCTTTTGTTATTGTGCAATGTCAGAGTTATATTTATAATGTTTTATTCTTCCAGGTTTTAAAATCTGAAGGTATAAAAAGTAGGATGTAGCAGGCTTTGGGGGCATTATTTCAGCAGTAAGCTGCCCTATCATTAAATCTTAGTACATGTTTTCTATGAGGTATTTAGAGCTTAAAAGCCATGATTGATTGGATTAGAGTCTGACCATTTATAAGCTATTTTAAATTCCTGATTATGTTCTGCTAGTAATTGCCTTTGAAATTTATTTCCAGCTGTATGTTCTCTTCTGTTAGTAATGTCACTAAAAGTGCTGAGGTAGTCCATCTTCACACATTTGGATACTTTTCACTCTTTCCATTTTGATGCCTTTCATCCTCTCTCGTTTTTATAAATTCATATTTTCTAATAAAAAGTTAGGCGATCGGTGGGATGAACCATAAGAGGTTACATTTATTGAACACCTACAGACATTGTATTAAATATATTTTTATGTCTTATCTTATTCAGTTCTCTCAGTAACCTTAAGAAGTGCTCATTAATGAAGCTCACTGGACAGATAAAAAAAGGTGAAGTCATTTATGTGGGTTACACAGCTAATTCCCTGGAAATCTAAAACTCACAGCCCTATTGACTACACAGAGGTAAGTGGGGAATGTTATCAAATCCTAAATTACTCGTGAACAAATAATTTCAAAGAGTATACTAGGGAATATTAATAAACTAGAAATGAATTACCAGCTGTCATGATCTGCACAAAGCTCACAGATTGCACACTGCTACATGTAAATACACATCAACAACAAACATTTGGATATGCTCCCATGTCAATTAAAACAAAATACAGAGAGGAAAACCCAACATGAGCTTTTTTCGTTTGCAGCTACACTACACCTTGCACTCACTACCTGATGTCAGCTAGAGACAGCTTATTCACTTTACTGTTACTATGCTGCAGGAAGTGTTTGTCCAACATTTCTTCCTACTTCTTAGATGACTGAAAGGATCACATGAGTCAGTTGCCCTTCGCTGGCATGCTAGGGGCATATGGGTATGCACAACAAATGTTTCCTGGGTGTGCTGCCAAATTTTGCGTAATGTGCAAATGTATTTTGGTTTCAACTAAAGATACATATGGTCATTGCAATGTCTGTCAGATGGAGTGGGGAACAAAAAAAGGTTCAGTGGGTTTGCTCTGAGCAGATTAGGGCTTGTTATGCAGAAGTAAGAGCAGGTCTGTGTGTTTGCAAACTGTCTTCCCAGTAACGCCGGGGGTTTCTGGCCTTTGCCACTCCAGTCTATTAAAAAGCATTTATCTGCAATCAGTTATTCATGTGAAGAGACATATAATGAAGAGTAATAGCTTAGCTTCTGAGCCGGCTATGGATTTTTCTATGTGTTCTATGGTGTTATTTGGCTGTGATCATGTATAATTATTATCAAAGGAGGCGACATAAAGCCAGAAACATTCAAGGAGGAAAAAAAAAAAAAAACACAACAAACCTGATGACTTTTTGGTTTTGTGTAAGATACTGACTTTGCCTAATGTTCTTTTGAATGACTTTATGTTTAGAAAGCCACATCACCCATCAATGGCCCCCATCCCTGCTGTTTTGCCCCACTCTGGTCTGCAATCCACACCTCCTATCATTGGCCCCCATTCCAGCTGTCTTGCCCCACTCCAGAAGGAATCTTGAGCAGTCATCCTCTATTTCATGTTAGGTTTTATATCTCAACAATCCAAATGCATTTAGTTAAATGTAATCACTGCCTACATGATAGCAGTTACCGTCAGTGACCTCAGCCTCTGAGATCTGTGAGTTTCCTAATCAATTCTAATTTGTCACTTGGACAAAACAGTCGAATTGATTGTGGATGCATTGATTAAAAGAAGCCTAACGTCCAAGCTTAGAATAAAAGATCAATAAATAACTATGCACACATATTCTGCCCGGCACTGTTTAGGGAAAGGATGATCAATCTTTATGTTTTTATGAAGAAAACTTGTCTCTTAACTAAATTATTAAATGCTGAATGATTGGAAAATATTTTCTAAATATTGGAAGAGGACACATGTGCTATTTTAAGCATCTGAAAGTCAGGACACACATCCTTATTTTTCTTTACTTGAAGATCATATTTTGGCACATTTGTAGAGCTGTCTTTTTCTATCTATCTTCATGCAAACTTTCACCTTCATTTTTTAACCAGATACAGAAACTTCTCTGCAAATGTGAACCCCCGTTTGCCAGTAAATAGAACATTACTTTTAGCCAAAAGCAGATTATATTTATATGGCTCATCTCCAAAGTCTGCTGGTTGCCCTCCGTAAATGTGCTAATTGCTTTTTTTAGCTACTGATTTTCTTATCTTAGCCTTTGTGGCTTTATGCACATTTTACTAGATGTTACACTTTCTTGTATTTAGGTTTTATTTGCATGACACCAAAGTGTGAGTCAGTTGGCTCACTGCATTTTGCATACATTGTGCATAATGAATTCTAATGTGGAGATTATCTTTGCATGGAGCAAAACTGAAAACATGTGTTTCTCTGCCAGATCTTTTTCTCACAAAAAAAGCCAGAGAAACTAAACTTTGGACAGTGTGTAACAAAGTAATGTTTCTACAGTCTTATCTTCTGAGTATTGGGGAACTGTTGCGTGCTCCCCTTTATGCTAGATTTTAAATATTTTATGTTATATTACCTTATTATAATTTAATAGGTAAATCAGAGAAAATTCTATTTAATATTTATGTAATAAAACCGTAACGTGTAACATTTGTACACACACATGTGTGTACAATGGTTACCACGTAACCGTGAACTTTTATGTAATAGGTTTCACATGATACCTGGTGATCCTGACTTAAATATATAGAAAAGAACTTTCTCTTTCTCTTCGGGTCCCAGGTACTGATAAGATTACCATGTGCTTTAAAACCTAATTTACAAATTTCCACATTCTTCTCCCATGCTTTTAAAACTGAATTTCCTCACATTTAGACAGGAATTTGGAAGAGAACTTTGTAACAACATTCAACATGGGGAAGTGTGTGTGTGTGTGTGTGGTGGTGGGGGTGGGGGGGTCTTGCTCGATAATTATCTGTTATATCAGCTTCCAGTTTTGAACAGAATCTCAGACTGCACATGGCTTCTTCATGTGGAAATATCTGCTCTTGTGGTTTTCCATTTTCTGACTTGGATAATTGCTGGCAATCAGGCACATCCATGGACAGCTAAATCTGACTTCCCAACAATTAGGCATCTATATAGCCAGCTCTCAAGGGACTCTGTTTCCCCTCCCAATAAGCCTGGCTCGTGAGACCTACTGTGATTTATCTGGGACCGCTTAGTTCTGACAGTTATGAAGATCTCTATCTTGTCATATAGCACTATCATCACTTCACCCAACAATGAGCAGTTGGGCTTCCCTCATCTTATGTCCCAATCCCCAATTCCCAATTCAGGAAAGGGAGACTTTGCCTCCTTAACATAGCAAGAAAGATACAGGGAAAATGTAAGAAAGAAGGGAAAGGGAAACAGGAAGAGGGAGGGAGGGATGAAGGGAGGGAGAGAGGGAGAGAGTTTGTCTAATATTGTTGCCGTGATTCACTTAAGTTTTATATTTAAATCCCATCCCACCAGAAATAACCAGACTTTATCAAGAGTCCGTTTAAGTTTTGGAGAGCCTTAGGCTGCCGATGGTAGCAAGGTGGTCTCTAAAATGGTAGTCGCCTTGCTGACAGAAAACAGGAAGCCCCCAGCTCCACATTGTCTGCATAAAGATTTGACTGCTACTTTGATCAATTTATAATTATAATGAGTCTTCAATTTTCTCTTAACCTACTGAAATATTCCACATTCTTCTTCTGAAAGTTAACATCATTACTAACATTCATAAAGTGCAACATAAAGTACTTAAGTCCCATGAACTCCTAAAAATGCTATAGTGTTTCATTATCCTAGAATTCTGTGCATGCATAATATGTGCATTGTGTGCATGATCATGTAAATGTATGTGTGTGAAGGTTAAAAGTCAACACCTTAGGGGACGTCCACCTTGGTGTTTTGACACATGTCTGTCACTAGGAGAGCAGGCCAACAGGTCCCAGAAGTCTACCTGTCTCCATCGCCCTAGTGCTGGATTACGAGTATGTACCTCAATGGCTGGCTTTTTATGTGTCTTTTAGGGATCAAATTCAAGTTCTCATGCTCACTCAACAAGTTCTTTACCAACTAAGTTAGCACACTAGCACCGCCTCAGAGAACTGTCTTAAAAAGTATCATCCCATGAAGATTTCTAAAAACATTATTTTCTTATTAATGTTTTTGTTGATATACACAGCTTGAAAATAAGTAGAACAAGACAGACCTGTGGGGTTTTTTTTTTTTTTTTGTTGTTGTTGTTGTTGTTGTTTTGTTTGGTTGGTTGGGTTTTTTTTGGTGTTTTTCTGGCACTGTCTAACAGACATATTCAAGAAGCCCTTAGTACTCCGGGCTATATTTTTGTTGTATTTACTATTGATTAGAAGACTACTCTGAGACCATGTTAAATTATATAGTTTTTGTTAATTAGAAATGCAAATCTTTCCCTCGGGGGGAAAAAAAGAAAAAAAAAAAAACAAACAAAGATTATGTTTCATTGGCTATGCAATATTAAACAATTAAGTCTTAAATTACATTGAACTATTTCAACATACTTTCCAAATTGATAATACAAACTGTTTATTTAAAAAGTTCTCATATTAATCAACTTTATTTTTTTCTGGTGTACTATTGAATGCAGTATTCTCAAGCTTCCTAACTCTGTGACCCTTTAATAATGTTGTGGTGATCCCCAGCCATAAAATTATTTGTTACTTCATGAATGTAATTTATGTAATGTAAATATCAGATATGGGTCATATCTAATATATGACTCCCAAAGGGACCATGGCCCACTGTAGTGGGTTTGGTATAATTCTGCTTATATTATGTTAATTTGGATCCCCAAAATTACACGAGAATCCATATGTCCACATATAAGACACTGAGGACCCTGCCCCCAGTTGGTTTTGATTGGTAAGTAAAGTTGCTGACAGCCAATGGCTGGGCAGGACAGACAGAGGCAGGACTTTTAGGATTCCTGGACTAGGGACAGAGAGGAGGGAGAATGAAGGAAGGAGGAAAAAGGAAGGAGACCCGCCATGCATAAAGAAGGTGGGGGGTGGGGCAGGGAACAGAGAACATAACCTCCATGTAGATCAGCCCCAAGAGGGATGCCTGACTGGGTCCAGGGCAGCAAAGATGGAGTATAGATTTTTAGAAAGTAATAACTCGGGAATATCGGAGGAAGGTAGATAAGCCATGAGGAGGTTAGGAAGGGGCCCAACCATTGAGCTGTTTTAGGCATATCCAAATATAAAGGCTGTGTGTGTATCCTTCATCCAGGAACCCAGAACATTGGGACAGGTAGCATGGAAATCCACCACCTCCAGGATCAATTTGATTGGACACTTCTACAACTCACAGGTTAAGAATCACTGCTTTAATGGGTTAAAATATCATTGCTATGTTCATTTTATATTTACATGAGACTCATGTTTTTAAGTTTCCAAAAACTATATTTTGGAATTCTAAAGTCCTTTAGTTTTTATGTGTTTCTGTTTAAGAAGATCATTCACACAGTAGAAATCTGTGTGTTTAATTCTAGAAATGTTTTTACACAATTATGTATCTATATATGTATTCATACTTCTAGGTCAGAAATGTTAAAGCATATTAGAAAAAATCTTACACAATACATATCACTTAATATTGTAAAACATTAAACATAATAAATTGTGAGGCAATGTTTGTTAGTTCTCACTCTTCACTAATTTCTTTTATCCTCTAATATATTGCATCGCAACTGAAGTTCCTCCTCCCTCAATTCCTCCTCGTCCATCCCCTGACCTCCTCTCTCCTCCAGATCCACTCTTCAATTCCCCTTCAGAAATGGGAAGGAATCCCAAGGATATCAACCAAGTATGGCATCTCAAGTTGCAATAAAAGTAGTCACTTCTCCTCATATTAAGAAGGTGGACAAGACAACCCAGTAGGAGGAAAAGGGACCCCAAAGTAGGCAAAAGAGTCAGAGATAATATCTATTCCCATTGTTAGGAGTCCCACAAAAAGACCAAGCTACACAACCATAACATATATGCAGAGGGCCTAGGTCAGACCCATGCAGGCTCCCTAATTATCTCTTTAGTCTCTATGAGCCTCTATGAACCCAGGTTAGTTAATTATGTGGGGTTTCTTGTGGTGTCCTTGACCCCTCTGGCTTTAACAATCCTTCCCCTCTTTTGCAGGATTCCCCAAGCTCCGCATAATGTTTGGCTGTGAGTCTCTGCATCTGTTTCCATCAGTTGCTACATGAAGCCTCTCTGATTATGATTAAGCTAAACTCTGGTCTACAAGTATAACGGAATATCATTAGAAATCATTTCATTTTTTTTTTCTTTTTTTTTTTTTTCCCAGTCATGTTCAGCTCTATCCTAGATCTCTCAGCTATCCATCCTCTGGTTCCTGGCACTCCCAGCAGTTTCCTGGGTGGGCTCTCTCTCTCGGCATGGTCTTAAGCTGGACCAGTTATTAGTTGACTGTCCCCTCAATTTCTGGGCCACCTTTAGCCCAGCTAATCTTGTAGACAGAACAAATTGTAAGTGGAAGGTTTGTGGCTGGGTTTGTGTCACAATCCCTCTATTGAAAGCTTCACCTGATTGCAGAAGATGGCCAGTTCAGGCTCCATATCCCCCATTACTAAGAGTATTAGCTAGGATCAACATTGTAGATTCCTGAGAGTTTCCATTGTACTAGGCTTCCACCTTGCCCCCCCCCGAAATTCTCCTCAATTCCAAATGTCCCTCAATATTCTCTCCCTCCATCTTCCTCACCTACACTCAGTCCACCCATAAAATCATAATTCTATTTCTCCTTCCCATGGAGATCCTCCCATACCCTCTTGAGCCCTTCTTGTTACATATTTTCTCTGGGTCTGTGGAATGTAGCATGATTATTCTTTCCTTTACAGCTAATATCCACTTATAAGTGAGTATATACCATGTTTGTTTTTCTGGATCCAAGTTAATGCAATCAAGATAATTCTTTTCTAGTTCCAACCATTTGCCTCCAAATTTCATGATATTTTTTAACAGCTGAGTTATATTCCATCTTTAAAATATACCACAATTTTCTTTATCTTTTGGTTAAAGGATTAAAAAAATTAAAATTGTGGTTGAAGGACATCTAGGTTGTTTCCAGTTTCTGACTATTATGAGTAATGCTCTATAAACATCGATAAGCAAGTGCCCTTGTGGTAGGATGGAACATCTTTGGGTATATTCCCAGGTTTTGTATGGCTGGGTCTTGAAGTAGATTGATTGACAATTTTTGAAAAATTGCCATATTGATTTCCAAAGTAGCTGTACAAGTTTGCACTCTCACCAGCAATGAAAGTGTTCCCCTTGCTCCACATCCCCACCAGCGTGAGCTGTCACTTGTATTTTTGATCTTAGACATTCTCATAAGTGTAACATGGAATCTCAGAGTCATTTTGATTTGCACTTCCCTGATGGCTAAGGATAATGAACATTTCTTTAAGTGCTTCTTGGTCATTTGAGATTCCTCTGTTGAGAATTCTCTGTTTAGATTTGTACCCCATTTTTAATTAGATTATCTGATTTGTTAATGTCTGGTTTCTTGAATTCTTTATATACTTATATATTTTGGATATTAATTCTATGTCAGATGCATGGTGATGAAGATGGATCTATTTGCACTCATTTACATGAGAACATCCAATTTGACCAGCACCAATTGTGTAAGATGCTTTCTTTTTTCTGACTTCTGTATCAAAATTCAAGTGTCCCAAGTTTATTGATTTACATCAGGGCTTATTATTCGATTCCATTGGTCAATCTGTCTGTTTTTATGACAACATCATGCTATTTTTATTACTATAACTCTGTAGTAGAACTTGAAATCAGGAATGGTGATACACCTGGACGTACTTTTATTATACAGAATTGTTTTAGCTATCCTGGGTTTTTGTTTTTCCATATGAAGTAGAAAATTTTTGTTCAAGATCTGTAAAAAATTGTGTTTGAATTTTGATGGGGATTGTGTCATGTCTGTAGATTGCTTTTGGTAAGATGGCCATTTTTAGTATGTTGATCCTAGTGATTCATGAGCGTGGGAGATCTTTGCATTTTCTGATATCTTCTTCAGTTTCATTCATCAGAGACTTGAAATTCTTGTTATTGCTCTTTCACTTGTTTGTTTAGAGTTATGCCAAGAAAATTTCTATTATTTGTGGCTATTGTGAAGGATGTTGTTTCCTGATTTCTTTCTCAAACCATTTGTATATAAGAATGCTACTGATTTTTTTTTTTTTAGTTAATCTTGTAACCAGCCAGTTCACTGAAGGTATTTATCATCTGCAGAAGTTTCCTGGTAGAATTTTTGGGCTCACTTATGTATCCTACCATAGCATCTGCAAATAAGGACACTTTGAGATTTTACTTTCCAAAGTATACGCTCATGATCTCCTTTAGTTGTTTTATTGCTCTAGCTAGAACTTCAAGTACTATACTGAATAGATATGAAGAAAGCGGACAGCCTTCTTTTGTTTCATATTTTAGTTGAATTGCTTTGAGTTTCTCTCCATTTAATATGACATTATCTGATGGCTTGCTGTAGATTGTCTTTATAATACTAGGAATGTCCTTTGTATACCTGATCTCTATAAGACTTTTATTGTGGAAGGGGGTTGGATTTAGTCAAAAGCTTTTTCAGACTCTAACAAGATGATCTTGCATTTTGTTTTGTTTTGTTCTTTTCTTTCAGTTTCGTTGTATGGAAGATTACACTGACAAATTTTTTTTGTGTTAAACTATCTATACATCTCTGTGATGAAGCCTGTTTGAATATGGTGAAAGATCTTTTTGATGTGTTCTTAGATTTGGTTTGAGTATTTTATTGAGTAGTTTTGCATCAATGTTTGTGAGGGAAATTGGTCTGTACTTATCTTTGTTGAGTGTGTGGTTTGGGTATCAGGTTGACTAGTCTCATAAAATGAATTTGGCAATGTTCTTTCTCTTTCTATTTTGTAGAATAATTTTAGGAGTGTTGGTATCAGCTCATCTTTGAAAGTCTGGTAGAATTCTATGCTAAAACTGTTTATCCCTGGGCTTTTCTTTGGTTGGTAGATGTTTGATGACTGTTTCTATTTCCTTAGGGGATATAGGTCTATTGAAATTGTTTATAAGATCTCGATTTACCTTCAGTACCTATCAAGAAAATTGTACATTTATTTTAGATTTTCCAATTTTGTGAGTAGAGGTTTTTCAAGTATGACCTAATGGTTCTTCAGATTTTCTGGTGTCTGTTGTTATGTCCTTCTTTTCTTTTCTGATTTTGTTCATTTGAACACTGTCTCCATGCCTTTGGTGATTTTGGATAAAGGTCTATCTTGTTAATTTTCTCAAAGAACCAACTCTTTTTATTGTTCTCTTTGTTTCTATCTTATTGATTTCAGCTCTCAGTTTAATTATTTCCTGCCTCACACTCCTCTTGGGTATGATTGCTTCTGGAGCTTTCAGGTACGCTATTAGTTGCTAGCATGGGATCTTTCCAATTTATTTATAAAGGCTATTAGTTCTATGAACTTTCCTCTTAGCACTACTTTGTTTCCTATAGATTTGTGCAGTTATTTTCCATGAATTCTAGGAAGTCTTTAATTAATTTATTTATCTCTGCCTTGACTCAGTAGTCATTTGGTAGAGAGTTACTCATTTTCTATGAGTTGTAAGCTTTCTGCTGTTTTTGTTGTTGAAATCAAGCTTTAATCCATGGAGCCTGATAGTATATAGGAGGTTATTTCAATTTTCTTGTATCTGTTAAAACTTGCTTTGTGACCAGGCATGTGATCAGTGTGGCAAAAGTTCCATGCAGGGCTGAGACGGTCTGTTCTTTGGTGTTTAGGTGAAATAATCTATAGATGTCTGTTAGGTTCATTTGATTCATAATATCTATTAGTTCTATTATTTCTCTGAGTAGTTTCTGTCTGGATGATCTGTCTATTGGTGAGAGTGGGGTACTGAAGTTTCCCACTATTAATATGTGGTGTTAGATGTGTGATTTAAGCTTTACTAATGTTTCTTTTACAAATGTGGTTGCCCTTGCATTTGGGGGCATGGATGTTCATAACTGAGACATCATCTTGGTGAATTTTTCTTTTGATTAGTATGAAGTATCCTTCCTCCATGCCTTTTGATTAATTTTGGGTTACAATTCTATTTTGTTAGATATTAGAATGGCTACACCAGCTTGCTTATTGGGTCCATTTGCTTGGAAAATTGTTTTCCAACCCATTACTCTGAGGTAATCGCTATCTTTGATGTAGAGGCTTATTTCTTTTATGCAGCATAAGGATGGATTCTGTGTTTGCATCTACCCTGTTAACCTGTGCCTTTTTATTTGGGAATAGAGTTCATTGATACTGAGAGATATTAATGATGAATGACTATCAATTCCTGTAGTTTAATGGTGTGTGTGTGTGTGTGTGTGTGTGTGTGTGTGTGTCTGTCTGTCTGTCTGTCTGTCTGTTTGTCTGTGTGATTCCCCTTTTTTGGTTTTTCTGTTCTTATGAGATTATTTACTTCCTGTAATTTTATAGGTGTAGTTAGCCTCCTTGGTATGGAATTTTTTCTTTTAGAATCTTATGTAGGGTTGTATTTGTAGGTAGATATTATTAAAATTTGGCTTTGTCATGGAATATCTTGTTTATCTATGGTAATTGAAAGTTTTTCTGGTTATAGTATTGTAGTGTGGTCTCTTAGCATCTATAGGACATCTGTTCAGGACTCTCTGGCTTTTACATTCTCCATTGAGAAGTCAGGTGTAATTCCAATAGGTCTGCCTTTATATGTTACTTGGCATTTTTCCTTGTGTATTCTAATATTCTTTCTTTGTTCTGTATGTTTAATGTTTTGATAATAATGTGGTGGAGGAACTTTCTTTTCTGGTCCATTCTATTTGGTATTCTGTACTTTTATAGGCATGTCCTTCTTAAGGTTAGGAAGATTTTCCTTCATGATTTTTAAAAAACTATTTTTTGAATTTTTGAGCTGGGATTCTTTTCCTTCTTCTATTTCTGTTATGTTTACATTTAGTCTTTTCATAGTGTCCCAGATTTCCTGGTTGTTTTATGTCAATAATTTCTTAGATTTAACATTTTCTTTGATCAAGGTATCAATTTCTTCTCTGGTATCTTCTTTAGCTAAGATTCTCTCTTCCATGTCTTGTATTCTGTTGGTGATGCTTGCATCTGTAGTTTATGTTTGCTTAACTAGATTTTCCATCTCCAGGATTCCCTCAGTTTGTGTTTTCTTTATTGCTATATTTCCATTTTCAGGTCTTGAACAGTTTTATTCCTTTCCTTCACCTGTCTGTTTTTCTTGGCTTTCTTTCCTTCTTAAGGACCTCTGTCATCTTCACAATGGTAGTCTTAGGGTCATTTTTTTATGCTGTAGCTGTGTTGGAATGTTGACTTCTGGATAGTTGGGTGCTAATGGTGCCATGTCATCCTGTTGTTGATTGTTCTTATGCTGGCCTCTAGGCATCTGGGTTTGGAATAATTATAGGTTTAGGTGCTGATTTCTGAGTTTATCTTTGATGGATGGGTATATTTTCCTGTGGTTTCTGTTTTCTGTCTGGTCTTCTAGCCTAAATAGCCTGTGGTTCTAATGACCTACAGGTCCACAGGTCAATAGGGGACTTCAGCTAGGGTATTTTTGTGGGTCTGTGCCACCTCTGGGATTTGGGATGCTGGAATTGCAACTGGGGTTCTCCAGTTCTAATGACTGGTGTGACCTTTGGGTTTATGGGTACTGCTAGGATTTCTACCAGGGTTGTGGGCTGGAATATAGTAATGAAGGGATAGGATGCTATTGGGGAAAGCTGGATGGGTTCTGCAAACTGTTGTAGATATAAGGTCAGGGTCTTAACTAAGGTTCTGAGTACTAAAATGGCCTCTGGTAGAGCAGGGTGTTTTTGCTGGAGTTGTAGGCTGTGATATATAAAAATACTTTTTAAAAAGAAAAATGTGTAATCTAGATGTTGAGTTTAGATATAAAAAGGTATTTTTTGCTCTTTTCAATCCCTAAGATAAAGTTTCATGTAATGGTTTTTCATCAAAATTTAATTTATTATTTAAACAATAGAGTAACATAAAAGATTTTGTAACAATAGTCACAGTTGTTATGTAAAAAGGTGGCTTTTTATTATTTCTAGCATTCCTATATACGAATGACAAATGTTCTGAGAAAGAAATCAGGAATCAACATCCTTCACAATAGCCACAAATAACAGAAAATATCTTGGGGTAACCCTAACTAAACAAGTTAAAGACCTGTAACAAGAATTTCAAGTCTCTGAAGAAAGAAATTGAGGAAGATATCAGAAGATTCTACTAAACAGTCTAGCTATAGGTTTAGTTTATTTGTTTTTTTTTAAATTGAACTTTTATTTAAAAATACTTATGGTCAGTTATTCACAATAGAAATACAAATTAATTTGTAAGGAAATTTTAGTGGCATCTATAATATTGGCATGAATGGTTAAGTTAAATAATATGAATGTTAGCAAAAGTATGGAGAAACAGGAACCAGAAATCCTGCATAACCTATCCAGCTACATATAAGACCAATTCTGATAAGAGTAAATCCAGACTCCTTATCATAATGTGCAAGGCCAGCACCTCCTGATGCAGTTACTGTTCCAACATCATTTCTAGCTACCATTTACTTTCCTCTCTCTACTGCAAACCACCAGCCTCCACACTGGTCCCCTAATAACAGGCTCATCACAAGTATACCCAAAGCTTTGGTTACTGCTGTTTGGAACATTCACACTGTCTTCATGTAGTCTTTCATGACAAGGAAGCCTAATTGAACAATTTTAAGAAAAAAATATTAGCAAAAGGAGGAAAATATGTAACCCAAATTAAATTTAAATAAAATTTTACATACAATATGTTCTAGAACAGTGATTGTTCAGGTTTCTTGTCTAATTACAATAATCAGAATATGGAGTTCAAGTCTGAGAAAAGGATTATTCCTCATGTACAATACATTTAATAGATACCATCTTGAGATAGATGCACACTAATTTTTAACATATACATTTAAATAAAACAAAATGCAAGAGTGATAAAATTGTGTACTATAATTAACTACATGAACAGACTGAGAGAAAATACGTTATCATTTTATAACTGATAGGAAAAGCATTTTTATACAATAAATAATAAACTGTAATTTAAAAATAAAATATTGGTAAACAAGAAACAAGAAGATATTGATCTAACCCTGTAAATTTATTTAGCAAAAATTTGTGGTCAGGCAACGGCTCCATACCCAAATAGTGCAGGGAAAGAGCTACCCTCCCAGGAGTGTGGACAAACCTGTGATCAGGGGTAAGGCCAGTACCTCTGCTCAGAGGGACCTGCCCAGAACCCCCAGGACACAGGGACATACAAGCTGCCTGGGACAGGAGCCTTCCGATTTCCTTCTGCAGCCGGGGACCTCAGTCTGTACCACAGAGCTCCATAGCCAAATAGCACGAGGAGAAAGCTAGTATCCCAAAAGTGTGGACAAGCCCGTGAGTGGAGGTAAGATGAGCACCACTGCTCAGCGGGATGTACCCAGAATCTGCAGGACATAGGAACCTAGGAATAGCCTGGGACAGGAGACTTCCAGGTTACCCCTGTGGTCTTTGCCAAGCCGCTCCATACCCAAATAGCACAGGGAAAGAGGTAACATTTCAGGAGTGTGAACAAGCCCATGAGCGAGCGGGGGTTAAGCCACCACCTCTGCTCAGCAGGACCCACCCAGAACCCTCAGGACACAGGGAAAGAGGAGTGGCCTTCTGGTTTCCTTCTGTGGCCAGGGAGCTGATCCTGTGACACAAGGTTCCATATTCAGGGCCAGGAGAGAGCTGGTCTCCCAGGAGTGCCAACATACCTTTGAGCACAGGAAGACCACCACTTCTGTTCAAATTCCTTGATCAAGAGGGACCTAGCAGAGCCACCAGGACAAGGAACCACGGAACAGATAGGGACAGGATCCTTCTGGTTTCTGTCTGCACCCCAGAGCTGACCCTGTACCACAGCTCTCCAAACCCAAATTCCTATCAGAGAGAGCTGATCTCCAAGGAGTTCTGACACAAAGGCTTGCAGGAGGGACAAGCCACAGTCAGAGAGACAAGGACCAGCTAACACCAGAGATAATCAGATGGCGAAAGGCAAGGGCAAGCATATAAGGAAAAGAAACCAAGGCAACTTGGCATCATCAGAACCCAGTTCTCCCACCACAGGAAGCCCTGGATACCCCAACACAACAGAAAAGGAAGACTCAGATTTAAAAGTGCTTCTCATGATGATGATAGAAGACTTTAAGAAGGAAATAAATAACTCCCTTCAAAAAATACAAGGGAACACAGGTAAACAGCTAGAAGCCCTTAAAGAGGAAATACAGGAAAACACAATCAAACAGGTGAAAGAAAGGAACAAAACCATCCAAGATCTAAAATGAAAATAGAAACAATAAAGAAATCACAAAGGGAGACAACCTTGGAAACAGAAACCCTAGGAAAGAGATCAGGAGTCATAGATGCAAGCATCACCAACAGAATACAAGAGATAGAAGAGAGAATCTCAGGTGCAGAAGATACCATAGAAAACGTTGACACAACAGTCAAAGAAAATGCAAGATACAAAAATCTTCTAACCCAAAACATCCAAGAAATCCAGGACAAAATGAGAAGACCAAACCTAAAGATAATAGGTATAGAAGAGAGTGAAGATTCCCAACTTAAAGGACCAGTAAATATTTTCAACAAAATTATAAAAGAAAACTTCCATAACCTAAAGGAAGAGATGAACAAAAATATTCAAGAAACCTACAGAACTTGAAATAGATTGGACCAGAAAAGAAATCTCTCCCATCACATAATAGTCAAAACACCAAATGCACAAAATAAGGAAAGAATATTAAAAGCAGTCAGGGAAAAAAGTCAAGTCACATATAAAGACCGACCTATCAGAATTACACCAGACTTCTCACCAGAGACTATGAAAGCTAGAAGATCCTAGACAGATCTCATATAGACCCTAAGAGAACACAAATGCCAACCCAGGCTGCTATACCCAGCAAAACCCTCGATTACCATAGATGGTGAAACCAAGATATTCCATAACAAAACCAAATTTACACAATATCTTTCTACAAACCCAGCCCTACAAAGGATAATAGATGGAAAATGCCAACTCAAGGAGGGAAACTACACCCTAGAAAAAGCAAGAAAGTAATCTTCTTTCAACAAATCCAAAAGAAGATAGCCACACAAACATAAAAATAAAATAGAAAATAACAGGAAGCAACGAACACTATTTCTTAATATCTCTTAACACCAATGGACTCAATTCCCCAATAAAAAGACATAGATTAACAAACCGGATCCATAAAAAGGACCCAGCATTTTGCTGCATACTGGAAATGCACCTCAGTGTCAAAGACAAACACTACCTCAGAGTAAAGGTCTGGACTACAATTGTCTAGGCAAATGGTCCCAAGAAACAGGCAGGAGTAGCCATTCTAATATTGGATAAAATCGACTTTCACCCAAAAGTCATCAAAAAAGATAAGAAAGGACACTTTATACTCATCGAAGGAAAAATCTACCAAGAAGAACTCTCCATTCTGAACATCTATTCTCCAAATGCAAGGACACCCACATTTAGTGGGAGACTTCAACACCCCACTATCATCAATGGACAGATCTTGGAAACACAAACTAAACAGAGACAAAGTGAAACTAACAGAAGTTATGGACCTCATGGATTTAAGAGATATCTTTAGAAAATTCCATCGTAAATCAAAAGAATATACCTTCTTCACAGCACCTCATGGTACTTTCTCCAAAATTGACCATGTAATTGGTCACAAAACAAACCTCAACAGATATAAGAGGATTGAAATAATCCCATGCCTCCTATCAGATCACTATGGATTAAGGTTGGTCTTCAATGGCAACAAAAACAACAGAAAGCCCACATAGTCATGGAAGCTGAACAACACTCTACTCAATGACAACTTGGTCAAGGAAGAAATAAAGAAAGAAATTAAAGACTTGCTAAAATTTAATGAAAATGAAAGTACTACATACCCAAAGTTATGGGACACAATGAAGCAGTGTTAAGAGGAAAACTCGTAGCTCTGAGTGCCTCCAAAAAGAAACTGGAGAGAGCATATACTAGCATCTTAACAGCACACCTGAAAGCTCTAGAACCAAAAGAAGCTAATACATACAAGAGGAGTAGTAGGCAAGAAATAATCAAACTCAGGGCTGAAATCAACCAAGTAGAAACAAAAAAAACTATACAAAGAATCAACAAAATCAGGAGCTGGTTTGTTGAGAAAACCAACTAGATAGATAAACCCTTAGCCAGACTAACCAGAGGGCACAGAGACAGTATCCAAATTAACAAAATCAGAAATGAAAAGGGAGATAAAACGACAGAATCTGAGGAAATTCAAAAAATCACCAGATCCTACTACAAAAGCTTATACTCAACAAAATTGGAAAATCTGGATGAAATGGATAATTTTCTAGACAGATACCAAATACCAAACTTAAGTCAGAATCAGATAAACCATCTAAACAGTCCCATAACCCCTAAAGAAATAGAAGTAGTCATTAAAAGTCTCCCAACCAAAAAAAGTCCAGGACCAGATGGGTTTAGTGCAGAATTCTATTGGACCTTCAAAGAAAACCTAATACCAATACTCTTCAAACTATACCATAAAATAGAAACAGAAGGAACACAATCCAATTCATTCTTTGAGGCCACAGTTACACTGATACTAAAATGTCACAAGGGCCCAACACAGAAAGAAAGCTTCAGACCAATTACCCTTATGAATATCAGTGCAAAAATACACAATAAAATTCTTGCAAACTGAATTCAAGAACACATCAAAACAGTCATTCACCACGATCAAGTAGTCTTCATCCCAGGGATGCATGGATGGTTCAATACCCGTAAATCTATCAATGTAATCTACTACATAAACAAACTCAAAAAACAAAAAACCACTTGGTCATATCATTAGATGCTGAAAAAGCATATGACAAAATTCAACATCCCTTCATGATAAATGTCTTGGAAAGATCAGGAATTCAAAGCATAGTAAAACCAATATACAGCAAACCAGTAGTCAACATGAAACTAAATGGAGAGAAACTTGAAGCATTCCCACTAAAATCAGGGACTAGACAAGGCTGTCCACTCTCTCCCTATCTATTCAATATAGTACTTGAAGTTCTAGCTAGAGCAATTAGACAACAAAAAGAGGTCAAAGGGATACAAATTGGGAAGAAAGAAATCAAAATATCACTATTAGCAGATGATATGATCATATACTTCAGTGCCCAGAAAAACTCAACCAGAGAACTGCGACCACTGATAAACAACTTCAGCAAAGTGGCCATATATTAAATAAACTCAAACGAATCAGTAGCCTTCCTATACCCAAAGGATCAACAGGCTGAGAAAGAAATTAGGGAAAGGACACCACAATAGTCGCAAACAATATAGAGTATCTTGGTGTGACTCGAACCAAACAAGTGAAAGATCTGTATGACAAGAACTTCACGTTTCTGAAGAAAGAAATCAAAGAAGCCCTTAGAAGTTGGAAAGATCCCCCATGATCATGGATTGGCAGGATTAACAGTAAAAATGGCCATCTTGCCGAAAGCAATCTACAGATTCAATGCAATCCCTATCAAAATTCCAACTCAATTCTTCATAGAATTAGAAAGAGCAATTCTTAAATTCATATGGAATGACAAAAAAACCCAGGATAGCAAAAACTATTTTCAACAATAAAAGGACTTCTGGGGGAATCAGCATCCCTGACCTCAAGCTGTACTACAGAGCAGTAGTGATAAAAATGCATGGTATTCGTACATTGACAGCCAGGTAGATTAATGGAATAGAATTGAAGATGCAGAAATGAACCCACATACCTACGGTCACTTGAACTTTGACAAAAGAGCTAAAACCATCCAGTGGAAAAAAGACAGCATTTTCAACAAATGGTGCTGGTCCAACTGGCAGTCAACATGTAGAAGAATGCAAATTGATCCATTCCTATCTCCCTGTACAAAGCTCAAGTCCAAGTGGATCAAGGACCTCCACATCAAGCCAGATACACTGAATCTAATAGAAGAGAAAGTGGGGAAAAGTCTCGAACACATGGGCACAGGGGAAAAGTTCCTGAACAGAACACCAATGGCTTATGCTCTAAGATCAAGAATCACCAAATGGGACCTCATGAAATTGCAAATCTTCTGTAAGGCAATGGACATGGTCAATAGGACAAAATGGCAACCAACAGATTGGGAAAATATCTTTACCAATCCTACATCCAATAGATGTATACATCTATCGGATTCTACATCCAATATATACAAATATATCCAATATATACAAAGAACTCAAGAAGTTAGACTCCAGAGAACCAAATAACCCTATCAAAAAATGGGGAACAGAGCTAAACAGAAAATTCTCAACTGAGGAAACTTGAAGGACTGAGAAGCACCTAAAGAAATGTTCAACATTCTCAGTCATCAGAGAAATGCAAATCAAAACAACCCTGAGATTTCATCTCACACTAGTCAGAATAGCTAAGATTAAAAACTCAGGAAGCAGCAAATGCTGATGAGGATGTGGAGAAAGTGGAACAGTCCTCCATTGCTCTTGGGATTGCAAGCTGGTACAACCACTCTAGCTGATCAGTTTGGCAGACTCTCAGAAAATTGGACATAATACTACCTGAGGACCCAGCTATACCACTCCTGGGCATATACCCAGAAGACGCTCCAACATGTAATATGGACACATGCTCCACTATGTTCATACCAGCCTTATTTATAATAGCTAGAAGCTGGAAACAACCCAGATGTCCCTCCACAGAGGAATGGATACAGAAAATGAGGTACATTTATACAATGGAGTACTACTCAGGTATTAAAAACAATGACTTCATGAAATTCACAGGCAAATGGATGGAACTTGAAAATATCATCCTGAGTGTGGTAACTCAGTCACAAAAGAACAAACATAGTATGTACTCACTGATAAGTGGATATTAGCCCAAATGTTCAGAACACCCATGATTCAGTTCACAGCAACTGTTGGACTACGGGTGGGGCCCCAGGTGGAGGAGTTGGAGAAGGGACTGCAGGATCTGAGGGAGTTTGCAGCCCCATGGGGAGGGAACAACAGTGTCAACTGGTCAGGCCCCAGTGTTTCCAGAGACTGGACCACCAACCAAAGAATGCACATGGATGGACCCATGGGGCTGGCCACATATGTGGCAGAGGAGGGCCTTGTTGGCCATCAGTGGGAGGAGAGGCCCTTGGATTTGAGAGTGTTAGATGCCCCAGTATAGGGGAATTCCAGGGAGGGAAGACCAGATTGAGTGGGTGGGTGGGGGAATACCCTCATAGAGGCAGGGGGGAGGTGGGATGGGATAGATGATTTCCGAAGGAGAAACCTGAAAAGGGGACACTTTTGAAATATAAATAAAGTATCAAAAAAGAAAAGAGAGAGAGAGAGAGAGAGAGAGACTGGAGGCCCAGGGAGTTTAGAGATCAGGTGGGGTGAGGGTCCGGGGGTGAAGAGGAGGTATGAGATGTGAAACAGTTGGAGGGTGGATGGGGGAAGGGAATAAAATCTGGAGTATAAATAAATAAATAAATAATGTGAAAAAAAGTTATGGTCAATGCCAAAGTAAGAAGTGACATTTTAGAAATAGTGCTGCCAAAGTCAAAAGAAGATTGCTAGAGATCCTTGCAATAAAACAAATAAGAAAGGCTTAAGAATCAGAACAAAGGATGAAAAAAATTAGACAGTGTCCATGGATGAAGAGAAATTACTGAACAAAATTGTAAAATAATTTTACTAATAAGTTTTACAGATACAAAACCAATATTTAAAAATGAATAGCTTTCCAATTTACAAATAGAAACTAATTAGGAAATATAATAGTAATAACAATAAAAAAGAGCCAGAAATAATAAGCAGTGCTTCTATTGATAAGATTACAGCCATTTTTGAGGAATATGAAAGATGGGACTAAATGTCAAAGTGCTCTAGGCTTACTAATGGAGTAACAATGCTTGGAAGAAGTCAACTTGTCACTAACTAAGCAGGAAATTGGACCCAATTTGAATGGGAATCCCACAGGATTTAAATGCAACCATGGGTTTCAGAACTTATAAGTCACAGAGAAAGAATGAATTCCAACAATTAGCAGAGTAATTTTGGAGAGAATGATAGAAAATATCCCTTGCCAAATACCAATAACTATAAGAAAAGAGTAGTAGAGAAAACAGCATTTAATTAATCAATTTAAAAGGAAGGAACATGTTTAATTTATTGGTGCAAGGCAGATCGATAATCTAATGAGCAGAACAAACTATCCAAGAAGAACTATTCAAAGAAAAACTGGGCATGTGATCAAAGAAGTGGCTGATTATCATGTAGGAAAAATACGTGCTAATATCCATGTCAAAAATCCGTGGCTGATGTTTTCTAAAGTGTAAAATCTAAAAGATTTAAACAATATCATAATTAGGAAGAGTCTCCTTAACTAACCTCAAAATCAAAGGAAAAATACAGGTGCAGTTACCTGTATTCAAGTTTCTAATAAATTCAAGGAATATTATAGTTTATCTTAAGAGGGAAGTTATTACAATACATATGGTTAGTAAATTAGTTCAGTGAGCCATGGCAACACATTAAATAATTTTGGGAGAACTTATTTAAAGTCAGATAAAGGAAAACAGTCAACAATTAGTTTCCTTTTGAAAAAAATATTAAGTTACACACTACTTTGGTGAACAACTGAAAAATATGTAACAAATATGAACGTGTACACACATATGTACATGGACAAATATGAAGATGTACACACACTAAAAGCCAGCTATTCTACTTCTATGGGAATGGGTATTTTCCACATAGAAAACTAACTCTCTCTCTCTCTCTCTCTCTCTCTCTCTCTCTCTCACACACACACACACACACACACACACACACACACATGTGAGGAAAACAGATATGGATCACCATTAAGATGTTATTTGGATATTGGAATATAGGAACTGTGTAATGTCTAATAACAGAAAAATAAAAACCAAACTATTAAAATTATTACAGGCTTATACATGGGGATAGTACTTATCAATTAGAATTAATAAATTAGAAATACTTGCCTTGAACATTTGAGTAAGGCTTTTTAACATTTCAAGCATTCCTTAAGTAGGGTCTTTAAAAGAAATGAAAGAGGCAAAGAAGGGAGAGAAGGAAGGAGGGAAGGAGGGAGGGAGGGAAGAAGGAAAGGAGGGAGAGAGAGGGAGGGCTTGCATCCCTTCCAAGAGGTAAACAGTAGTATAGAAGCTCCATAATGGCTCTTTCATTAGGAGCAAGTCTTCTTAGTCACTTTGACTCCCATTCTACCCTCCATCTCTCCAGAGCAAAAGTCAGGTGCCAGTTCACTTTCCATATCATAGCAGCAGTTTGTCTTATGGTATAAAAATTTTCTGTGTCTCCATCAATACATAAGGAGAAGCCTTTTAGTATGAAGTTTTTAATCACAAAAATGATGCAGTTTATCATTTTAAGTACATTTAGAAAATGTACTTCACAAATTGTAAATCTGTAAGAACATTATAGAAAGAACATACATCTTATAAAAGCTATTTCTTTCTGAAGAGTGGACCAAATTTATTTAGAATGTAATAAAACTTGCCCTGAACACTTGATTGAAGGTAAAAAAAAATCAACAAATCTGATGAATATTGGCTTTATTTATATCCAAGTGATAGAATTATAGCTCTTACTATGTTATTCTTCTTTGTGCACTCTGAGTTTTTGTGAGATCATTTTTAAAAGCATCCCAACAGCATTCTAAACAAGCAAAAATGCAATGCGAAAAAAATCAATGAAATGAGTTATTGTTGTTTTTGTAAAGATCAATAAAATAAACAAAACCCCGGTAAAGTGAAGAGAGAAAGAGAAACTAAAATTCACAATGTCACTGTATCCAAATTTAAATGAGTAACCTCATTAATAGTGGAGTTTCCAGACACAGGTCTATCTCTGTCTTAGAACACTTGCTTGAATTAAGAAAATGACAATATATCCATATACTTATATACATATATATTTTCTATAAACATATATTTATATTAGAAAAAGTTGAAGAAAATTTTTTCCAGATTTTCCTTACATAGTCACTGTTAAAACTATAGAAAAGATAAAACGGAAGTCAAGAAACATACCCATATAGACTCAGGTATGGGCTCTAGTTTGAGCTCCTAGGGCAGGCCATTGTAATTCACAGAATGATACTTCTTGCATTGGTCCTAGTTTCTAAGGCTCATTATATCAGGACAAAGTCCTCAGTCATCCACAAAATAGAGAATTCTACAAATAGCCCTGTACAGATATTTTTGACAACTTAAACAAAATTGACTAATTCTTTGAAAACTACAGATGGACATTGCCTATCCTATATACAAAATAGTATATAAATAATTACATAATTATTACTGATAATGAGTCTATAATTTTAAAATATCATCCCACCCTCAAGGAAACTAAATCAGGGTAAAAGACAGTATGTGCGGAAAGTATCCCTTCATTACAAAGTCTGACAGAAGCCTCTCTAGATAATAGTCAAAAAATTCAGCACAATTAACAAAGTCTGCTGTGAAAGTTTTTTACATAGAGACAATATTCCTTTTATATAAAGGTATTTCAAATAAAAATGTTAAAATAGGCTGGGCAGTGGTGGCACACACCTTTAATCCCAGCATTTGGGAGGCAGAGGCAAGCAAATTTCTGAGTTCGAGGCCAGCCTGGTCTACAGAGTGAGTTCCAGGACAGCCAGGGCTATACAAAGAAGCCCTGTCTCAAAAAAAGAAAATAAATTGTTAAAATAGTAATAAGCCATGCATAGTGACTGATATAATGACCAAATATGGCTTTTCTTCTTACCCAGATGTGAACCTGAGAATTTCTGGGAACTCCACCAAAAAAATTATAAAAGTCATTTACAATAAAATTATGTCTCAGCTCCCTTGTACAGCCATTTGACTTGTGATTTTTTTTCTTATAGGATATAATTCTGTCCAGTACATCTCAGTATCCATTCTATGATCTCATTAACAGAGAACAAAAACAAAACAAAAATCTTTGGAAACCTGTTGACTGAGTAACTTTAAAGCCACCAAAATCATTTAACAGCTACTGACAAGTAGCACTCTCCTGAGAAAGTGCTATCATACCTGTTTTGGGGTATGCACTACCCCTTCTCCAAGCACCCCAGTACATATTAAGCTTTACTTAAAACTAAGCTAATATTGATAAAATTTTCTACTTTAAATATCTGTCCCTTGCCCCTGATTTTAAGGTGCCAATGGCTTCTCTGGGATATTCTATCAAATATGAAAACAATTCTACTTAATTTTTTCTAGAAGAGAAAAGAACATTTCTTAATTCATTTATAAAATTTGTTTTATACTGAAAGTAAATGAGAAAAGGCAAAACAAAAAAGTACAAAATGAAACAAACAAAATAACCAACTTAGGCCAATATATTTCATGAGTTTAGATGCAAAAAATTCTTTTAAAAGGTCTTATCAAATAAAATTCATAAATTCCTATAGACTTTAAACCAAGTAATCAGATTTGATGCAGGTTTATAAGATTTCTATTGATAATCACAAATCTATCTATGTAATCCACTATTTTAACAGGCTAAAAAAGAAAAATCTATTTCAGTCACATCACCTATAAGAACTGTATTATAAAAATCTACAAAAGCCTACAGCTCACATTATATTTAATGGTGAAAAATTCAATGACCCTCCTTGCAGCCGGAAGTGAATTTATTCTCACTATGTTAGAAAACTGTTGGAAATTCCACCTGGTTCAGAGAGACAAGGAAACAAAATACAGAAGTATACAGATCAAAGAGGGAAAAGAAAATATTCTCTCTCTCTCTCTCTCTCTCTCTCTCTCTGGCTTTAATTATTTTATTATGTAGTTTTTTTATGTAGAAAATTATAAAACAAAAATAAACTAAAAAAAAAACCCCACCTTCATGAAATTCAACAAGTTACAACACACACACACACACACACACACACACAACCTACAAGGAACACCACAATTGCACTTATATAAACTAGCAGCCAATGAACATATTGACAGCAAAATTTAAATACAATAACATTTACAATCACTTGATAAAGAAAAAATACTTAGGTAGAATTGTAACCAAGCTTGAAAAGCCTATGTGTGTAACTCTGTACATGCCAATGAAAGAATTAAAACTATGCAAACAAATGAAGAGACATACTGTGTTCATGGATCAAAAGACATGAGGTGGATTCAAGGTGGCAAAGAATATCATAGAAATTTAAAAGGGTCTTATCAAAAAGATTTATTAAATATCTAAATAAGATTGATTCAAAATTCAAACTAAAAGCAGTAGGATTTAAAGAGTAAAACATTTCTGAAAATAAAGTGTAAAAATGAGAAGAATCAGTCTGATAGCTTTGAACATGTTCTTTGCAGCCACAGTAATCAATGCTGGTTGCCACTGAAGGAGGAACTGATGCGCAGATCAATGGAATACAGTCCAGAATCCAGAAATATACCCAGACAAATCTGACCAACTGAGCTTGGACAAAAAAGCAGGAGAAGAAAGGTTTTGTGACAAATGGTCCTGAAGAATTCAGACTTTACAAGAAAAAGATAAAATTCTCACTACTATATCTCACACTCTCCACACTCCACAAATAAACTCTAAGACTTGCGTGTAAAACGGAAAACTAACTTTTGAGGAGAAAAAACAAAACAGACATGAATCCTTAGGGTCTAGGACCAGACAAAAGGGTTTTATAACTTAACAGTAACAGTTAGATCCGTATAAGGAAAATACTGAAGTGGACTGTGTTATTTCTCGCTGTTCAAATGACCTTCTTACAATGATGGAATGAAGAAAACAGCAATAAAAGTTTTTAAAATGACAGGAAGACTCATATGCATTGGAAATATTTGCAAACCACATATTCAGAAATGAATTAGTTTCTATACCATTATAAAGAAACTGCAAAATGCAGATCAAATTAGACTTTGGGCAAAAAAAAATTATAAATAAACATTTTACCAATGACAAAACGCTAGTGACAAACCTAAAAAAGATATGCAACCCCATCATCAACCACTGAGGAAATACAAATGAAACCAGCAATCAGGGCCAGTGACATGGCTCTGCCAATAAAAGTATTTACCACACAGGCCAGATGAGCCAAGTTTCATCCCTGGAGCCTAGGAGAGAAGAGAACTGTCTCCTGAAGGTTATCCTCTGACCTCCATGTGAGGATAGAGGTGTGTCCTGCACCACAAATAATATTGAAAAATTTAGAGTAGCATGCAATCTGTAAGATATCTCTACAGAACTATCAGAATGGCTAAAATAAAAAGTCTGGACAACATCAAATTCTAACAAAAATGCAAAGACTCACAAATACTAGTGGCTATGTCAAACAACTTTGCTGTGCAGGAAGACATTTGTTAGTATTTCAAAAAAAATCATTGAACCTAGCTATTGTACTCTAAGTCTTTCATCTATGGGAAATAAAGACATTCACACAAAACCCACACATTAAAATTTATAGCACCTTCATCCATTGGGATTCTGGAACAATCCAAAGGTCGTTAAGTGGGGAAACTGTGAGGTATACAATGGGACATCTGAATTGTGGTAAAATATTCAGAAACAAATAGAACAAATTTGATCTATTGGGTCCTTTAGATGAATTCCTAAAGAATCATATACATAAAAAGGAACACACCCAAAACTTTATTGATTATATTAATCCATATATATACCTTTTGAGATAAAGTTATAAAAATAGAGAACAGAATGGGGGTTTTACAATGACCAGATGTGCCAGGGAAAGATGTCACTATACAGAAAAGCACAAAGAAGGCTCTTGAGAGGGATGGAAATACATCAAAGTTGCCAACTTAGTTGTGATATTGAACATTAGTTTTATGACTTGTTCCCATGAATAAAAATCTAAGCAAAGGGTAGACCAGAAGGCATTTCCTTATATTGTTTCTTAAAACTACACATGCCACTACAATTATGTCAAAATGCATTTAATTTTAAAACAACGTCCCATGCACCAGAATTCATACCTTCTCTTCTTCTCTCAACCTCGTTTCCTATGTCGACCATTCTCCTGAGCCTAGAGATGGCTTTTTTAATCTGTATGTGCAAAGTTCATTCTAAATCACCTACGATATTTGGTGATGCGTCCCCTAGGATATTGTGATGATATTTCTACAAAATTTTATGGTAGAACCAGGCAGCAGCTGAATCAATGATAGTTTGTCAAGCAAGTGGCCTGCAATCAATGCCCCTGAAGATATGACAGCTAATGAAGTCCAAAGAAATGGGTATTATGTTTTTACTATAATTAAATAGTAACAAACCCTAGTTGCATGTCCAAAATGAATTATGACTTCTGCTGTTCTGTCCATTCTAAAAGCAGACAGAAAATATATTTTTCTATGTTAAGTATGACTACAACATAAATACAGATAGAGCACATTTCCCTCTCTCTCTCTCTCTCTCTCTCTCTTACATGCTCTTTCCCATCCTTTCTCTGACATCTGGGCTCCTTCCTTTTTTCCAGCCTGCATAATTTATATTCCCTTCTTTCTTCTTTACTGTCTTCTTTTTTCTTTCAAATTTTTAATTTTATTTTTGTCTGCCTTGCCTTGTGATGCATAGAATCATTGATAAAGCAAAAACATGACACAAAATTGCATCTGGATATGGAGCTTAGAAAACTGAGGATGCATTGAAATATCTAACAGTTGGATGTATTAAGTTATAAGTTTTTTTTTTTTTAAATATATTCTTTCACTAACATTGGTTACCTTAGATGGAAAAATCATTCAATAGTCAAGATTCTTGACCATTTCCACCCCCATGTTTGTGCTGTACACACTTTGCCTGCAGGTTGGATTTCATTTCGGTTACAGGATACTGAAGCCATTATGAAAATTCTATCCAGACATAATCATTCAGACCAACCATCTCTTTTGGCATCTGCTTCAGACAATTTAGAAAAAGAATTTGAAAAGCACCCCTAGCCAAGTGCCTGCCACATCTCATTGACTAGTATTAAATCAAAACCTCTCATTGAAGCATTCAATAAAGTCTAATTAAATATATTTGTAGACCTGATAAATTAAGTTTACAAAAAAAAAAAAAATTACCTACCAGAACCAAGGAAGAATGCTGTATTACCAGAACCAATTTGAGGGAAAAGAAAGAAGGACAAGAAAGGAAAATTACAGGAAGATGACTCGGGTCTAACCTGCTGTACACATGAGTTTCTTGGTGTTTGAGAATCTGAGAGCTATCTCTACTGCCATTCCTTCCCTTCAGTTTGAATAGGTACTCAATGCACTAAACTTGCTTTCTTCTCTGGGACTTGTAAATAATGTTTATTTAAATAATTAAAGTTGAAAAATATATTTGAGTATACTTTTATATCACAATGGCAACTGTAATAGAAAATTTAAACATTAGAAATTATTAATGGGACACAACATATACAGCAGTGAACTCAAATATTTAGTAAGAAACATAAAAGTCAGAGAATAAAAACAAAGCAAATAAGCAGAAGCAAACCCACATATACTAATTATAAATAATGCATGTGGCCAAACACTAATACAGATTCTCAGATTGGAAAAGGAATAATTTACTCTGTATCACCACAGACAATGTGGTTATGCTGGGTACCAGAAGCCAGCATCACTCGTTATGTTGGGGAACATATACAAACAAGAGTACCAGGCTATCTAAAACAGGGATGCATACGTTACTTCCCAAAGATACACTAAATAGCTTTACCCGTCACAAAGAATTGAACAAAATCAATTGGTAAATATTCATCAAATAAAATTTAAAGCTGAGAAAGTAAGACTTTAATTTTAGGCAAAACAGATTTTAAAGCAAAAAGCATGGATTATGAGTCAATGGAAAATATTTACTAGGCATCTGTGCCATGTTATATGCCATTCCAAGCCAAAGTAATAGCAATGAACAGGACAGTCACTGTCCTCAGAGAGGTTCTATATCAAATTCTAGACAGCAAACAACCAGGGCTTAGAAACTAAAGGGCCCTACCTTAAAATTCTCACAAAATCAAATCAAATCAAATCAAAACAAAAATCTTGCTTCTGAAAGACTTATCATTTGAACATGATGGACAAAATATTTAACAGCAGTAACATATGAACCTGCCAAGAGTAACCAGACCACAGCCAGCCTTGCCATTGCTATATCCCTGAGGCTCTGATAGCATGAGTGCGGAGTGGAGCCTACAGTCACATGACTTGCCTTCATATTTTAACCGTGACACGTGGCTCTGTAAAACAAACAAACCCCAACTATGTTGGGTTAGTCAAACTCTATAATATTCTGTTTCCTCTTCTGTAAAATGAGGATTAAAATAATTCATAGTTACAGCAAGGTCATACAATGCTAACTTAAAGGAGTTAACATAGTGCATAACACATGAGACGCTGTGAATGGATGCCAGTTGCTTCTGTTACTCTTTCAAATGTAGAAGTAACTGACAATTCTTATGTAAGATGTACTGTCATACCATGTGGGTAGATGGGATGGGCAGACACACAATATTGACAAGCTCTTACATATAAATCAGAATAAAAAGCAAGAAACTGTGGCATATGTGACTCCTGCACATCAGGCTTAGGGATCATCACAAAAGAATCGGCAGAGGGATGAAAAGAGCCATAGAAATGGGAAATTTGCTGTGAGATTGTCTCTTCTAGAAAAGTTATAGAAGCTATGCCTATTAAGTCCTACAAACATGACTGCCTAAACATGTCCTGAAGAGGGACAATAACAATAGATACAGTAGTATGGACATGGGCGAGAGAAAGCTTACAAACCTTCAACCCTAAAAAAGGACCTACAAGCACCCAAGGAATCTTAAAAGTAGGAGAAAGAGTCTTTCCTAGGGAAGAACACACCAATTGGTTGGTTATCCAATGCCAGATGGTCAGCCCTGAAAAAATATGTATATATCTATATATCTATACATCATTATACAGGTTGTATTTATATATTTAGGAGTGTGTGTGTGTGTGTGTGTGTGTGAGAGAGAGAGAGAGAGAGAGAGAGAGAGAGAGAGAGAGAGAGAGGCATTAAATTTGAAACAGAATTAAGAGAGTTAAATGCTAGGATTGAGGATTGGAGAGAGGAGAGGGAAGAAAGAAAATTATGTAATTATAACCTCAAAACAATAAGGATTAGTTAAGCAATAAATGTTAACTATTATTTATTAAATCTCACGTTTCAGTGATCAAGCCATGTTTATACTTATAGATCCATTCTCAATAAACTGATGTCTCGTGATAAAATGAAAGGAACTTCTTCAGTTCTCAGTTTCTTTTCATTGTTTTTGCATCTGTAGTATTTCTGAAACATGAAAATGTGAATGCAGACTCTTGGCAGCAAAGTCTTCATGTTTTCTAACATCTCAAATGTCAAAATGATGTCACCTAGAATAAAACTCAATGAAGAAATATCTAGATCAGGTTGGGAGTTGGCCTTGTTCATTAATTGTTATTATTGGTATAATTGTTATTATTGGTTCATTAATTCTTGTTATTGATATCAGAAGACCCCAGCTTTGTGAGTGGCTTCATTTCCTGGGTCAACCATGAACTATACAAGAAAGGATAAAGCTAGCTAAGAAATATGGATGAGCAAAGGAGAACACACACACACACACACACACACACACACACACACACACACACCACTCTCTGCTCCTGGCAATGCATGCAGCATGCAATGCTCTAGTCTCTGCCTTCACTTTCTCACAGTGATAGGCGATTACACAGAACTGTAAGCAGTACAGAGCTATACTTCCCTAAGTTGCTTTTGTCAGGATATCACAACAACAGAAATAAAACCATAACAGCAGTGTTGACACAACTGTTCCCCACCTGTGCCTCCTGTGCCCCTTCCCTGTATTGGGACCACACTTCTTAGTATAGGAGCTACAGTAAGACCAAACTCCAGAAATTATAAATGAGCATTTTAAAATTTCCTCAGATTTCTCATGAACATTTAATTTCGAGGACTATTGGTCCATAGTTTTTATTTTAAACTGAAAAATAAATGTAGTAGCAGGAGAATATAATTTATTATAGAACTGGGTAATATCCGGTCCGACTGACAAAGTTGCTCTCTGGCTTTATCTCTGGGCCAAGTTGTCAAATGGATTCCCTCCTCTGTTTTCCCTGGTGATCTCTGCCCTGATTCAAAATTAAGCAGTGTCTAACATAGTGTCTAGCTGATTCCTAGTTAGACAAAACCTACAAAACTCACAGAAGAAGAAACCCCAGTGTCTTTTTAGCAATGGATTGGCTATTAGACTAATTGCGAATTCTATTTCTAATGAGTTCCTGAAGCTGACAATGTGCTCTCTTGGTTTCTAATGTTAAAAATCCTTTGATTTCATTACAAAATAGATTCTAGATGTGGAAATTGCAAGAATGTGTGTGTTGAATCTGCAGTCTGCTGCTTGCATTTTCTATATGGTATCCATTGTTATCACCATAATTTAAAATTTCATCTTTAATTATAAATTGTCTGACAAATCCCTTCTTTCAAGTAAGGATGGGCAGTCAGAGAATAGTACAAACATTTCTTAAGGTAATAAAAAAAACATTCTCAGTTCACAAAAGCCTAACATTTAACACTGAAATACCAGAGGCTCAATATCAGCCAGAGTTTGAAAGGCAATAAATGTAATTCTGATCACAATCATGATTTAATAGCCAGGGAAGCATGGCCCAAACCAATAATACAAAATAAGACCATCTTTATTGTCAGATTTTTGTCAATTTAGAAGGCCTATGAAAGCAACTAAACTGCTGTCAAAATTAACAAGAGAAAAATGTAAGCCAAACGGATAAAAATAAATTTGAAAAGCAGTTTTTATATATTGTAGCAATAATCAGAGTGCAAAATGAATAAAAAGCTTCATAATAATTCAGAATAATTGCAAAGTGATAAAAAGGTATAGCGCAGAAAGTCATCAGGAAATAAATGGGAGCTGTTAAAAAATAGCACAGCTATTCAGAGTAAGATTTAAAGGGGATTTAATAAATGGGAGACAGACCACACTGTGAAACTACAGATGAAGGCTCCAGTTATCTTCAGATTATTCAGACTATCAACAACTTCATTCAGTATTTGTGTTTCTGTTTGTTTTGTACTGCATTTTACTTTTCAAGACAAGGTCTCATTCTGTAGGCCAAGGCTGACCTGAAACTTATTCTGTAGCCCAGGCTAGCCTCAAATATGTAGTGATGCTCCAGCCTTAGCCTGTGTACTAGTGTGTTACAGACATGAGCTACTATACTCAGCTTCATTCAATGCTCTTTCAACAAAGTCTTCTCTCTGTGAGGCAGGTAATGCATTAGAATAGAACATAGGCCCTCAGCTGTAGTTATTAAAACTGCTGTGAAAATGTCAATTGAGAGCAGACTCTTCTACATTTAGAAAATCCAGATTGGAATACAGCAAAATGGGAGAATGCGTACCTCATATGTGAAGCTCTAATTCAAAAGTGCCACCAAAAAAATAAATAAATAAATAAAAATCCTATGGTTTCTAGGTATATGAGGTCCAGGTGAAGCCTACAGACCGTTAAGTATGGCAATATTGACCTGGGAAAGGTCCATAGACGCTTATCTATCTCAATCTGTATACCAAAATACAAAAGTCATATTTTTAAAAGATATCTCAATATGAAGCTATACAAACAAAATATGTTGATGAAAATGTATCTCATCTTTAGCTGAAAAGTAACAACAGATTTTTGTTGAATGTTGACTTTGAATACTTTAGTATTTCAGACACATGAATTTGGGCACATTACAGAAACTGAGTGATTGGCAGTATTGTTTCAGTTCCTTTTCCTTTTGCTGTGATGATATAGCCGGACAAAAGCAGCCAGAGAAAAGGTTTACCATCTTCTTTCCTTCTCTGTATTTATCTCCCTCCCTCTCCTTAATTAGAAAGAAGAGGGTAAAATACCCAGCAGTAAGGGTGGCTGAAAAAATCATAAGGAAGTAAAATGTTAACCATCTCCTTCAAAAGGAAAAAACCTATAATATACATCTGTGTATAAATATACATATAGTTTTATAGCACATATAAGTTTTAATTATATATGTATATATACATGAAAAAATATATAATGTATATATACATATATTATATATACATATATATTAAAAGAAAATATTCATATCTGGGTGGGCAATGTTCTCTCCAAGAGCCAAAGACCATCACATAACAAAAACCCCAACATCAAGCATAAGAAACCTCCTTTGGAGTTTTTGGTCTCAAAACATTACAGGCTATTGCTGTTATCCTTGGTTGTTCCCCAGAGATGGAATCTAGGTCCCTACTGCTGAAGTCATTGTTTACGTTGGACACAGGACTCAGAGACTTCTGAGCTGGATCTGATCTGAATGCCTCCTGAATGAGGATTAGCCAGCTTTCATGGTACCAGATAGTGCCACTCAAGCTGCCAAAGGAGGGAAGCAACCAACAGTTTTACCCAGTCTTACACCTATGAACCGTAATAATGCCCTGTATAATAGAATAACACTCAGGGCGCAGTAGTAATGTGATGCATGCCTTGATGGTAAGCAACAGCTCTCTAATTAGACTTAAGATTCACTCAACAAGAGGGAAATCATGCTTGGTACTGGAAACCTAGCCAACCACCCAGTGCTAGTGAAACCATGGATCATGGAGGAGAACCTACAACCATCAATTTACTAAACCACTACAATTCCGAACTACATCCAAAACATTTGATCTCGTATCCACAAATACATCTGGCCCTCACTCCTCGTTAAGGAAACTTCTCATTGAAACAGACAGAGACCATTACAGAAAACCACAACCAATCAACATGCTGAGTTGTGGAGCACATTCCCAGTAGATAAGTCTACACTATAAATCCTGCCCCTAAAGCTCTAGGAACATGGCCAAAGAAGAACAGGCTTGTAAAAGCAAGAAGATCAGGGAGTTTGCTATGAGATTGGGTCTCCTGGTAATGTCAGAAGCTACATTCGTAAAGTTTCAGCAACATGACTTCCTAGACATGACTTGGACAAGGATGGCAGCAACAGACCAAGTTGATGGGAGTGGGGGTAGCGAATGAGACCAAAGCCCAAACTAAGAACTACAGATAACCAAGGAATGCTGAGAGTGGAAAACATGGTCTTCTAGGGGAAGAGTTCACCAATTGGTCATTGGATACCAAATGGTCATCCCTGACCTCATGCATACAAGTAACATTAATCTGAGAAGGTAATATTTAGGAACTTATATATACATGCACATACATCTATGTATGTAACAACAGTTAATGAACAAAGAGGCCATACACTTAAAAGAAAACAAAGAGAAATATATGGGAAGGCTTGAAGGGAGAAATGGGAGGGGGAATGATGTAATTACATTATAATCTCAAAATAGAAAGATTTAAAATGATATATAAGACAGAAAAGTAAAAAAACAAAGGAAGGGCTTATGTTTGCTTACAGTTTGAAGGACAATGTATCACCACAGAGAAGTCAGATCAACAAGAGCTGGAAGCTTACTAGAATGCTGCTGGTCAGTTTGCTTTCTCCTTTTCAAGCAGTCTAGAATCCCAGCCCACGGAATGGTACTGTGCATAGGAGATGGGTCTTCCCATTTTCATCCACTAGTTCATCTCTGCAAGAAGTGTCCCGAGACTTCCCTAATCTAAATAATCCTTCCCAGGTATGCACATAGGTAGTCACCTAGGTGATTCTAGATCCCGTCAACATGACAATTCAGAAGAAATAATGGACAGAAGTATGGTAGGTCAATTCTGGGTGTGGCCTTCATACATAAAACACATTTAAAAACTGAAAGGAGAGAGAAAGAAAGAAAGAAAAAAAGAAAGAAAGAAAGAAAGAAGAAAGGTAACAATTCCAACCATTCCCTTTTGAAGTCACTCTGCTCAGTGGCAAAACATAAAAACTAAAAGCAGTGGTTATATGCAATTTTGTCTGTATTTTTATTTTCACGTATTCATATAAAAAACAGAGAGGCCACTTCCTGGGAGAAAAATACATCCAAATTGTACCACTGCATTTTAAAAAACTCCAAATTCAGATTTGTTAAGGATCTTTCAAACTTAACCATCTTTTATTGGGAAATCGATTTGATCACAGACTTTAACAAACCACAGTGGCAAAGGCAGGAAAATGTTCCCAATGTTATTAGCCACGAGATAGAATACAAATTAAAGTCACAACATACCAGTATATAGTAATTAGAATAATAAAATCCAGGTAACATAAATAAGAGTGGTGTTAGAAGCAAACTCTCCTGTATAGCCAGTGCTCCAGAGGGTCTCTTCCATTCCTTTAAAAATTAAACACATCACTACATCTTAGCAGCCAATCACTCCATCCTGAATAGGGCTGAGAGGCAAGCTGTTGTTGAAATGTCTCCTCTAAAATTTCTGTTGAAACTTAATTCCTGAGGCAGCTATCAGGAGCATGGCTTTCAGGAGCTGGCTAGCATCTTTACAAGATTGCTCATGATTGAAAAGTTTGCTGTTTATCACTTCTCTGACTTCTGCCATGTGAAGACAGCACGTTTTCCCCCTCTGGACAATGGAGGATCAGGGTACTATATTGGAAGGAGAGTCTGGGTCCCTTACCAGATGCTGAACCTGCTAGTGCTTAGATCTCAGATTTTTCAGCCTTCAAAGCTCTGCAAAATAAAACTATATTCTAGAAAGTTGACATTGTCTAACGTATTTTGTTACAGCAGTACAAATAAGCTAAAGTAGCATATTTATATACAATAACATAAATGTAAGTCTTCACATAGCTTCATTTGTGATTGCTAAAATAGAAAAACTGTTCAATGGTTTTCCACCAAGTCAATGAGATCCAGATCACTTTCATGCACAGACACAGAACCAGCTAAGTAGGAGGGCTGACATAGTGATACAATCGTAAGCCGAATCTCAAAATAAATGGATTGAAAGAAGTAAGATGGAAAACATGTTGTGTCAAGCTAGTTGCATAGAGATCTAGGTTGGGGACACTGACGTATATAGTTATCAGATTAGTTATCTAGGGATTCAGAGAAGCAGGAGAGGGAAAGATGCAGAAGCAGGAAATGAGGGTAATGCATCCAATCATTGTTACAGGTGTAGTGAAACTTTCGCAGAGGTCTGCATATCAACCAATCCAACTTTACAGTTTTGAAATGTGCCATTTATTATTTAATAATTCTTCAATAAATAAATAAATGTTTATAAAAATACCACTAGATACAAAACCGTAATGTCAGTATGTCTGATTTCTTTCATTCTCATACCCATGCACACATACACACAGAGGATAACATACAGAAATGAATTTTAAAACACACAAAGTATAAAAAAGTAGTCACCCAAGTGATCAAGTTTCAGAGCACTCCTTATGTTGGTCTTTAAGACAGCCAGTGTATGATTTTGGCCTATCTCTCACTGCATTCTAGAAGAGAGGTGTCTTCCCAGTAAGCCCCTGATGCTCTTTTTGTTCCTGCCTCTGTGCCTTTCCCGTGACTCTTTATTCACCTTAAATTCTCAGCATCCTCTCTGCCTGGTTAAGGTTCTGCCCCTTCTCCAATGCCTTACCTTCAGGCCCCTGCTTCTTAGCACATTTCCCTTAGTTTAACCAAGAGCTCTTACTTTATCTCTTGCAGAAGATACCTTTCCATACAAAATTAATCTCTCTCTCTCTCTCTCTCTCTCTCTCTCTCTCTCTCTGCCTCGGTATATGTGAATGTGTGCGTAACTCTCATCTAGTTGTCTATTTTTTAGCTCTTAGAGAATTGGCTAGCACAGTGTGTGCAATAGGTATTTACTAAATCAATTTTTAATTTTTAACAACTGTTTTAAAATGTGACTTTTTGGGGGTGATCATTCTCTACACAGAAATAACAATCTCTGGGATTTACTTACAGAAATACTGCATTGCAAATGGTATGGAAATTATGCAGGATAAAACTAGTTGCCCATTCAATGTGACTGCAATGAACAGAGCAAAGGGTGGAAGCACAGCCCTACCATTGTGTCTCTACTGGCTTTTCATAGTTGTTTTAATTAAGAAAAAGTCATAGAGACTATTTAACCTCGACAGTTCTAGCAGAATTTCTCTTATGTGTTATAAAGGACAATACAAATGCATAGTCTTTTAAAAACAAAATCACTAACGAGCAGTGATTTTATGCATTCTGTAAAAATGAGCAGACCGGCAGGTCTATCTGCATTATCCCTCAACAGCTGCCATAATTCATGTGTCTTTGCCCCATTTATTTTGCTCTCCTTTGTACAGCAGACCAGTCAGCTCTTGGGTATGTAATTGAAGCAATGTATTGAGCTCTGGGTGCTTTGTTCTCTGTACAGCATGTGGCTAATTCAGAACCAGGTTTAAAAGATTTACCTTTCATTATAGGCAGTACAATTACCAGTCACTCATAATATAGCTACACCTAGACTTAATTTAAGACGCTATGTTACTGCAAGTAACATAGTTATTTAGGACAGTATTTCTCTTGCCTACAGATCCCACTGTCCTATTTTCTTCATTAGCTCAGTTCTCTAAGTCTACCTAAGTTAGTATAAACATTGTAACAGTGTGGATCCACTTAGGAATATTCTAATAATTCTATTTCGAGGAGAGTTCTTGAGGCTGCACAGAAAAACCTAAATGTGTGAGCATTTAATTTTTTACTAAAAATATGCCCTCATCTCCAGAAGTTAAAGCCTCAGCAAACACAATACAATATCCACAAAATAGTAGCCAGGATAATTGGCTTTACTTTAGTATGCCTCAGATGCCTTCATTACTTTCTGTGGTCTGTCTGAGTTAACGCTTGTTCTAAAACTGACAGCAACTAAAGCCAACAGAACAGCAGCTTCCTCTGCCTTATTGACGTTAGCAGAGCGAAGAGTTTTTCAGATTAATCGTGCCATTAGGAAATCTACCTTATTAGGCTTAAACCCTTCTCTAATCAAACACCTTCATTCATCCCTGCAACAGATACTCTGCCTACCAGCTTCAAGTCACTGCTGAAACAATGACATAAATATCAATATATTCAAGAAATGAACAGAATTAAAATACAATATGGTACATGGAATTCGTTAAACCGTTCAACAAAAATACTAAATACCCATTGAAAACTAGGAATAATATACAAGCTGACAGACGTTTACATATCACCTTATTCAAAAGAATGATTTGAATTTGTAGTTATTGGTAGTTTTCAATACTGGAGTGAGCCGAGAGGGCTTGATGGACATGTTGACAGTCTCTAAAAGATCTTAGCACTTTCTGATTATTTATTCATTTATGTTCAATAGGCACTGATAACTTACTACTGTTCTAAGCATCTTTTAATCGATTTAATTTCTCAAAACAATCCTAATCTTATGTATTCTGTCTGTGTAAATAAGAGCTCAGAGAGCTATTGAGAGATAACCTTTAGGACTCTACCCTAGGAGATCTGGCTTAAGAGTTGTATTTTCTAAACCTTGATCTAGGCTACCTCTTACACATGACTGAGGGGCCCTGTCAGGAAAAATATAAAAGGACTGTGTCTCTGGTGAGAGAGACATCAGTCTAAAGTATGTAAAGAATGTCCTTCTGTGGGTAACCTGCCAGAAGTATAGGCTAAGTTTAAGAAAGAAGGCTGAGCAAATGACAAGAATGCAGAAGATATCACTTTACTGATAACTAGCAAAAGGTCAATGATCTCCCTTCATGGTTTCCAAACACTAATCCAAAGATCATTTTAGGAACATGTTGAACTTGTCACATGCCCTTGCACAGGGACACAGTACAGATTATTACATGGTTTTGTGTTGATTTTTCTTCCCTCCTTTACGTATTGATAATGAATAGTGCACACAAAGAACCCAGATAAGACCTCATGAATGAGGCTCATGAATCACTTTGTGTATCTAACACTCATAATCTACTAAAGCAATAACTTTTTGCATCAGAGTTTCTGCCTTACACACACAGTTATGAGCCAAGAACTGGCCAGTCACGTTGTTCTCTCTTGAATAGAAGGGTACACTGGGTACAGAATATGACTCCCACACCAAGGAAGAGCTTAAGTTGTAAATACTGATGTCTTGCCTAACAGGTGAGACTGATGATTGACATTTGCATTTCAAGTAAAAGTTTTCAACTAAGTTATTGACAAAGTATAGAAAATTAGAAAACTAAAAACCATAATTTGTCTAGCTGAAAAGAAGATTTGTTGTAGTAAAAAGCAGAGTATATTTAATGACCCTGATATTACAGCCATAATAAAAAAAAAATCCACATTTCATAACCAAACATTTAAATACCTATATTGCTAGGATTTTGATTGAGATAAAGAGATAGTGGTCTTGAATTGTAATTTTTTATTTTCCAAAATAGGAAGTCAAGAGATAATGCCAAAGCTGAAAGAAAAACACTGCCATGTTTATTTTATTATTTTTGGTCTATAAAGATAAATATCAAACAAACCACTAATAATGGAAAAATCTGGTTTTCTGTAATAAGAAAGGAGGCCTTGGAGACTACTGATGCTCATAATATAATCTGTGCTAAAATTGAACTGTACTCAACTGTGTGTTCAGGTGATTTTATTTGAAAGCCAAATGAAATATAAGCTTATGGGGAGGGAACAAAGTGAGAATCATAAACAGCATTTGCATTCCAAAATCCAAATGTGGGCTCCTAGAAGATAAATGTGAAAAATTCCACCAGAGACAGAAAGTTATAATAACTGCAAAGAGTTTTAAGAGAAAGAGAAAAGACTAAATAAAGATGATTTTTTGTTTGTTTGTTTTGCTTTTGTTTTTACAGATTAGATTCTCAGAATAAGTATCTTCTGTCATTGCTTAATATAGTGAAACTTTAAATTATCACACATAAAGAAAAGCTTGCAGAAGTTTCCAAATATAAAGAGCTGACTGTTCAAAAATACATGATAATGAGGCTGACATCTGACTCCAAAATAATATCCTGGATGAAAATGATAATGAAGAAACACATTCACAGTATATAAAAGAATGTATTCTAATTTTAGGGTACCATGTCTTAATGGGGTACCATCTCAATGTAAAGATGAAACTTAAGACCTTTTCCACTCAGTAAAAGTAACAATTAAAATCTGGCTTGGTTTCAGGTGTACACAACATACCACCATAAGGCCCAAATAATGGGTAATCAAGTGATAAGTAACTATTTCTTTTCATAAAAGGAGCAACATTGGTGTGGGAGTGTAGGGAGGAGTCAGTACATTGATAAGCAGACACAAGAAAACATGGAAAGGCTTAAATGAGATGATAAAAATACAATCTTTAAATCAAACTTTAGAACCTAGTCTACCACTTGTGAGGCTGAGATTGGATGATTGCTCTGGGTTCAGCACCACCTTGGGCAATGTAATGAGTTCAAGGTCAGCCTGACTTTTAGTCTGTATGTGTGTAAGCATGTCTGGGGAAGTTTTATGCTAATAGGTTATAACATGTAAAAGTATATTAAAAGATCCCATAGAACTTTTTTTTAAAGAGAGAGAGAGAAATAGAAGGAGAGAATATTTGCAACATCTAACACTGCCCAAGGATCTGTACTTGGTGGAGGCTGGGAGGAGTTGGTTCAGGAAAAATAAGACAGTAGAAATCCAAAGTTGATTATGGAGCAAGTACAAAAAGGAGAGGCCTAAGTGTTAAATAATTATGTGGTGAAAGGCTCAAGAGGAAAATAGAGGAAATCAACATAATGAGTATCACATTGAATTCTAAAGACCTGAAAAATTGAATTTTAGCAAGGATCTGGAGAACAAAAAATGTTGTGGTTCAGCTAAAATTCTGAGAACTCTGTAATCTCTCTGGAGAACAACGCGGCAATTCTTGGCATTATTAAGGAAACATATACTTGAAGTCTAGGAACATTTTTACCGGAATTTCATCTCCAAATACATTCTAGAGTCCATCCAAATCTACATGACATGTGAGCTGAGGATCTACATACAGATGTCCTATAGGTACCCTGCAGTGGGGAAATGGACAGGATAAAGGTGGGGTTTGCTTTATACCTCCAGAACACTACTGAATACCTGTCATCCCTAGAAGGATCAGTGTAGAATATTATTAATATGCCCAATATAGTACACTCACTGCTTTAGTGTCCTGAAAACAAAGGTGTGTTTTAAAATCATGTGGAAATGGTAAAAATCAAGAATGGAAACTGTGGTACTTTTAAAATCTATTAAAAGATATTATTTTATGGTTTACATATTTAACCCCTTTGCACATAAGAAAGAGCAAATGAAAGATCACACCATGAAAAGAAATAAACTAACCAAATAAGAGAGTTTGAGGGAACTGGTGCTGATCCTGTCATGAACTCAAAGGCTGAACTTATAATCTAGCTGTGAAGGGAGGTAGAGAAGGAGGGAGGGAGGAGGATAGGGTGCAGGAAAGAGAGAAGAGAGAAGATGAACTGCAAGCTTAAGAATGCAGGCCTATGGACACCTATCTTTCTTGAACTTAATCTGTTATTTTCAAGTTGTGATCTACTGCACACCAACATTATTGTTTCTCTATCTCTCTAAGCTATGGAGTTTCACAAATGCCCAAATATGTGCATCAATAGAATCCTTTTAGACCTTCATTTATTGGCTCAAATGGGAGGGGAAGGCAAAGGGCTTAGCTAGAGACTGAAGACATTCCCCCCAGGACTCAAGTGTTGCAGTGTTTAAGAAACCTGGAAAACATGAAGCAAAGATACTGGTAGGGCCCCCAAAGCAATTGGCTTATGGACTTATTTCACTGTTAGGACCTGCTCTTTCAGGGAATCTCCATGGCTTTATTGTGCTACTAACTTTCCAAAATACACTGTTGATTTTGTTTCAAAGTTTAATTTTTTATTGTCTTACGAGAGATGAGTCTCTGGAATAGGTCAGCTTGTTGCCTTCTCTCTTAAGGTGGTAAGCTACACTGCATAATCACTGTTGCAGGGTTATGATTTGACAGTAGAAATGTTAGAGTCCCAAAATAAGTGAAATCCCATCATGAAAGGATACCCAGTCTCAAGCAAGAACAGGTGAGTGAAGGACAGGTGTGGTGGCAGAGAAGAAACAGAAACAGAACTTCAGAGCAGTGGAGTACTATAAGGCATCAGGGGAAGTGAAGCAGACATTTACAAAGATGACAAATGCAACAAGAAAACAGGACAAGATAAGCATTAAGAAACGATAACAAAAATAGAACAGAGAAATGAAAAATTAATAAAACATTTGCTCAGGTGAAAGCTGTGTTCATTTCATTCAACGGTGCTTATTGATTGCCTTGTCTGTGACTGGCTCTATGGGAACACAATGGTGAATAAAACATGGGCGGGAAATGAAGAGGCTTGTAGGGAAGACAGGTCAAAAATAATGAAGATTCAATGTGTTAAATGTGGTAATGAGGGGGTGAACATTCTCTGGAAAGACAATGGAGAGGTTAATTAATTCTCACTATAGGGATTAAAGAAGAATTCACAGGATGGCATTTGACCCTTCCATCAAAAATTAAAGAGCAAAGATTATCTGAGGATACTCACTGAGAAAATAATGTATTCTTACAACTTATTATTAATTTATAAGTACTAAAGACTGTATTTTAGAATGACCTCTAACTGGTATTAACGTTAAAATTATTTTCTAAGATTACTGAGAACTAACCTCATTTTGTCTGATTTTTTTTTCCTGATAATACACATTTGAGAGATGACTTTCCAGTAAACTCTAATCAAGATGCTTGACCACAAATCTTCCCTAGAATAACCTAGAACCTCTTTCCTTTTGAGGATCAGAAACTTATTTCTCATGAAATATAGAATTGGTTCCATTTGAACTGAACAGCTTCTAGACCAGTATTCCATTGAGCACAGTAAATGCAGCAGGTTTGAATTAGGGTAACTGGAAGATCACACAGGTAACAACCATGTTGTTGAGTTCAGCTTTAAAGAACCACAAAAAAAAAAAAAAAAAGATAAAAGATAAAGGAGCTAGGTTATGCTCACACAGTGCTTGCCAGGCCATAAATATTTCATGATAATAAATAAATAAATCATAATACACTGACATAAAAAAGTCTGATCTCTTCAGCTGGATTTACTAAATTAATTTAGAATGAGATCAGTCAAAACACTTACTCAAATGAATTGATCATTTGCCTGAGTCACTCAAGTATCTTTCAGATCTTGTAGCTAAAACAATTTTCCAAGTAGATGGTGATACAGTATTGATCATTACGTAGACAACAATCCACGATAATTAACATCAATGAGTCCAGTCACCCTGGCAGACTCCAGAACTAGAGGTGAAAAGCACATTTGCATACTTATACACTCAGCAGCAGCATTTGGTTCTCTGGTCCTTACCCATGCTTTACTGGTTTTAAAGTTATTTCAATGCATCTTCATTAGCCAACTTGAATGTAAATAACAGTAGCAGGCAATGTGATGAGCTTCCTCACATGATTGCAGAGAAGGAAAAGGTCACAAATGCTCAAAGATAAAGCAGAAGAGAAAAGCAATACGCATGTGAAGGTTTTAGGTGGTAGGGACTATCAAATGTAGGCTTCCTTTAAGACAATGCTGTGTCAAATTCTGATCTCCTTTGAAATTGAAGCTTGAATACACCAACTCCAACTTGAAAACATGGGTTCAGAGTTCTGGCTAGAGCTAGAAAATTAAGTCCTAAGTTGTCATTCGCTTCCAAATTGCATTCCCCAGAGAAAAATAGTTTAAAAGGGCAAAGAGCCATTTCACAGAAACCAGACAGTTACATAGTTTGTCGAATCATTCTTTAAAATGAGAAACTGCATAAAAGCCAACTAGAGCAGAGCGGTCATTACAGGAAGGACTCTGAAGCGGTCTGCCTGGAAATGGATGAATGCACTCTCACAGTAGAGAATTCCTTTAAAACACAGAAAAACAGCCTAGAAATAAACTGACAGAGACCACAGTTCGTTCTGGATGCTACTAACAAAGACTTATTCCATCATACATTGCAAAATGGCTTCATGATTTGCTATTTTAAAATTATATTTATGATGCTCTTTATTATTTTGTTCAATCATTGTGTTCAAGGATGCAGTAGGATTACTGTGTTTTCTCCTCTTGAGAATGACGCCTACCCAAGGCACGTTGGGTAGTCAGTTGAGTTTCCACAATGCCACACTAGCAGCTTTACCACAGATGCAGTCTCATGACCATGGGGCTCCAGGTGCAAGCTGAAGACCCAATGGCTGCCAGAGGCAGTAGGAATTGTTGGAAGAATAGGAAGTACAAACTAGAGGAAGGGAGTTCTGGAAAGTTCGAGAGTAGAGGGGCTTTCTAAAGTTACTTAGTATGAATACCAGAAGGATGTTTGCAGGAACATTTTACTCCTTCACTCAAAACCCTGCCATGACAAATTCTGTCTGCTAGGCAAAGACGTGGAGTTAGAGGAGAAGGCAGACAGGGAGGGAAGAAGGAACTAAGGAAGGAGGGAGGAAGGGAGCGATGGAAGGAGGGAGAGATGGAGGGAGGGAGAGGGCTAGGAGGAGAGACTACCAAGTCTGACAACCTGAGTTTGTTTTTCAGGACTGAGACAGTAAAATGAGAGAACTGAGCCCCAAAAGTTGTCCTTTGACAATGTACGTGCTCTCATGCATGTGTGACAATGTATGTGCTCTCGTGCATGTGTGCAAGTGTGTACACAGAAAATAAATAGAATGGCAAAAAAGAATTTTAAACATCAGTTTAGTTGAATGTTAACAAAACATTATACATAAAATATTTACACATTTTAAAAGTAACAACATGACATTAAATACTAGATAGAATTTAAAGAATCAATAAGCCAACCAAATTTACTGCTTACATAGTTATCATTATTCATAGAAAGTTAAATGATGACTTATTTTAGAAAAAAAAAAATTTTTTTCATGATCATAAATCCCTGACTCAGAGATGAAATAACCAAGACACAGAAACACAGAATTATGAAAATATTAAACTACTGGCCAAGGAGATGAGGCCATAGCTCTGTGAATAAGAGAATTGTCTGCACAATTATAAGGACCTGAATGTGACCCTAATGCCCCAAAAGCAAGACATGTCACATGTACCTATACCCCTAATATTAGGGGACAGAGACAGTAGATGCCAGGAGCTTGCTAGTCAGCCAGCTTGGTCAACACAGTGACCTTCCAATACAGTGACAGGCTTTATGTCAAGGTGACAAGGCAGAGATTGATGGTTAACATATCTGACATCCTCCTCTGTCCTCTGTATAGCCACTAGCACCTCATAGTCACATGCAAATGCTACATACAAAATGAACACCCAAAGGACAAGCAGGTACAGCATTATAAAGAACATACAACTGATCCACAACAGGTAAAATAAGGCAAAAACTGGGTTACAGCTAGAGAGTTTCAGATTAAAGGTAAAAAAAAAAAAATCAATTCAAACAAATAATTTGTATGATTAGTTTGCTTTGAGTTGCTGGGGTCTTGTACACACTGGGTAAGTGCTGGAGACTAACTGAGCTACATCCCCAGAGCTAATGTCAATCATCCTCTTTTCTTCATTGCTCCCTCAAGACATCTCCCAATTCTTGATGCTGAAAACCCCAACTTGCAATTCAATCTTCTCACCTAAAGCAAAAGGAGGAACATTATCCACTAATTGGGTCAAGATGGCAACCTGAGAATTAAATAAGTCAGTCTTTTTTCTTTTAAGTGTTTAAAGTAATGCTGGGCATATTGAAAGTGGCAGATAAATGGAATTACTCTGTTCAAGTTCAATAAGTTTAAACGTACTGATAATGAAAACCTTTTCTTAAGGGTTAGATTGCAAGCCTTCTTTTTCAGTCATTTCCTCTATTTTTGCAGATTATATCAGTTCCTCCTTCCTTTCAAAATTCCACTCCTTCCCCATTCTTAAGTAATTGTTGTTACATATATACATACAAAAATATGTGCACACATACATATATACATAAATATATCTGCTCAATCTGTTCAATGTTACTTGTAAGTATGTTCTCAGGAATGATTATTTATTATTGGATGATCAATTGGTGAGCTGTCTTCTGTTCTGAGCATTTCTTAGTTTCCTATAGTTCTCTATTGAAGCCTCATGAATTTTTATACACATAAAGTCTCATCAACTTGATTTCTGAAACATGAGCTGAAGCTTACGTTCATGAGCTGTCTTGGTCAGGGTTTCTATTTCTGTGCAAACATCATGACCAAGAAGCAATTGGGGAGGAAAGAGTTTATTCGGCTTACACTTCCATGTTGCTGTTCATCACTGAAGGAAGTCAGGACTGGAACTCAAGCAGGTCAGGAAGCAGGAGCTGATACAAAGGCCACGGAGAGATGTTATTTCTTGGCTTGCCTCTCCTGGCTTGCTCATCTTGCTCTCTTATAGAACCCAAGACTACCAGCCCAGGGATGGTACCACCCATAAGGGGCTCTCCCCCATTGATCACTAATTGAGAAAATGCCTTACAGCTGAATCTCATGGAGGCATTTACTCAACTGAAGCTCCTTTCTCTGTGATAACTACAGCTTGTGTCAAGTTGACACACAAAACCAGCCAGTACATGAGCTTAAAGCCATGGCTTCTTTATATCTTTCAAGATGTCCTATGATAAGCATCATTTACTTTATGCTATGCTGTCATTCATACCCCAGACCAAAAGCATTGCTTATACAGAGCTGCATGAGTTACCTCAAGTTGTTTTCTACAGGCCGTTATTCTGCCCTTTCCAAGTTTTGGTTGTGTGAAAAATTGAATTCAATATTTTAAAAAAGAAATTTAATCATATTTATACCTGGCAGTATTGGTTATGCCAAAGTATTTTAATTTTATCCAATTTTAAACCCTTATTTGTAAAATGTGCTAGCAAAAAGGGGAAGTACATAAAACTATTCCTTGTTATAATAAGACACATTTTTCTAGTTTGCCCCATGCCACGACATCAAGTTTACTGAGCACACAGTACGAAACTATGATTGTGTGCTCATCGTTATAAAATGGTCTCCAGGAAAGACAGAAGACCTTACAGTAGCAGGGCCAAGCAAAAGGAAACAAACCTAAGGATGCTATCTTATGAAAATGACATGACTCATTACCCGAGCTCTCAACAAATGATTATGATGTCAGTGTCAAACAGAGGACAAATCTATGAAACTCGACACCCTCTCGAGATTATAGCTGTGAAGTTCTCTGTGTCACCTTGCTCTCAAGCACCTTGGAACTATCTCCAGTGACTCTGCAGTCTTACTCTCCATGGCCAAACTATACTATTAAGGGGAGCTCAGAGGCAACATGCTGGTATTGTTTTATCAAAGACTATTCATCACTCTTTTGCTACACTGGGATAGAGCTGCGGGTGCCTTACATTTATATTAGGAAAAGAAAATTACACAATCATGAAACATGAAGTTGCCTGAGACTCACTAAATATGCTCTTGACACAACCCCAAGCTGAGAACTTGGACAGGTACCAAAAACTCACCCCACTTTAAAATGCCTCTGCTCTTGGGATTGGTAAATTCAGTCTTCCTTCTAGAACCTCCTGGACCTTCCCTATGGAGCTTCACAGAATATATAAAATCCTTTTCCTTCTAAATATCTCATTACAGTGTGAAGAGAGCAGTGGCTGAATCACCCTTCACCTCCAGGATGTTTTAGTTAATGTACACAAAAATATTGAGCTTCCTGTCTTTAAAAGGCAGTTAGAGCCAGTCTATGACCATGTGTACTTCTACAGCTTAGATATGTTCATCTTATTTCACTGGTGGGTGTTTCTTCAGAACTGAAGCTACTTGTTCGTGCCTTAATATTAGAAATGTGATCACGACACAGCTCAGAAGTGGAACTCTGCCTTAACATGCACAAAGATGCCAAGTTCCACCTCTAGTTCAGGGAGAAAGAGAAAAAAGAAAGAAAGAAAGAAAGAAAGAGAGAGAGAGAGAGAGAGAGAGAGAGAGAAAGAAAGAAAGAAAGAAAAGGATGGAGGGAGCAAAGTAGAAAGGGAGAGAAAGAAGGAAAGAAGGGAGGGAGGGAGGGAGGGAGAGAGAGAGGGATGAAGGAAGGAGGGAAGGAAGGAAGGAAGGAAAAAAGATAGGTGTGGACAATGTGCATCTAAGCATTTGCCTGTTCTCCCTACACCTTGGGAAAGTTGTTTGTTTTCAGTGTTGGGGACTGAACCCAGGTCATGCCCATGGTAGATAAACAATCTGCCACTGAGCTACAAGCCCAGCCTGCCTCAGGACTCTCCATCTTCAACTTCCCCAGGTTTTCATTTAGGACTAGTGTTAGTTATCTTTTTTTGTTACTTTAGCAATCACTTAACTTCATTAAGTAAGAAAAACTTTCTGTGAGTTATGGTTTCCAAGGTTTTGATCATGGACATGTATGTCAGAGAAAGAACACTTGAAAGAAGGTCTATGCACTTCTAAGAGGACAGAAAGCAATGAGGGATAAAAGGGTTGTGTTCCAATACCTGATGAAAGGAATGTTACCCCAATCCCACCCACCCACACACACCCTCACACCTTCTCTGCATAGGTCAAAGCTTTTAAAGGGTCCACTTCACCCTAAGATGCCATGAGCTGAGGACCAACCTTTCAATGCATAAATCTTTGGAGGACCTTTAAGAACAAAGCATAATAGCACTGCTATATTTGTAATTATTAATTTTATTTTAAAGCTTGCTATGGGAGAAGATACTGGAATTAGTCCCAGACTTAAGATTCTGCTTGAGCTGTAAAACCACAGGTATAAGCTATTCTTTCACAGAGTGCTAAATGCTGTCTGAGCGTGCCGAAGTGAACAACAGGAGTGAATGAACATCAGAGATTTAATTCTCTTATCTCTCTCAATTACACTCTGGCTATAAATGTGGAAGAATGTATTCCCAAGACAGAATATAGAAGTATGCAAAAGGGAGAAGTGCAAACATACAGAGGTAGACACACATGCTACTTTACATTTTAGTTTACAGCAGTAAACAGTGGAGTGTTTTAATTTGTTCCAGCTACCATAGAAATATGCTGTAAACCAGGATGCCTAGCCAGTGAGACATATTGTGTATGGTCGTGAAGACTGCAAGGCCATGGTCAAGCTCTCAGCAAGGATAGGTCCTTCAAAGGCTCTGGGCACTAACCAATCCTCGTTGTTTTGCTAACTTCCACTTGTTTGTTAGTGATCTTTGGAATTTCTTAGAAATGGAATCATCCCCCAGTCTCTGCTGTCATCTTCATATAGCATTCTCTTTGGGTAAGCATCTCTCCAAACTTCATTTTTCAGAAGACATTAGTCATACTGGGCAGCAAGGCCACCCTATTCAAGTATGGCTTAACCTTAACTAACTCATCTTCAATGACCATTTTCATAAGTAAGGTCACACTTTTCAACCATTGAGACTTAGGATGGGAGAAAACACTATTCTGTCTATTACAATTTCCAAATTACCCTTAGGTATGTACTGTGTGTTCAGAATTGTGACCTTTTCATATGAAGTAAAAAAAGTATGCCTTGATTTTTACTCAGAAGAAATTTTCTTTTATTGACATGTGAAATAGTGACTGACAAACTAATATTTATTTGTATGACACTGATTCTAACTAGTACACATAATTTTGATATGGAATGTCAAACTGAAGTGAATATGGCAGGGATGGACACTAGCAAACTTGCTTTAAGAAGATACTAAAGAAAACATTGTCTTAAATATCATCATTGTTTTCTCCAAATCATAGAAATATTAGATATAGATAACAAGTAGAAATAACCCAAAGTTCACCAACAGATGAACGGATAAACAAAATGCTATTTATAGATTCAAAGGAATATTATTCAGGCTTTAAAAAGAGGAAGTCCTCTCAAATGCTCTGGCATGAATGACACTTGAGAATATTAGGGTAACAGAAAAAAAACAGTCAGCTAAAGACACATACTGTACAATTTCACTGACATGACCTCCCTAAAGTGTTAAGTTCATACAGTGATCATAAGGAGGGAGGAGGGAGGGATCACAGATCCTTTAGTGGAAACAGATTTTTACTTTGAAAGATGGACTCATTCTGGATGTCTGTTTCCAAGAAGTATAAATACACTTAACACAACTGAACTGCATTTAGTAGTTGAAATAGTAAATTTCATTATATGGTTTTCTAACCAAAATAATAAAATATCAAAAGCACTGAATCTGTGGGATTTGAGAACAGAGAAGACATGATTTAAAAAAAAAAAAGCTACCCAATGGAAACATAAGACAGATGTCCTAAGCAGAGAGAAAAAAATAACGGGGAACAGGAAAAATAAACACAAACAAGAATTAAAAAATAATAATTAAACATGAAATTGGGATTTCAGAAATCTCAGGGCAGTATTTGGGGTTCCCAAAACTAACAACCTTAGTTTAAACTTAAATATTTAGAACCCAATGGATGCTCATGACAAAGAAGGCCATAACTAAAAACTTAAAGAAAAAATACAATCAAAGACAAAATGTTAGAACTTTGATAGAACAAAACAAACAAACAAACAAAAAAACAGACTGGCAGCAAGAAATGACATCTCAGTAAAAGCAGTAAAGCTGGAGATTAAGCACTCCTACGTAATAGCACACGTAGCTCAACTAGAATCTTTTTCATTCGAGCATGAAAAGGAGTATGCATATTAAAAATAGAAAATACACATCTAAAGGAGAGGGAGAAGGGCTAAAGATCAAGGTTCAGAAGAATCCAAGTGTGATTTGCAATACCTACATGGTACGGTTCACAACCACCTATATTTCTAGGTCCAGGGCCTATGATGCTGTCTGGTGGCTTTCACACCACCTGTGTTCTAGTGTCCTATCCACACAGCGAGACACACATGTACATAAATAAAAATAAAGTTAAAAAGGATTGTTTCAAAAAAAGAAGACAAAACTGGATGTGGTGATGTATGTATACCTATTACCAACTACTCTGACAGCTGAGACAAGATTATGAGACCAGGATTCTGAGATCAGTAAACACAGTCTAAAACAAAACAAAACAGTATAATTTCACTGCATATAATCATTTTGAAATCAAAAGTCATTTATTTATTTATCTTTGTGCAGAAACCATGTCAGTTTTATGATAATCACATATATCTAATCATTTAAAACTGTGTTGATATGCATTGGTGCCAAATAACTTTCCCTATTTAATTGAGAAATTAAACATTTTCTTTGTAAGAGTGCCAAAAAAAATTCCTATTCCATAAAGTCATGAAGAACAAAGAAAGACAGGGAAAACAGTAAGAGCTGGAGGTAGTAGAGGAAAAAATACCTTCCCAAGTTCAGTATAGATCCCACACATGATTGAAAAACTAGTAAAATAAAAAATGTAAATACATAAGAAACTCAAGAGCTCATAATTTAGTTTTAATATCCTAAGTTACTTCCTCGTTCTTGGTAGCCACTCTATGGTCCTGGTAAGACGTTAACAGCTCATAATTTAGTTTTAATATCCTAAGTTACTTCCTCGTTCTTGGTAGCCACTCTATGGTCCTTAGTAACACGTAACTAATTGGAGTTAGTTAAATGAACAGAAATAGTGGTATAGAACAGTTAAGGAAGTTAAGCTTGCAGTAGAAAAGGAAAGCCATTAAAGGCAGAGTGGGCAGTCTTTCAGATGAGCTAGGACTAGAGACAAGTGGATAATGCCACTGGACCTAATGATGCTGTGATATCTCCAGCGGTCCTCACCAACCTAAGTGTAAGAGAAACGAGCAACAATGGTTACTGATAGTAGTTGACTGGTAGACTGAGAGGACCAGCACTAGAGAAAGGTCAATGAATGGAGGGGGGGGGTGATTGAGTGACATTACCCATTGAAGAACTGTACAGTGTATGAGATTAAGAATTAGACTAGAATGTGAGTAGTCACCCTCTCACCTTTCTTTTCTCAACTTTTTGTGTTTTGTTATTTAGTGCGTATGGGTTTTACCTGCATGTCTGCCTATGCACCACAAGCACACAGTGCCTCCAGAGGCCAGAAGACAGCAGTGGAGGGCTCTAGGACTGGAGTAACACATGGCTGTCACTCCATCAGGTGGTTGCTGGGAATCAAACTCAGGTACTCTAAAAAAGCAGAAGGGTAACCACTGAGACATTGCTCCAGGCCCCTCTCACTTTTCTTCAGTGGTTCTTTTAAGCTCTTTGTACAACAGTTTTCTCAGGTGTGAAATAGAACAATAATCCCTGCCTCGTGCAAGTGTTTTGAGTACGACAATCCATGTTATGATGGCAGAGAGACCTCGAAGAAAGCACTGAACAATTGCCCTTCTCACTGATGTAAGCATGCACACACAACTTGTCTCTATCATATAAACCCTTAAGTAACATTTGAATTTCTGTGGAAATAAATTAATTTAATTCTTACTATTTCCTAAACAATGAAAACATGAGAGGAGATGACTGGTTTCTTTGCCCTTGTAAGCCCCAGTGAATCAAGCTGTGCCAATTCCCATGCATAATACATTAACCAAGGTTCATTAAACAAGAAGCTAAGAAACACCACCTGATGCAGTAGCAGGTTTCATTTGAATTGTATTATAAATAATACCCCATTTGGCTAATTTACAAAATCAAAGCATAATTATTCTACCATAGTTTCCGAAGAACAAATTAGCTGAACTCTCTAGCAGATTTGCAGAAATTGGTTGTATAACACAGTATTTCATCAGATAAATGACTTAACCTGACATGCCTCAGTGAAGTTAATACTGATTCATTTGAAAATGATCCACAGGTATGTTCAATCAAAAGAAAACACAAAGATTATAAGTAGGCAGGATTTAAATTACACTTACATTAGTGCGAATAAAACTCGCTTTTTACTGTTTTAGTAACGTTACCCAGCAGAGGGGGAGGCTGAGCCATACCATAATGCAGAGATAATGCGAATAAAACTCGCTTTTTACTGTTTTAGTAACGTTACCCAGCAGAGGGGGAGGCTGAGCCATGCCATAATGCAGAGATATGTAAACTACTATAACATTTACTGTCTTTAAAGCACAACCAATGCTCAGCCACAATTACAGAAAAATGAAACTCTAACTCTAAAATAATATTCAGATGATACCCATGTAATCTATTCTAAATATTAATACGTTGTTTAGAAGAATGGTGTAACATACGTAAATACACTGCAATATTGTTATATTGACAAGTATGACTTATTTTTAAATAGTATATTTTACAAACACCAAACATATTAAAAAGACTAGGACGCTGAAGTTTTATGTTTCTAGTTCTTGATTTTGTGGATAAATCTTTCTAGTTTTGCATGATATACATTTTATTATACTTGATTACTTATTTATTACATTGAAACTGTAAATATGTATACTTATAATATAGTTACATGTTAGATTTTATATTTTATATAATTGTAGCTCATGAATTATGCCATGCTACTTATAGTATCATGTAGGAAAACCAATCATTTAATAGATTTCTTTGCTATTATATACCAGCATCCCAAATCAATTTTGCAGTCCTAACGACCATTCGCAAAGAGAGCAGGCTCTTCTTTTGCACTGCTTTCCTTCTTAAAGGGTGGAGTCCACATCTACTGAGGAGAAATCATGCCGACATCCGAGAGTTTAATCTGAAAACTCTCTGAAGGAGACAGGAGCAACAACATACAGTGGTTCTGCTGGGTCCAGACTGCGAACACAGTGCTATCCCAGGTCACAGGATGTCATTCGTGGGAAGAAGATACAATTTCCCAGCTTAATGGAATATGTGATTTTGGGTTTTCTGCAATTCAGTGACGAATCCAATCTCAACTGTATGTTTTTCATCCACACATGACACTAATTTGTTCATTTCTTATGACTCAATTAAAGTACCGTCCTTTCAAAGTTGTTGAGAATAAGAATGAACAGAGCAGCATGAACAGAGGGCTGATGAGGGCAGGGCCCACCATGAACCCTTCGCAGGCTATGGTGAGGATCTGGGGAAGCTAGGGTATATAGTTTCAGGACAGTATCAGAGGATGACAGGTCAGGTTCATATGGAAATTTTTCTGATATTACCTTTCCAGGCCTCGAATCTCTTACATTTGATGTTCTATCTACTCCTTAGAACTCATTGAGATGAACATACCCCTGGGGATGTGAACCTTGATACTCCAGATTGCACTCTGCATTTCTGCTTCAGAGTAGCAAAAAAAAATGGAATTGTTAATAACATTTTTAAAGTTGCATAGAAAGAAGCTACTATCAAGCAAAATCAATTCATATACACAATATTTTCTATTTAAAATATACCATTTTTAAAAAGTTACTTCTTGATTGCATTTTAGTTGAGTTTAAGATTTGTTTTAGTATCTATCAAATTAATTCTTAATAAACATGAGTATATGTCTTAGTTAAGGTTTTACTGCTGTGAACTGACACTATGATCAAGGCAACTTTTTTAAGGACAAAATTTAATTGAGGCTGGCTTCCAGGTTTAGAAGTTCAGTCCATTATCATCAAGGCAGGAGCATGGCAGCAGGAAGGCATGGTACAGGAGGAGCTGAGAGTTCTACATCTTCATCAGAAGGCTGCTAGCAGAATACTGATTTCCAGGCAGCTAGGACAACGGTATTAAAGCCCACGCCCACAGTGACACACCTGTTCCAACAGGGCCACACCTCCTAATAGTGCCACTCCCTGGGCCAAGCATATGCAAGTCATCACAGTGTCTCCTGCTAACATATGTGGATAGATATATGCCGGCATAATTTTAAATATAGATGACTGTATATGCTTTTAGCACTTTTTAGTATATTAAGTACTAGAGGTATTCTTTTTATATTTGAAGCTGGGAAATGAATATCCTCATAAACTACTTATTTAGTAATCTGAATCTAAAATGTTACCAAGGCAAATAAAGATGCTTTAAGAATAAAAAGTTTGGTGGGGTTTATTTTCTTGAAGTCACAATAGCAAGCCAGGTTTAGTGATGCACGTCTATAATCCCAACACTTGATAGGCTGAGGTGGAAGGACCATGAGTTGGAGGCCAACCTGAGTTAAGTAGCAAAACCTCATCACAAAAAACAAAATCCCCCCAAACCCAGAACGTGCCACCAGTGAAAATCCTTTTGATTACTTCCGCTGTTACCATGTTAGCTTTCCTTTCAGATATTAACAGATCTGCATTTAAGGTATCTACATAAGAAAATCATCCATGTAGTCAGTAACCAGGTTTGGACAGTTCTGACACTGGAATTCTACAAAGGCAAGGAGAGTGAAAATGAGAAGTGGGGTGTTATGTAAACCCAAGAGGTTAATTCCTGCAAGGTTGGATCATTCTCATAGCTGAGATATTACCACAGATGGGGGCAGTATGTAGACCAGCCAACTCCAAAATGCACAGCTGCACCCCAGGGAGCTGAAATTGTCCAACAGTTTCCATGAAAATAAAGGTAAACAATTTGAGTCCAAAAGCATTGTTAATTTACTTAGAAGAACTATTTAATCTTCAGCAGTGAAATATTAAATCAAACCGTTTTCTGCTGTTACTTATTTCTAGGGAGCAATAAAAGTTTTATTCACATGTTCTGAATGAGCTTGCATCAATCACAGAAAGACACGCAGTCAAATTTAACTCACAGAGAAAAATGCCAAATGCACTGAAATTCAAGAAAACCTATATGAGGCAATTGATAATAATTCATAAAGTTCACCAGGAAGAGGCCTACTAGACTCATGAATATAGGGAAAAGTGACCTCGAAAGTACTGCAGGTTGAAGACCAGAGTTAGGATGTGAATATCTAACTGCAAAGAGAAAACTAGAAGGAAGGTATGCAGCTGTGAGTGAGTAAGTGAGCAACTGGTGTGCATGGGAATGCCAAGGTGTTTGTGCACACAACAGTCAAAGCAGCAGTCAGCTTTGCAACAACAACAACAACACCACAAATCTTCCTTGTTTCATCCTTCATAATCCCCAGAAACAACTTCTTCATCTTTATTCTTTCAATGAAATAAACGTATAGCATCTTATGGGCTTCTATTCCAATTTCAGAAAATTTTCAGACCCCCGCAGGTAAGAAGAGTGAGCCCATGATGTACAGTGTCAAACAAATTCATGTCTGACACCAAACATTTATGAAGAAAGAGACATTTCTCTGCCACTGTCTCAAGTACACAGAGAATGAGCGGAGAGCATCCAGTTACCATTCCTGATGTCCCTGACTGTCATGCAAGCAGCCCCGGCCCACATTCCTTTAAATCACTACAGCATGATGCTTCTTAAGAGCAATTAATTCTGACACCCTGAGCTGTACCAGTTCCACTAGCACCTTCAACGGGCTCCAATCCAAGGAACACCTTGGTAATGTTGCTTACAGCTGCCATTGCCAGTTTAATTAATGCCTTGGACTACACAACCTTTCAAAGAAGTAGTTAGTTCTAAATTTAACAAAAAGCATGCACCATGATTCCAAAAGTTAACACATTGGGTTGCCTTCACTTTTCCAACAGTACCAACTGACTCTTTCAAATAGTAGCCTCAGTAATGGCATCCGTGAATAAGGATATGGGAAATTCATTTTCACACAAACAAACAAACAAACAAACAAACAAGCCAGACTCAAGGTGGAGGCCAGTGAATGGCCCGCTCCCTTTTCAAGGATCCTTTATACATATCTCAGGGCTCACTTCTTTTCTGCCCAGTCAGGGTTTAAGCACAAACTTCAGCTTCTCCAAACCTTGGAGTTCCTAACTCTTTACACAGTTATGCACACTTGGTGAACTCTCAAAAGTAGCCCCCAAAGCTGTCAGTGCGTCTGTTCCTAAAAGTCGGCATTCTTATTGCACAACCATAGAGAACTCTGCAGCCATCATAGATAAGCTATCTGGCCTCCAAAAGGCCTTCAAGACAGCAAGCCAACCTTTGCTTTCCTCATCAATTCTCTCTCCCCTCCCTCCATTCATAGCCCCAGCCTTTCAATATTCTCTGTGACCCACCCGTCCAATCCTGCTTCTCAAGCATGGGAGCTGCTGCCTAAAAGCATGGGGTGAAAATGAAATGAACTCGAAATCAGGATCCCGAAGCTAGAACGCCTTCAAGACTTGGTTTCCACATTTGCTTTCTTGAATATTTCTTCTTGTACTCACCTACCCAAGCCTGGCTTTGTTCACATCCTGGGTGATTACTCACTTCCAAGAATCCTTTCTCCAACCATTTTTAACCCCGTTGATCTTCAATTGGATATTCTCTGCTAGCTCTTCTCCATTTCACTTGGCAATATATATGCGTGTCCTTGTAAGCAATCGATCTAGAACTCTGTGCCCCTCTACTCCAATACATCCTTTCCCTTGCATAGTAATTGTTATGATTACAGAGGTCCACTGCATAACGTGTGAAAATATAAAAACATGTGCACTTTAATAATATTTGGTTTAATCTTATAGTCAATGAAATCATTTTGGCCAGCCTCTTACCATATTAGCATACTTTTTTAGAACTTTATGCCATTTATTTGAATGCCTTGTTACTTGGTTTTGTAATTAAATTTTAACATAGTTTAAATGCTGCTGTTTTCATTTTTACTCTATCAAGAGTATTATACTCAAAACTGATATTTCTTGAAACCATTTAATGGCCATGTATCACCCCACTTATTGCTGTAATGACATGGTTTAATACCTAAATGGTAATGTTAAAACAATACTTCATAGTATTTGTCAGTTTGGTGTACAAATATCAGGATTTAAACCTGAATTATTTTGATTACTAGGAAGTAGCATTTCTTCACATGTGTTTTTCATGCTGTTTTATTAACCATTTATGAAGGATCATGCATCCCTATCAAAAGCATTAGTCTTTACAAATAATTGTCTCACTTTTAAGAGTCCTTTAATTCAGGTGTTATTGTGCACACAGTTCTTTTCAATTTAGAGTGACAACATTTCTCTTAGATTCATGTTGTTGCTTTTATGCATTGTAAGTACTTTTTTCAATTTTTTTCACATTTTTGTTCTTCAGATATTCTTCAGTCTGCATTTAATTATATCTTCATTGTGTATTTTTTCTAGTGTGAAATAAATGTCAGTTTAACATCATGCTTTAATAATAATGGTCACTGAATCCAGCAGTGTTTATGAAGCCCTCTGTCTCCTCTGGTTGGGGTGTCATCTTTATCTTACTCTCTACTGGTACATCCCTGCCCTACCCCCTCCCTGTATCTCTCTATTCCTGCCTCTGACAAGCTGTTTCCTGTCTGATAGGTTTCCACCACTTGCAACAGGAGACATTAGGAGAGAAGGAGCAGAGGGAAGGCTTTTCCATCCCTTTGCTGTCTTGGGCAAGCACTGTGCTACTCCAGGTTCTTTCTCACGTGTACAGGCTGACCTTGATCTTCCCTCTTTAGACACCTAAGCTCTTGGGTCTAGGATTTCACTTCTCTCTTTCTGACTACGGTCCAGAGGCACTGCAGCTGTCTGTGGTGATTTCTCGGTCTCCTCTCAACTGGGCAGCCCATTAGCTACCCAGAGTTCCCTCTGCTTTAAATATCCATTTAGTTTCAGTTGTCCCGTTTGAAACAGAGTAGGTCCTATTCCTGTATGTGTATGTTCTTTCTCAGTAGGGGATACAACTTAATAATTGTCACATCTTCCACTTCAAAAATGCCACTGTCTTTTTGGGGAATACACTTTTCAAGTAAATATTATACTTCTGTTTCACTTTCATTTTATTTTTTAATTTACATTGGTGTTCTGTCTCTATGTATGTCTGTATAAGGGTGTCAAATACCCTGGAACTGAACTTGCAGACAATTGTGAACCATCATGTGTGGTACTGGGATTTGAACCTGGGTCCTTTGAAAGAACAGCCAGTGCTCTCTTAACCACTGAGCCATCTCTTCAGCCCCTTCATTTTATTTTAATAATATTATTATAGATACATTTATATAAGGAAACAAATATTAGATTCAAAATGTTTGCCAATTAATTATCATGTAGCAACAGAATCTGGAAAATAACCAATATTAAATAAGTTATAATATCTTTTATATAAAAATATGCTATATCTTTAAATTCATATATTACACATACTTCCATGGATGCATAAATTGCTGTAACTCTGCTGAAAACCTCTGTGACGATATCCACTAAAATTAAACATGTGAATTCTCTTGCTACCCAGCAATTCTACTTCTGTGTAAATAGCAAACAGAAATATGTGACTATATTTTCAAAACGGCATGCACAAGAATGCTCCCAGCAGCTATGTTTATAATATTCTCACTCAGATGCAACTCGTGTATCTCCTAAAAGCAAAAAGCACAAATTGTTTTACATTCATGTAATAATGTAACACTGCAATGGAAAAAAAAATCCAGACTAGTAAATGACATAGATAAATGTTGAGTTCCAGAGACCAAGCACAGAAAAACACTGCATGATTAAATTTACATAAAATTAAAAAATGAGTAACAGTAATTGATGCCAAAATAAATCACAGTAATGATTTAGGGATTATGAATAGAAAGGGACACAAGGGGATGGCGTCTACATTCAATGCATGACAGCTAGAAAAACTAGGTAGCAAGCTCTAGAGATCCTCCTGTCTCCCCTTCCTCTACAATAGGATCACAGGTGTGCATCTTCATGTCCAACATTTTACTTAAATTTGGGGATTCCAATTCTGATAATTTTGCTTTTTTAGCAGGTACTTACCAACTGACCCAGCTCCCCTAGCTCCTGAGTGGTAGATTTTAAATTTTAAATATTTAAGGTACAGCTAGATATGGCGGTGCAAGCTGGATATGTCGGCACACATTTAATTGTAGCACTCAGGAGGCAGAAGTAGGCAGATCTGTAAGTTCAAGGCTACTCTGGTCTACAAAGTTAATTCCAGGACAGCCAGGGCTACACAGAGAAACCCTGTCTTGACCCCCCCAAAAAAAACAAAAAAAACAAAGAAACAAAAAAACAAAAAGGTTAAGGTATTTTCATATGTATTGATGCAGATTGATGTAAGAATTACACTTCCAGGTTAAACAAAATAGTTGCTGAATGGTGTATAAAATAAGAGTCTATATGTTAAAGCAAGGATATATGCATATATTTATAAATACATATTCATGTATAATTCATGTATATATACATAAATAGCAAAGAGATATAAGGATTTTTTTAACCTATTTCCTCACAAGTGTGAACCATTTTAATAGTAAAATTATTAATTAAACATTCAATGGAGTATTTATGTTAACTTTTATTAAAACTATAATTTAAAAAATAATTACATCTTACAGTTTTGTAGCCAGAAATATGATATTCCTTTAACTCTCACCCCAACCCCCATCAAACTTTTTAACTTTCTGTGAGAATCATGGCTCTCAAGGGGATAGTCCTATATGTTCTGTATTATTGCTTTTGTGAATTAAGTTGTTTAATATTTAATTTTCTCAACAGATAAATCTAACCTTTCCTCTGCCTTTTTATTCTCTACTCATGTCTAACCTATTCAACCTTAATCAAGCTGTCCTGGCAGAGATTATCTGTTGCTGAGCAAAACAGATGGCTGCCTTTTCTCAGCATGATGCTTCCAGATAGTCACTAATTCATTAACTCAACAAATATTTGTGGCTCCCTTGATAAATGCTCCATGGTGTGCCATATACTAAAAGTTCAAAGAGGTAAACACAAGGGTTGCACTCCAGTCATCTGTACTTAATGCAACAAACAGTCAATCATGCTGACAACGCACTCTGATGGGCTGAAGCTGAGAAAATTGCCCTGCTCTATGGATGGACAGCAGAGAAGCATCTGTCCAGACTTGGACTGTTAGGAAAACTACTTCCTAGAACAGATGTTGTAATTGATATAAACTCATATGAGGCCAAGGTGAGAATGATGAACATTCTAGACATGGATAAAAACTATTTCATCATCTGTTGAATGTCAGGAAGAGAGTGAGAAACTTGCTTAGTGAAACCAGTAATTCAATACAGCTGAGTCACAGAAAGTAAGGTAGATAGAACACAATCATAAGTAGAAGACGAGAGGGCCTCTACTCCTAAGGGATTCAGAAATCAGGAGCAAGCCACCCCTAGAAGAAAACATGTGGGAAATGCTACAAAATCTGGGCACAGACAAGAATTTTTGAATAAAATTCAATAGCTCTGGAAATAAAGCAACAAGCAGGACCGAATCAAACTGAGAAGTAGTGATTCCAAGAAGGGCAGTAAGGCTCCAGACCTAGCAAGAGCAAGCAGTGGCTGTATCTACTCAAATGAGGCACACAAGAATGTGATTTTGAAAGAACAGAGAATGCTGCAATGGTGAGTTCACTTTGAGATGTGCAAGCTATGAGATGTTGTGTGAGGTAGTAGGAGGCAGGGGGATACACAAGACTTACTTTCAAGAGACCTTTCTGAGGAGGAGCTGGACCTGACAAAAGAACACATGACAAGTGGCCTATGGAAGTACTAGACATAAAAAGCAACAGAAGACAGTCAACAGCACACCAGAGCCAGAAGGGTCTTGGACCAAAGGAGGAACATCTCTAGAAATGGAAGGAGACAAGCAAAGAGACAGAAGTGGGAAAAACCTAAGGAAAATTCCAGTTCCTCTATGAATCGTCCTTGCTGAGTGAGACAGACATGTCCAAGATGGGAAGAGAACATAAGCATAGGAGAAGCCCCATGACACCAGAATCAACAGGAGCTCAGGAGAACACTTGCCATTCAGAACACCAGGGCCGGCTAGCCAATGGTGGCTCATAATGTCATACTGAAGTGTATTGGTTTCTGTTCATTTTCTCCAGCCATATTCAGAAGTACAGGAAGGAGAACAAAGGTGGGCATACAAGAAGGCTTAAAGTTATATTTCACTGGTAGATTCAAGGAAGTCGGGAGTGGGAAGTGTTGGGGGGAAGGAGTTCAAATACTGGGGTATTGAGAGGGAAGGGTGTGAAGAAAGGAAAGAACCAGAGATAGGAAAAAAGAACTGAGGGAGTCTAAGGATAAGTGCAGGTGACCCTGCAGCTCACGAATCTTTCAGAAGGCGTTGATGTTCTAGTGGTAACATGGTTGAGATGGAGGAGTAGAAATGAAATGTGTATGAGCAAACTTCAACATCCTTGGAGTGAGCAAAACCATTGTTATGTGACAAGACTTTTGGGGGAGAGCCACTGCACACAAACTTGTTTACTCTGGATAGAGAGCCCATGAAAGACCAAAGTAGGGATACCACCAAAGTCAACTTGGTTAACCATCTAGTATTATTGGGGTTATTTACAGGAGCATGACTCAAAGATAGCTGCATCACCAAAGTCCTCCTGTGCATGGAAGAGAGCTCAACCTTCACACCAGGAGCTCACTGTATGGCCTCCAGACAATTGAACAGGTTGGAGAGTGCCCTGTCCAAGTGACTCAGTTAGTCTAAATCACCTCCAGTTGTTTTAGCTGCTTTTTGCTTCTTCCAAGCACCTCTGCTGGTCTAGGAATCTTTTTATAGCTTTGCTTGTCTGAGAATTACTCTCTCGGTCTTTGTTATTTACTCTTGGGAGGGAGGGGCCTAGTGAATCTGGTCCATTTTAGGGACTTCCTGGAGCTATTTTGAGTTGTTTACTTTCTGTCTTAAGTTCTGCAGAATGGAATGTTTCAATCTCTAGGAAACATGCCAAAGAGAAGCTAGGGTTTCGTATGGGAATGTGACTGATGACTGGTGTGATCTCATATAGTAACGGGCATAGGAATAGAAAAAAGATGCCGGAGGCATCTAAGTACAAATGAATGTGAACAGTGAGTGGAACACTTATATTTGTGACAACACTACATATGGTGATGTTGCAAAAAGAGCCATCAGCTTCAAGGGAAAACAAGGAAGATGAGCAGTTCTGTGTCTGGATGTGGCTCTAAGGCATGAGGTGTTTGACCCACCCGACTCGATGAGAAAGAAGAGTCATGCCAACTCAAGACAGCTGCCTGAGAGCCAGTTCTCAGTGAAGTCTGGAACATGAGCTAGTCTTAGGCAGAGTGTGAATATACTGGGAAGCAGATCAAATATAACGGGCATGGTAGAGGAGAGTAGGATGCATTTAGACCTGGTGGGAAGGGATTGGTAAGGCAGAGGGAAAGCCTTCTCCTGGGAGGACAAGACTATGGAGACCGAATGCACTTAGCTTGCATTTTAATTTTAAGCAGTCACCATGACCATGAGGAATGTGAAGCACGGTTTAACACACTATACTTGAGGCATGCAGTAATGATAAACAATGCATGCCTCAAATATAGCAACAAACCCCTGCCTGGCCACCTGGTTCTGGTTTGCTCTTCTAAAGTCATTTTTCCATGAGATACCTCCATTGTATTATATAAAATGAAATTCCAATCCTGCTGGTCATTCTCCTGGTTAAAAAGCCTCCATTGGTTTCATCAAATCTTAAATGCTAATTGTGAACTTCTAAACTCAGCCCTGGAAGCAAGTCTCTCCAGTTATCTGGCTTGCGTTACCTTTACACCTTCTCCTGTTACATCATGATGCATTCGTTACATGATAGACACACACTCCAAATTCATATTATCTACATAGAGATGAGGGAGGAATAACATCCATGTAGCACAAACTCTGAAGAGAGTTTGGAGCTTCCAGAAATGTGAAAAGATGTCTTCCAGTGGTAACTGTGTGACAAGAAAAGCTGGTTTCTCACAGCATTCTTAACAAAGTGACGCCTCTTTGAGTGTGTCGGAATGTTGATGCTGTTGAATTTTCTCAAGTTCTACTTTATGCACCCTATCAAGCTAAATATTTTTTATTAACATACACTTGTCTGCTTCTGCTTCTAATAATTACTGTACACATGACCTTTTCTTTATCTTTCTGTGTTTTGTAGAGTCACTTTTTTTGATGCTAAGAAGCATATTGAGTAAAAGGTACCCCTAACAGCATAAAACTTGTAACAGGCACCTTGAAAAAAATGTGTGTGAGTGAGTTTGTATATTTTTCCAAAGATAATGAGCAGAAAGATTTAAAATCTGTTCAAACGTTTTCTGGCAAAATGTACTTGAATCGTGCCAAGAGGAATCGCATGCTGCATGCCTTCAATCTGGTTTTGAAATATTTGTAGATACAGGCAACATCTGTTCCACTGGACAGAGATCTACTGTGAGTGCTAATAACTTTGGAAAGCCTTGACTTTAAAAGTTTATACTTAGGAATTAAATATTTTTAAACAGATACATGTTGAAGTTCTCCTCTACATAAACCTTAAAATTTTTTAAATCACAGAAAATTATAAGAAAATATTTTACTAAGTAAAGTCTGAAACTGGAGGACTTTTTTTCAAACATGGATTTAATCATGTGTTAAAAATGCGTAGAAATAAATTACATATTGAAGCATTATTGTGTCATGCACACAGGCAAGGAGAAGAGGGAAGGAGGAGCAAACTCCCTGTAAGTAGATAAATAAGGAAACCAAACTGGGGGTGGAAGCAAACACTGTACAATCTTGCAAAGAGGTGAAGTGAGTAAGAGTAAAGTTCCAGAGTGGAAAAAAAAAATGATTTGGAAAGTATCCTGGATCTCAAACATAAAGGTTGATTCAGTAGAGATCCCCTGCCCATGTCTAGACTGCACCTGGCCTAAGATTCACACATTGTTGACTGTTCTTGCCACAGCAGTAAACAGACAAATTAACTCACATAATGTTATATCAAGCAACTATAACTCTGAGTTAAACTGTATTTAAATGATTACTATTACTTAAAAAGTAAAATGAAAGCAAAGTCTATTTGATAGAATCTCACAGGTCAACTGTTTACCATGGTAGAAATTTCTCTGACAGACAGAGGTATGCCTTTGTTTGTTCCCAGTGTTATTGGGCAGTATTTTCTAGTCTTGTAATGCAACATTGTTTCAAAAGGTGTGTGTGTGTGTGTGTGTGTGTGTGTGTGTGTGTGTGTGTTTCTGTGTAGCCCTGGAACTCTCTAAGCAGACCAGACTGGCCTCAAACTCAAAGATCCACCCACCTCTACTGGGATTAAAGGTATGCACCACCACACCTGACTTAAATTGATTTTCTGATTGTATACCACAATCAGGATGTTTCAAACCCACTGTCCTCAGTGCAAATGGCATACTCTTTACTCTGTGAAGGCTGATCTACTTGTAATTCAGTCTAAATGGTGGTTATTTATCAGAAAAGATCCCATCCATGGTTAGATAACATCTTTGAAATAAAACTCTTCGGAGGGTCTTAAGTACACAGAAGCTCAGTGGGCCAGGGAAGTCTGATAGACACATAGTACAGTGAGGTCACAGCAGTTGCTCTTAGACTCAGATAGACTAAGTTGAGCTTTAGAAGATGAGGGGGAACTCCAGTATTTCTCTGCAAACTATTCAGCCTATTGATTTAATGGACAGAAGTAAATTGAGAAAAATGTGGCTGGCTTTATAACCAACAATAAAAACATGCCTCATTTCATCCAAGGCCCCTCCCTCTGAGTCCTGAGAGGCTCTTACTCCCAGGTCTCTGTACATTCTAGGGCTCCTCTCACTTCCCACCTCCTGAGGTTGCCTGTTTCCATGCATTCTGCAGGTCCTCACTCTGTCCTGTCTCCAACCCCCCAATACCCGATCATGTTCCCCCCTTCCCCTCCTCTTCCCCTCTCCCACCCACATTCCTCCCTCCCTTCCCCCCCATGATTGCTTTCTTCTTCCTCCCAATATGATTGAAGGATCCTCACTTGGGCTCTTCAACTTGTTAACCTTCTTGAGTTCTTTGTATTATGTCCTGTGTATTCTGTACATTTTTGGCTAATATCCATTTATTAGTGAGTACATACCATTTATCTCCTTTTGGGTCTGAGTTACCTCACTCAGGATGATATTTTCTAGTTCCATCCATTTGCCAGCAAAACTCATGATGTCCTTATTCTTAATAGCCGAATAGTAATCTATTGTGTAAATGAATCACAGTTTCTGTATACATTCTTCTATGGTGGGGCATCTCAACTGTTTCCAGATTCTGGCTATCACAGTGGGGAGAAGGAACTTGTAGAGTTCACCTCCAGTAGAAAGTCAGGGTGTCAAGTAGAAGCATGAGATTGCCATCCCACAGTCAAAACCTCTGACCTAAAATTGTTCCTGTCTAAAAGATCTGCAGGAACAGAAATGGAGAAGAAACTGAGGGAAAGAATGTCTAGTGATTGGCCCAAATTGGGATCCAGCTCAAGGGGAGGCTCCAAGCCCTTACACTATTACTGATGTTATGGTATGCTTACAGACAGGAGCCTAGCATGGCTGCCCTCCAAGAGACCCAACAAGCAACTGACCAAGACAGATGCAGATACTTACACCCAACCAATGGACTGAAGTCAGGAACCCCTGTGGTACAATTTGCGAAAGGCTGAAAGACGTTAAGGAGGAGAGCGACCCCTTAGGAAGACCAGCAATCTCAACAAACCTGGACCCTCAAGATCTCTCAGACACTGAACCACCAACCAGGGAGCATACAGTAAGTAGCTGGTCCGAGGCCCCTGACACATATTCAGCAGAGGACTGCCTAGTCTGGCCTCAGTGAGAGAAGATGCAAAAAAATACATACAATTATCAAATAATGGCCATATAAGAAACTTGGCACCTGAAGGATAGTTCACTGAAATTACTAGTTTATTTTAATTTTAATAAAAGTGTAATTACATGATTCCCCCTTCCTTTTCCTTCTCCCAGCCCCTCCCATGGCCTCCCTCACTCCCTGTCATACTGATAGCTTCTTTTTCTTTGATTATTATGCTTACATATCTATGCATAAATATATAAAGACAACCTACTGAGTCTGCTTAATGTTACTTGTGTGTGCATAATTTCACGGCTGATCACTTAAGTATCAGATAACCAATAGGGGCTCATCCCTGGGAGAGCCTACTTCTCCTTCTCTCAGTGTCATTAGCTGCCTAGAGTTCTTTGTCTGGAGGTGTTACCCTTTGAAATTTGCCCTTTCCATGTTAGCATGCCTATTGGTGCTGTCATTGTTTGTGTTTCATTTAGGTGACATCATATTTTTGAAGTGTTATAGGGCAAGACAACAACTGTTCCCATTTTTTATTGATTTTTTTATTCTAAAGCAGTATCATATGGCAACAGCCTCAACTCAAAGCAGTGAAGGCACGGTGTTCATGAGTGCAGTGTTGATTTGTGCCAGACTTAATTTGTTCTGTGTTTTGTGCTAGATTTAGAAAGGAAAAAAAAAAATCAGAAGATACGACACTTGTTAAACTAGGACTTAAGATAAACAGTAACCAGTCCTTTTAAATATTTTAGAAATGCTAATTTTTAGATAAATGATTCCAGAACATTGTGGGTAACTACAGAAGCTAACTTAAACAATTAGAAGATAATTGTGTAGCTTTAATGGTAAAAATATGAAAACCTAGACTAGACAAATATTTAAGGATAGTGTACTAAAAACATGATACTCAGAATGCAAGAAAAGTTCAATACTACATCAAAACTTTTAGGATAGTTTATTGTTTAAAGGATTGATAGTCATTAGGTCATCTCAATAAACGTAAAAATACCCATGAACTCTCACCAACATGGCTGCCTGATCCTGGTCTGAAAAAGAATGATGTCAGGAGATTTACAAACCTGGGTAAGGGAAGTTCGTGGGCCCCTGTGCTACACAGAGAACTACAGACAACTAAGGAATGCTAAGAGCAGTGGAAATAGTCTTTCCCAGCAAAGAGCACAACAACTGATTTTCCAGTCCCAAATGGTCAGCTCTGAAAACACACAAGTAACATTCCAGGGACTTACATATTTAGGAATGTGTGTGCGTGCACACACACACACACACACACACACACACACACCAATTAAAGAAAGGGGCTATGAAGTTGAAAGCGAGGAGTGGGCAGTGGTGGAGGTGCATTGTAAGGTTTGGAGGAAAGAAAAAGAGGTGGGAAGTAAGGTAATTATGTTATAATCTAAAATAATTTTTAAAATTTTAAAGAAATGACAACTATTTATTTGGTATACCTGAAGCCCAAGCAGAAATTTCGTTATATTTTCTTGAATAAGTACATCTAGCCAAACATCATCACTTGAAAATTGAAAAGCTGTAAAATGCACTTCATAAAATAAAATAAGTTTGTCATCATATTTAAGTTACGTAAGTGAAAAAATTCCAGTGTTAATGCTAACCAGTAAGATATTTAAAATCAGCAGAACAAACAGCTCCAAAGTAAAGATAACTTGAGGAATTATCAAGTGTCCCAGGCTCGCTGTGTATAATATGATTGTTGCTCAAATGAGAAACATCCCGGATACACTAATTTGTCTCAATACATGGTTCCCAGCACATGACGCTGTTTGGAAGTCTGTGGGCCCTTTAGGAGGCGAAACTCTGTTAAATTGATTTGTTGAGGATAGGCCTTAAGGTTAGAAAACCCAGTCTTACTTCTTGTTTGCTCTGTGTTTCATGCCTGCAGACTCCAGAGAGAGAAACCACCTCTCGATGCTTCCAGGATGCCTTCTCTGATGGACAGAACCCTCTCAGCTGTAATCTGGAGTAAACCCTTCTCTCCAGTTGCTTACTATCAAGTATTTGGTCGCCACAATTAGAAAAGCAACTGATAGACCACGAAAGACTTAACAAGGGCTGCCCCAACCCATTTAGGAATCTCTGTTCAACACCTACCGAGGGTGTTACTCTCATCATTGGCTACAGAGAAAACACACCTTTAAATGTTTATCAAATACCTAGGTGAGGTGGGATGCAAACTAAATGCTTTTAACATCACTGTCTTCCTATGATTAACAGAGTGTAAGAAATTATAAGTCCTCCTCAAACTGCAGGAGTATTAAAAGCACCGGCTTAAAAAAAAAATAAGCAACTGGAGATGGATTGATTTTAAATGGAATTGGAGTACACTCAAATCCAGTGATTATTTGTTGTGATGTGTGGGGGAAACCATTGGACAAGGAAGAAAATGCAGGATCTTAAAATGTTTTAACAATGTATTTAGACTCATCCAGTCTTCCGGAGAAAAACCTGCAAAATACTATAAAATTCTGAACCGAGCAAGTAACAGACCACTGGAATACATTCTCATAGTTCCAAGCTACTGCTGCTTGTGTACTCATGTCACTGACACCGTGTGTGGAGTCAGCTAACACTGTCTTGTGAAACTGAATCAATCGTCACTGATCTGCACACTTAGATTTTAAATGCCAGGTGCAGTGATGCGTCTAGGAAGCGCCTGCCCCACTGTGTAGATTCAGTGCAATCATTACTAAAAGTTCTTTGAGAAAGATTCCATATCTTTGGTGTCTCTCTGATGGATAAAGAATGGCTCTGTCCTAAGGAAGATAGCATCTGATTTGTGTGATCACAGGTAATAGGTTTCTTTGGTGATGTGATGATACTTTGTTACATTGCTTTTTCTTGACAGGTAATTTCTCAATCATTTTTGTTATTATAAATAGTGATATATGAGTTGAGAGCTGACACCCTTCACTGCACTAGGCTAACATCACTCCATTCAGTAAAACTTCCTTTCAGAGTCCTACCATGACTGTCAGGCACTGATGAACTTTGCAATCAGCGTGTCTTTGCAAAGTATCAAAGCAGGAGTTAAGCATCTATGGTCTAACCTCTGTGTCCAAGCCATAACATGTGTGCCTCATAATCTTGATTCTAATTTTCGTATTTATGGTACTTGGTGTGTCTATCTCAGATTTTGCTCTCCTTTTCTCTAACAGATGTAATAGTTACACACCAGAGCCCTGGAAAACAATTGTGAGCCTGCATTCTCCACCAAAAAAATTAGACCATACAAACAGGAACAAATGAGATGCTAATGTCATCAGTATGGCTCCTATTAGCACCTGTATAAACACAATATTTAACTTAATGGGTGGATTAAGTTTTTCTTTTTAAAAATTATTTATATTGTCCACTAAGGCTAATATAGTGAGTCAAGTAAGTTAGGGATCAATGTCATTTTGTCCAGATGTTGCTTTGTGTGAGCTGTTGTGGAGTTTTCCACTGGGGAAAATGGAAACATAGAGCAATGTACTTGTGTATTTGTGAGATTGAAGTTATTTAGGATAAGGAGAAAAGAATGAGTCTAGGCTTTTCTCCTCCAGTAAAAGACCAATAACCTGGAGATTCCCCTTTTTCATTTTTGAAAATGCAGCCTAGTGCCTGGAGTGGTTTCTTTCTCAACACGTAATTGATTCCTGGAATGACATTCAATCTGAATGTGGACAGAGGTGCCTTTGGGACAAGAAGATTTTCCTTTCCACTTTTGTCATTTTGAACAACTGCTATAGAAAAAGAACTATTTTCCCCCAAAATTACCACTTGAGAGACCTAGAAAACTAAACAATGTCATTTTACATGTTTACAAAAGGCAACATTATCTTTTTGCTATAAACCAAGGAGAAGAAAATGGCAATGGAAGTCATGGTATTTTTATTATGGGGAACATATCACAAGACACTAAAAATAGAAGCATGCCGTGTTTCTAAAGATGTAGTTAAGAATGTCAAAAAAATTTAAAATTCAAAACAAAGAATGATGTATTTGAGTTAGACAAAGTGTTAAGAGGAAGATATTTTAAGACTATAAATACACATCAATTGTGGAAAAGAGACTTTGTGGAATCATAGAAGATTATATGCCTTGTACAATCAGGGCAACCTAGACAAACTAAAGTATACATTCATTTATTACTTAGTAAACTTTTTGCCTATAACAATAACAATTATTTTTAACTGATTTTTAACTTTCATGAGCCAGGCTGATGGATCTATATACCTGCAGATAAAAATTCAAAGTCACTCACCTTGAAAGAAACAAGCATGAGTAACACAGACACAAAAGAACCGAGAACAATATGTGATTTACTGACAGATAACTATTATCTTTTCTTTCTGATGGCTCTGTGTGGATTTGGAGGACTTCATGACTAAGGAATGAACATGACTGACAACAACTTAACCCAGTGTACATACAATGACATGCCAACAAACAGGAAACTAGTTCACTCACTCACTCACTCGCTGATGAGAACACAGACTGCTTCAGACAGACATTCTCATTGATTCAAAGCATGATGTTACTTTTTTAATTTACAAATGGCACTAGTGCTTTATTATGATATTAATATTTTATCAAATATCTTGATAAGAATTATTAGCATAGCTCTAACTTAAGATTCTAATAAAATATTAATTTTAATTTTTAATTGTCTGCCAATTATTTTCCTCCACACTCATATCAACATTTCAAATTCCTCCAGACTTTCTGAATTTTAACTTTTAAACCTGAAATTTGTTTCCTTAAATATTTGAAAAATAAAAAAAAAGAAAAGAAAGTGGATTATTGTGTTGGCCATTTAATCAAACTGTTTATATAATTCTGAAATAGAACAGTTGCTTAAAACGTTGAATTTTATAATAAAAGAGAGTATACTCAACTTTTATGGATTTATTTCACATATTCAGGGCTTTTTAAACATGGCAAAATATGTTTCCTACTAGAAAAGTTATGTATTAATCCTTAACCTAAGGCTGGAAGGCATTAAAAATGATAATACCATCTATAAAATAACCTTCTCTAAATTTGCCAAAAAAACATTTTTTCCTGCTTCATTTCTAATGCAGCCTGGAAAAAAGAAGTGAGTTTGCACATGATTTTCAAACTTTGGCTGTTCAGCAAAGTATCATGAAAATTTATTTTTCTCCTGTTACATTGAAAAAATCAGTATGAGCCATGATATCCACTGTCTGCATAAGAGAAAATGGAAAACCAATGAGGTCATGCCTTCACCTCACCACTGAGATACAAAATAGAGTCAATCCTCACATTTCCCAGTTGGCTGGTAGTTCGGTTCACAACCATTTTTATATGACTCCTACTTGAAATAATCTTTGTCTGTGCAGAAAGGTATAAATTAAAATGAAAATGACCTTAGTTTTACACATCCGATGATGACCAGAGTCAAATGGACTATTATTTTTGTAAGGTTCATGACTATTTTACAAGCTGGAAAATATTTCTGGTGGAAAGAAACCTATTTTCTAACTGAATCTGAAAGTGGGATGGCCTGTTTAAATTGTTTATATTTCTGGGTTGCTGTTAATAATAGGCTTAAACTATAGCACCCATCTTAAGTGACATTTGACACGGTAAAACTCTCTTGCTATGTGAATCCAGTAGTAATGGTTGTGTTTGTATGATGAGCAAAAATAAAAGACAAATTTACTTGGACTTCTTGAACTTGTGTGAAGGCAAATGTCTGCAGTGGCCAGATACATGTGTGTGTAAGGAAGCAGGGGAGACTGGGCAAGATAAAGAAAATGAGTATACATCCAATTTTAAAAGTATGCAAGATCCCAACTTGTAAAATCTCATATTAGTCCTTAGCTGCTTGTGAACATTGGATTTCTATGTTTCTCACAATCCACATGGTAAATGTTTGATTTCTGGGGTGTCCAGAACCTTTGGGAGATGGGACATGCCCTTGAAGGTCATCTTCCCTGTCTGTCTCTTGATTCATCAGGTGAGCAATTTTGCTTCACCATGTGTTCCCACTATTATAGAGAGAAAGAAAAAGAGATTTTAAACCTGGGAAGATACTTCAGCCAGTTTTATTTCACCCATGTGAGATAACTAGGGTGAGCCCTGGAAAGCACATGGAATCAGGCATAATGGTTCATGGCTGCAATCTTTGAACTGGGGAGGTAGCATCCAGAGGATCCCTCAGACTCACTGGCCATTGATGTAGCATAATTAGTGATCTTACAGCCAATAAAAAACCATGTCTCAATGGAGAGTGGTGGTATTTAAGGCTGTACTCTGGCATGCACACATGCCTGTACATAAATGTACTTGCACACACACGTACACACATGCAAAAACACATGAGTCTATTAAAAATGAAGATTTTAAAATCTGACTTATTTCCTGGTATACCATCACAAAAATTAGTATTAGAATTTAAATGTGCTCTTGGTGCTCTGACTCAGTTGATACAATGCTTGCCTAGCATGCATGAAGCTTTGGGTTCAGCCTTTCATGTGATGTAAGCCCTGACATAGAACATGGCACCAAGAAAAAGGTTGAATCAGAAGTCCAAGGTCATCCTCAGCTGTGTATCAAATCTAAGATCAATCTAGAATACATGTGGTTTTTGTGTCAAAAAATTTAATCATAATTTGACTGTTACATTTGAAAATCAACCCGTGGAAGGTAATCAAGCATACATGAAAACACTAGATTCAGGCTCAAGTCCAATTGGACAATGTCTTTATCAGAGAGAAGGAGACCTGAATTAGGACATTATTTCTCATTGTGTGGTGCCCTATACAGCCTTGGGACTCTACAGACAGTTCTCAACTTCAAGAAGAGTCTTTCTAGGTGAAACCAGATTATCTTGAGCTTTCCATCCTTTAGAATTATGAGCCCTATAGAGCAACAGAAAATAGACTGACATTTTTATACTTAGTACTTGAGTTGTTCATACAGAAATTCATTGACCAAGGTAGACCTCAAGGGGTGCAAGAAATACTACCATGAAGGAAGCTAAGACCAGGTTAGAGAACTTCATGATATATGACTAAGACTGGAAACCCCTTCAAGCCTATTTGCCTTGTCACTGAGGCACCAGATACATGTTTTGTGAATAAATCTGCCTTAGAAAAGCTATAACCTAGATGAGAAGTATGGCAGCCACACAGTAGGGCTTCTGCCCTAACAGATTTCATAACTGAATAGAAAAGGGCAATTCTTTTACACAAAGGAGCAGATGACAATGGCAACATTCACTAGTGGAGGCACAGACAAAACCCCCAGACTAAGACCCGCAGTAACCTAATCAGAATGACCCACTCCTCACCACTAGAGAAGACAGTGACATCCTTTTACCTGAGCAAGCCAGAGTAAGCCATGCAACTTTGAGGAAGGAGCTCTCTGTCTTACACAGCTAATGTAGCTAGAGGGGAGGTCAATTTGTGCCTCAAAATTAGGAATGATCTCATCCTATTGTGGTTCTGGCTGGGTATGTGGGGATTTCTGGTTATATTTTGATCATCACATCAAGATTCATAAATAAGTTGCTATGGTTCAAGTGTGAGATGTCCCCCCCATTAGACTCACATATATGAAACCATGATCCCCAGCTGGTGGCACTCTTTTGAGAGACAATAGGACCTTTAATAGGTAAGGCTGGGCTATCATACATAGGCACTAGGGGCAGGTTGTTGAAGTATATAGCCCAACTCTGGTCATGATGTAAGCTCTGGTTCTTGATCCATCAGTATTGAACAAGATCTGCTACCTGATGCTGCTGTCACATACTTTGCCACTGTGAACTCCATCATGCCTTTCCCTCCATGATAGACCAAAACTATAACCCAAAATAAATCTTTCCTCTTTTAATTTGCTTTGGACAGGTATCCTTTTTCATTGTCATGAGATTGAAATTTACAATCTCAATAAAACTTACAATAATATTACTCACTTTGTCCAGTACAGTTCAGCATACCAAAAGAATAAGAGCTGCCCATGTGCATCTTGAAAATATTTACATTGTGTTTACTAAATACAATCTTTTAATAAAGGTATGTTTTTGCATAATACCACACTTATATTTCTTGTGGTGTTCCATTTTCCATCACTACTTTCTATGTAGAGAGTCAACTCACAGGATTGGGATTCATTATTTACATCATGTTCAAACCTTATCCACAAAATAACGAAGAACTTCAAGCTAGTAGTCAAACATACTTAGAATAACTTTAGGATTAAGGATGTAAACACATTTATATTTCTCTCCTGGACCATACTTGTGAATACCCATTTCAATTTTTTTTGAATTGTTGGAACAAGAATGAGAATAAGGAAGATGCAATGTTAGTTTTGAAAAGAAAGATCCCCATCCACAGAAAGATTCTCATCCTGAGAAAGATCCCCATCCACACTCCCAGCAGAAGCCTTCAATTGTGGAAAGCTACATTTAAGCATCTTTGCCATAGTTTTTAAGAGTTCTCTTTTATAGGCTTTCTGTCTATGCTGTTACATTTGGGAGGGAAGTAGGGGTAGAGTAGGAATTGTCACAGAAGCCTTCCATATCGTTCTCAACTGTGAATCTGCAGTCATCAATACTACGGCAAAAGATGCTTCCTTGCCCTTTAGAGTCAGTAGAAGCATGGATCAAGGACTGATGCATGGTTTCTGGTGATAACCAGCAAGGACCAAGGACATCCACATGGTCTCTGGTGTCAACACATGCCACAGACCTCAGCATGGTCTCCTGAGGCAGTACAAGTCACAGATGGACAACAACAGAGCCCTCTGTCACTGCATGGGCCATGCACACCATCAGAGCCCTTGGTGGTGGCACGGACCAGTCACATCAACATGGTGCCCAGAGATAGCACAGCTCATGGAAATCAACATGTATTCAGGCTGCAGCAGAGATCACAGACATCTTCATAGCATTCCATGGTAACACAGGACATGGACATCAACACAGACCCTGGGTGCAGTAAAACCACAGACCCAGACATGGCCTTTGGTGGCAGCATGAACCCAGACATCACCACAGTCTCAGGTTGTATTGCAGGCCACTCAGATCAATATGGCCCCCAGTGGCAGTGTGACCCAGGAACATCAGCATTGCTTCAGGCTGCAGCACAGACCAGGGACATCTGCACGCCCTTTGGTAATAACATGGGCTTCAGATATCGGCATGGCCTCTGGCTGTAGTAGAACCATGAACCCAAACATGGCCCTCAGTGGCAACATGACCCACAGATACCAGCATGGCCTCAGGTAGCATCCCCAACCAAGGCCATCCATATGGACTTTGAAGGTAACTTCAGCCAGGGACATTAACATGATTCACAGTTGCTGTAGGACCACTGACATTGACATGAACCTCAGGCTTCAACACAGCATGGGACAGTGGACCACAGACACCAAAGTGGCATCCATGGCAATACAGATGATAGAGGCTTTGAGAGAGGTCTAATCCAGAAAATGAACTGCTCATCATCTTGGACATCCTATTGTTGTTCAAAACCAGGGCAATTGTGCAGCTGAGCAGTGTGTTGGGGAGGGGTTGGAATGCAAACTCCAGGCTGCTACACACCACCCTGTCAGCCATAGTCAGCAGCAACCTGTTCCCCCATACACCGCAGGTTTCTCTCACACCTAGTTCCGCCCCTCTCCACCACTCACTAACCACTCCATTTTTCCATCTTTACCATGGTATGTACTCACTAATAAATGGATATTAGCCAAAAATGTACATCTTTTTGATTTTATTTAAGTAGCTGGCCACCGGAGCTTGACTATGCTTCAGTATGTATATGCATAACACAAGTTAGATTTCTTTTTCCTTTCTCCTCCTCCTCCTCCTCCTCTTCCTCCTCCTCCTCCTCCTCCTCCTCCTCCTCTTCTTCCTCCTCCTCCCTCTTCAAGGAGGAAGGGGAATCACATGGTGGGGAGGCAGATCTGGGAGGAGTGGGAAATGAGTGTGCTTAGGGTTCATCATGCTAAATTCCCAAATAATCAATAGAAATACATGAAGAATAAAGAAAAGTACCTCTCTCATTCCCCCACCTTTCCCAGAACGTGGTCTAAGGGTTGCCTGCATCAGAGTCACAAAGGGACTTATTACCAATGAAAAGCCCTAGGCTCCCTTCTAGACCTTGTAACTGGAGTCTCCTGGAATAAAGGGTGGAATCTTCAAGCTAACAGCCTTCCAAAATGACTAGTCTGCACATAAGGATGAGGAACCTCTGGCTGTGCCCTGCAGAGGCTGCCTCCAGCATACTTTAAATCCTATGGTGTTCAAGGTATTGATTAACATAATTTGTTTATGAAGACCTAATGATAGGTCTGTATTTAAGGTCCTATGAATCATGTAAAACACAGCATTTGCATGTTTCTATTTCCTATAGATGATTTTTCAAAAATGGATTTGCCTTGGATTCAGCTTTTGAAATAAATTACTTTGCAGTTTAAAAATATGTCCCTTCTGTTTTCAGCTATTAATATTTCTTATGACCAGAGGAAAGTACAAAGAGCATCAAAAAAGAGATCAACAGTGGAATTATGTTAAAATGATATGAAAATTGGAATATGTTTTGCCTAATCTAATTTTTTCAAAACCTGCTATCCCTTTTATTAAGTCACATACCCTGTAGTAGTAATTATACCTTAGTGCTGATAGAATTCTGGTTTCAAAAACTCTGTTTAAATATGGGTGTAAGACTTTAGAGAAATTTCTGGTACAGAAAAGGCATAACCAGGAAGAAAAATAAAAAATATGTTAGAAACTATTTCCAATACATTACTAAATAGAGATGAAAGTAAATGGCTATTGTGTACAGTATATTATGTATAGCATCCTAAACGTTTTTCTCTATGAAAAACACATTTTCTAATATTATTTACTTGCCATCAACTTCATTCCCAACAGAGTACCAATGGCTTCCCGTTCACGCTGTAAGTTCTCACACATGCTTAGCTGATACCATATTATCTTAATTATTACAACCTACACTAGCATGACATGCTAGACACAGCCCACCTCCTTATTCTACTTTTTAAGAATGATTTCGTTCAATGCTTTTGGATTTTGACTCTTCATACATATTTCAGAATTAGTTTCTCTCTTTCCATGTAAACACTAGTAAGGATTTTATTTGAATTATATTGCACTGTGGGTCAACACAGAGGAAATTTGATGCCTCTCTAATTCTCAGTTTCTAATCCATCACCATAGCAAATTCTCCCAATTTTATGTCTTTCGAATATATTTTGTAGTTTTTCTCATAAAATTCTTTCACATCTTTTTAAAGTATATTTCGAGGGTTTGTTTAGGTTTCCAGTGCTCTCTGATAGCTATAAATTTCATACTTAGTTATTGCCAATACTTAGAAATATTTTCACATACTTCTTGTATTCAAGAATTCTTTTATACACATTTGTCTGCAGGTTTCTTAAACATAATGGATATCCTACCAGCTACAAATCAAAATTACTTTGTCTTTTCTTTTCCCTTATTTATACTAGTTTTAAATTGGTCCTGGTTTTATTGCACCAGTCTGATTTTTCAGTAAAATGTCAAATTCTAGTGCAGGCAGCATGCATTCTTGTCTTGACCTCAGCCAAAATGCCTTTAAATTATCTTCCACTAAATATTTTTATAAGATCCTAAATTATTTTCCATTAAGTATTTGTATAAGATTTTCATAGCTGCCTCTCATTGGTTCTTTTCCTAGCTTACAGGGATTTGTATTATCATATAAATCAATTAAATTATAACAACTGTTTCTTTGAAGACTAGTAAGATGCTGTGTTGCTGTTTTCTTCTGATTTCTCTGATGTTCATCTGTCAGTCAGGCTGAACATTATGTCAATTACATGAACACTCTTGGACATCAGGTATTCATTTTTTAATCCTAGAAGAAATGATCTATCATTTACTTAAGGTTTTCACCAAGGCCATGTTGTTGTATCATGCTTTCTGGTCCTCCTGTAGTTAGCTGTCTCCACTGAAGACTATCTGCTACAGGATAGCCAAGGATATCCTTCCAAATCAGGGCACATTGCTGGAGCCCAGACCCAACGTTCCAAATGGACGCCCCGTTACCCTCTACCATCCATGGGATGAGCTGATTAGTTTATCTTCTCTACCATTTCCCTTACCACCTCTTGAACTGATTTCAGAACACACTACCTAGATATTCCTGCTGCCTGGTGTGCTTTCTTCATAATACATGTGGCTTGATCATTTCTTTTCAGGCTCCCTTTGAACTTCAATTCATGGAAGAAGCTCTTTCCAACTACATAAAATAGCCTCCTTCATCTGGATACTACTTGATTTTTTTTCGTTCCACTTATTATATGCCTTATATTGTGTCTATATTTATCTTGTGATTAACCACTAAATAATTAAAATGTGAGTCCTGCCAGGGCAGGATTTCATGAGGTGTCTCCTGTCCCTGCTCTCCCCAACATGCTCTTTCCATCCTTATCTGGAATCTTGTCTGTTCTATGGTAGTACAGGAACATAAGAAAGAACATTGTGTTAGGGTCCAGACTACTGCTCATTTCTCCATATGGTAGGGGATTATTATTCCTTACACTGTGCCTGGTTCTAGTCCACATGTTTCAGTGACATGCAAGTCTAGTTTCCTAGAGGGGCACTGCCTCCTCTTAAAGTTACAGCCATCTGTTAAGTTCCACCAAGACAATGTGTAAAGGGCTTTTGAGCACTGTGTGCAGGCAAGAGAGTCCCTTCCTGAATCCTTCACATCTAACTGACTTACTGCAAAGATCTTTCATGCAGAATTCTTACCCATTCCCTCAATTGTGGAACCAAAGGCACTGGTTCTAGCCTCATGTCCACTCCTAAACACTTTGTTCGGCTTTCATCTACCTGGCCATTGAGCTTCAGTCCCTAGTCACTTTAATTGTATGATTACTCTTCCCTTTGGTTTTTAGGGATTTTTGTTCTAGACTCACAATTGGCTATTTACTCAAAGCACCTGTTAGCCTCTAGCCAAAATGCCCATATAGTGGTGACAAGACACATCACCTTATATGTGGACTAAATATTTGTTAGTAGAATTTAAATTCCCTTAATTCTCCAAAAACCATTGGTGATAACTCATACATTTCAGGTAGTTAATAGCCATATGAATTCACTTCTGGGGCAATGTGCCCTGGGCACTCCGATGAGAGATAAAATCTTGGTTCTCTCTCTGTTGACTTTCCATCCTGAACAAGGATTCCATTGTCCTTGTGAATATTCTTTTAATGCCCCATTTCCAAATCCTGTGTAACCATTTTATGACTGTTTTGTGAATCATTGGTATTTCATAGCTCCATGAGTATAAATTATTGTTCCAAAGATTTCAAAGGTGACATGTTCATGCTGGAGAAGTAGACATAGGTTATGTTACTACATCTCCAGGTGTCAATAAAATGATGCTCAAAAAAAGCTCTCACTAAATAGTCTTTCCTAGAACCTCTTAACAGGAGCAACGATAAAAATACCCAGAGGAAGATAAGATGCACAGGCAAGCCACAGCTCAGAGAGAGAATGTGTTTATAATCAGGAGGCTGTGACAAAGCTCAATAGAAACTGACAGCGTGTTTCCGACATTTGCCTTGCCAGTCTTACAGGACACCACTAAGAAAGCCTTTCCTGGGGACCTTAAAAACATCCCATTGCTGTGCAAATTTGACTGAATGTGCAACGTTTGTAAGATTAATTTAGGCATCTTTATTTAAAAAAAACAGTGTAGAGTTTGTTTTTCTTTCTCTTCCCTTTATTTCTAATTTAATCAGGTTTTATTTATGAATTTATCCCAAGAATACTAGTTATAATGGAAGAGCTCTCCAGGGACGTTTTTCTAAACAGTACAGTATCTACTCTGGAGGTGGTATGAAAGCTCATCTACTTAGATTTCACCCTACTTTCATAGCCTGTGTCTATGTAACACAGATACAAAGCATGGCCCGAAAGCAAAGCTGAATCTGCTTAATGAATAAACAAGGTGAAATTAATTTTGCTGTCCTTTGCAGCTTGAAAACAGGTGATGGTTTAAATCTTGTCTTAACAGAAATTCTAAAGGTGGCCATTACTTTTTTTAAACCATCCTATGAAAACCACTGTAGAGTATCTTCTTTGTTCAGAAACAAAAGGATGATTGATATTTCTGTCATTCCTTTATATTCTATCGCAGCCATTTAGTCAGAGCAAAGAATAAACTTAAAGTTTAGTAACGCACAGCTTTCAGTACTCAGTAAGAGCCCAAACCAGACCGTCTAGGTTCTTTCCACTTCCTACCTGGATAACCTTGAAAAGGTCACCTCTTCTACAAAAAGTTCACTTTTAATAATTATAGTATATATAATAGTTATTGAATAATTATATAATATAAAGTGATTAAATAGGGGTCTCATATATGATTGTTCTCAGGAGACAGCATTATATAATTTATATAGTGTGTGTGTGTGTGTGTGTGTGTGTGTGTGTGTGAATTATTTCCCTCTTTCTTGCAGCACAGAACATTTCTCATTTTACCAGTAGACCATTCCACCCTCTCCAGCCTGCTCTATGCCCCGGAAGATCAACATAGATATCCATAATGCCTTCCTATTGGATTAGGTAGGGTTAATAAAGAGCACTGGCTGAGATCTAATGGAAGGGGAGAGCAAAGTCATGATATTTACACCACAAATCTTCTGATCTTTCCATCTGAATTCATAGATGTGAGCAGGGAGCCTCTCACACCAAGCCTGTGCATCCCTGGTTTCTAGGAAGTACACTCTTCTCATCTGAGGGATGCCCTGGCCTTTCACATATTCTGTCCTTTATGGATCCATCCTAACATTTTAGAAGATTTTATTTCATTATTTGATGTACGTGAGTAAGTACATTGCCTGCATGCATGTCTGTGTACTAGTTATGTACCTGGTACAGAGAGAGCCAGAATGGGGCATTAGATCTCCCCTGGATCTGGAGTTACAGATGGTTGTACGATGCCATACGATTAATTGGAATTGAACCCAGGTCCTCTGGAAGTACAGACAGTGTTCCTGACCAGTGAACCAGTTCTCCAGCCCCAGTATCTTTCTTGCTTTACCTGATCACAGATGTTTCTAGTACTGGAAAACTTTAGTATTTAGCACTTTCTCTCCACTTTTCTCACAATAAACACCCCCTTTATTTAATCATTTTCAAATTAAGCGTGGTATCTAAGAACCCAATCAGAACCCTGACTCATTTCCCCATCACAAAACTCATGTATGATAACTACAAAATATGCTTTATTTTTGTATAGGTAAGAGATTGCAGTAAATTGCATTTAGGTTTTTGTTCTTTGTTGTTGTTGTTGTTGTCGCTGTTGTTGTGTCTAAATATTTCACAGGGCCATGTTCCTTTCCCTCAGTTCTATCAAAATATCTGCTGCCCAGACTCTCGTCCTTTAGACATACCGAGGAATTGACAATGCAGTAGCACTTCACACTCAGATGGTCTTCTGTTTCCCCAACATTACCATTTACTTAGTATGTTTCCTTAGATATCTGCTTTCAGGTCAAGATGTTTTAGCATCATTATTAAGCAATTTTTATATATTGGGGCTAACAAATATTTAATTTGAAGCTGAGCCTTAATTCAGAACACTGTAGTAGAGCTCTGGAGAAGACTTTCTAATTCTTTTGCAAAAAAACAGAATACTGCTTATAAATTAAATACTTTCAGTTAATCTAGAAACTAAATACATTTGAGGCAAACCACTCCTGAAACACAGCAATCAATATTCTAACAGGCACATAGAAGAAAAAGAGCATGAGAACAGGCAGAGAGAAAGATTAGTGGAGAAAAGCAGTAAAGGGTGAAAGACAAAGACCTCGAACATACCAAAGTAAAATAAAATAAAATGAAATGTTCTTACCTGGAAACTCTAATCCAGAGAAAATAGTCTTTAGAATGACACCTGTCAAATGAATGCATAAATAAATAAAGAGCAGCTATCGCTGCAGGCCTCAGGAGATATAGTGAAATGCTAGAAAGGGAGTGAAAATAATTTCATGCAAATAAATATAAATTATTTTATGAAATTGACAAAGTAACACAAGAACTGGTGGGAGAATTAAAATATGAAGTTTCTAATCCTCTAAAGGAATCTGAAATCAAGACTTCCCCTTAAAGGAAAACACCAGCAAAAAATAATAATAATAATAATACAGGTAACAGATTTCATAACAAAGCTTGAATATTTTTCATAGCACTCAAGAGAAGGCAGGAATGTCCGCTCTGAACATTTTTAATCTATGTCATGCTGGATAGTGTAACCAAGTCAATATAGTAATGAAAAATAATTTCTGAAAATTGGAAAGAAGTATAAGGCTCCTTCCATTTTCAAATGGTACATTCATAAAACTAAAATAAGAAAACCCTTGCTTGACAATGAGGTAATTTATCAAAGTTTGAGGATCGGCCTGGGGATGTAGCTTAATCAGAAAAATGTGTGTCATGCCAATAGGAAGGTCTTAATTGAAACTCTCCTGTACCCAAGTAAAAGTGAGGCACAGAAGCATGAGGCCGTAATCCTATTGCTGGTGACATGGAAGGGAGACACATGGGTTCCTGGAGCCCATTATCAACCAACAGAGTCAATTTAAAGAGCTGATATTTCAGTGAAAGACAGTGTCTCAAAAATAAATAAATAAACAAACAAACAAATAAATAATGGAGAATTGAGAGCAACTGAAAACAAAATACTGTAAATCTCTGGTCTCCAAATACACAGGCACCCATGTGGACACGTTTGGGCATTCTTATGAACATAGACACACACTACAAATAAACACACAATGTATAAGTCTCAAGATAAAAGTTCAATACACAAAGGTCAGTTGTATTTGTATATGCTAGGAAAAATCGATTAGAAGTAAGACTTTTTAAGTACATGTCTTTTATCACTTCAAAATTTAAAGTACATTGACATCAGTTAATAAAATATATACGATACATCTATACTAAGAATTACAAGACTTGTCATGACATATTAAAGAGGACATGCACAATTAAGTGTTGCCATGTTAAAGTACACTGTTTCCAAATGCAATGCCAATATAAATTCCAGTAGGATTTTGGAGTAATTGGCAAATCAATTCTAAGTTAAATATGAAAATACAAATGACACAGAATAACAAAACTAATTTTGAAAGTGAAATAAGCCAGGCAGTGGTGGCGCACGCCTTTAATCCCAGCACTTGGGAGGCAGAGGCAGGTGGATTTCTGAGTTGGAGGCCAGCCTGGTCTACAGAGTGAGTTCCAAGACAGCCAGGGCTACCCAGGAAACCCTGTCTGGACAAAAGAAAGAAAGAAAGAGAGAGAGAGAAAGAAAGGAAGGAAGGAAGGAAGGAAGGAAGGAAGGAAGGAAGGAAGGAAGGGAGAAAGTGAAATAAGTTAGAGAATTTATGATACTAAGTAAAATAAGTTAGAGAATTTATGATATTTTCTGTTCACTACAAAAATAAGGAGACAGCGTTATATCACTGTAAAAATAGAGACCGAAGGACTGGTGTGGTTTGGGAATAGAATCAAACACGTCCGTCACCTTTGGTGTCTGCTGAATTGCCAAGCAAGTTCTGCAAGGGAAGAAAAATATCACAAGTAAGAATTCCCATCTATAAACATATTAATTCTCAATGGGTTCTAAATCTACATGCATAAATAAAATTGCAAATCATTCAGAACAAAACACCAGGGAACATTTTTACACACATGGATTATTTCCTTAACAGAGTGCAGAGGGGAAACACAGTTCAGAAAAGAAAATTTGATACATTCAAAATAATCAAAATTTAAGTCTTCTAGGTGAATGACACTGTTAAGAAAATGACAAGTCACTGCAACTGGAAGAAACTGTTACATAAACATACTGTGTATTATATATGTGTATATATGTTTATGTATATATGATAAAGTGTTTTTAAGTTAAATGATAATTTGTTTCAAAAGTAGGCCAAAAATCTGAGTGGTTATGAATAGGCAATGAATAGGTGCACAGATCATTAGTCATTGAGGTACAACTTCATACTGCACTCACCAGGGCAACCAAAATGTTAAAACAATAACAAATGCAAAGGTAGAACTCTATCTACATGGTGATGAGTATAGGAAGTGATACAACTCCTTCAGGGAATAATTTAGTCATTCTAAATGAAGTAAAAGATATACTGACCATAAAACCGTCCATTTCCTTATTTGCTGTTTTTCTTTCTTTTCAAGATTTGATTATTTTTACCTTTTGTGTGGGGGTGTAGTGGCTGTGTGTGTGTGTGTGTGTGTGTGTGTGTGCGCACGCGGGCCATCTGTGTGCTGTGCCTGCAGAGGCCAGAAGAGAGGGTATTGGATCTCCCTGGAACTGAAGTTACAGACAGTAATTAACTTCCATATGGGAGCTGGGTTTTGTGGAAGAGCAGCCAGTGTGTGTGTGTGTCTGTGTGTGTGTGTGTGTCTGTGTGTGTCTGTGTGTGTCTGTGTGTCTGTGTCTGTGTGTGTGTCTGTGTGTCTGTGTCTGTGTGTGTGTCTGTGTGTGTCTGTGTGTGTCTGTGTGTGTGTGTCTGTGTGTGTCTGTGTGTGTGTGTGTCTGTGTGGGTGTGTGTGTGTGTCTGTGTGTGTCTGTGTGTGTGTGTCTGTGTGTGTATGTGTGTGTGTGTGAGTGTCTGTGTGTGTGTGAGTGTGTGTGAGTGTGTGTGCATGTTTAATCCTACACAATATATTTTGCTCATACTTCCCCTGAGCTCACCTTCTTCCAGATCCCCCCTTTCCCTAGCCACTAAACTTCATAATCTTTCTCTCTTTAAAAAAGATAAAAAATAAAAATGAAAGAAAAACAAACAAAGAAAAGCAAAAGAAGCACAAACACACCTTGGAGTCTGTTCAGTGCTCCGCAACCATTTTTGAACATGCCACCTACCCTGGGTGGGACGGAGAAGTGACTGACACTCAATTGAAGAAAACTAATTACTGCTTTCCAAGAGCAATTTCAAAATAATTTCTTGGTTAGAGGTAGGACTTTGAGCCTACTTCCCTTTCTCTGTGTTGGGATCTTGTCCAGATTGAACCTGCACAGGTCATGGCATGCTGCCATGGTGTCTGCGTTTGTACGTGCATCAGCTCTGTTGTGTCTAGAAGATGTTTCCTTAGATCCGTCCATTACCTTACAGGCTTTCTGCCTCTTCCTCTACATAGACCCGCGAGCCTTGTGGGGAGAGGTCTGATATAAGTATTTCAACGTGGTATTTTTTTTTTTAAGAAAACAGGAATACATGTACTCAGAAACCTCTTGGGAATCATAGAGATAGCTAAATTGGTAAAACACTCCCGGTAAGCCCTTGGTGTGAGCTCAAGCATGGTAGTGCATAGCTGTGAACCCATCACTGGAGATGGGAAGGTCCCTGGATGATGTGGCTTTCTGAGTACAGTCAAGCTTCATCTGTGAGCCCTGGGTTCTAGTGAGAGACCTCCCCTCTAATAAAACAACCCCAAAATTCAAGTGGTCAGCTACCACAAATATACTACTACCCCACACATGCTCATACACAAACACAGAAGGAAGTATATTCATACTTACAGTAATTCAATCAATAATAAAACTAGAAACAATTTATATATCTGTAAAAAAAAATGGTGTATGTATGCTTTAAGAACACTATCAATGAAAAGCTTAAGGTACTGTCACATGTAAGAATCCAGTTTTAAAATAAACCTGACCAGAAGAGAAATAGCTAATGACAGCTATTTAAAAGTGTGTGATGGAGTGTCTGTATATGTGTGTATTTATACACATTATATACGTGTGTGTTTATATACATTATATGTGTGGATTTATATATACATGGTGGGGAGGGAGTGGGTGAGAGTGGGTGTGAGTGTAGGGGGTGTATGTATTGTGATATCCTTAGTGGTATACTTTAAGATGAGTGCATTTTGCTTTACATAAATAACTTTTCAGTATAGTTAATTTTAAAAGTAAAGTGGAATTTTTGAATGAGAAGGTGATGCATGAAAATCCATGTTAGGTAATAACACAAATAGAAAAGGAAATGCCTTGTGGAAACAGCTGATTTATCTATCACATGATGAAGACACACTGAGGTTCAGGCTGCTCATGGGCACCATTATGGATCAAACATGTGATGTCTTATAAACCTGAGGTAGCAGTTTGCAAAAATAAGTAATCTTTAGCTTATAGGCAATTAGCAATTAACATAAAGTATAATTGCCATTGCTATTTTTGTAGTAAAGTGAAATTGTAGTATGATCAGACTAATTGAAAAGTGTAAAAAAAAATCTGTCATGTAAACTCTATTTAAAAACAACTCTCCATGTGGAAGAAAGATTTATTAGCAAGATTAGACAAAAACTACAAAACAGAGCTCTACCAGTCTTGGGGATACATGCTGATTACCATGGTACAGGTATAGCCAAAGGTTTCGCTTAGCATTCAGCTACTGCTAATGGTGTCTTATCTGGAAAGAAGCCATAGACATTGAGATATTAGTAGACTATACTAAGGATCCTGAGCAAAACCACCTGGGGCACCTGAAATATCCAGGTAAGAGTGGCAGTGGTGGCGCACGCCTTTAATCCCAGCACTCGGGAGGCAGAGGCAGGTGGATTTCTGAGTTTGAGGCCAGCCTGGTCTACAGAGTGAGTTCCAGGACAGCCAGGGCTGTACAGAGAAACCCTGTCTCAACCCCCCCCCCCCCATAAAAAAAGAAAGAGTGTCTGCAGTTTATCCTAAAGGATTTGCAAGCTTACTTTTTTGCAGACAACACTACTCAGACTCTCTTCACCTCTAAAGAACTGTTTCAGAGTAAGTAGACTGGTTCATGAACACTACTGAAGCTATTCCTCCAGAACACAGATGGGGTAGTTCTAATAACTTCAGCTAACTTACCCCCTCCCGATATCAGAGGCTCAAATATTTTGATACCTTTCGTGGGTTGTTTTTCTCACTCCAGCCCCAGTCTTTCTGTCCTCATTTCCCACTCCATCACTTCCCATCAATTCTCCAAGCATTCTGCATCCCTGTGGATTTGTCAGTTATGTCATAGTCCCCAATAGATCGATTACTATTCCCCCAAATCATCAAACGCTTACACACTGCTTACTCGTCTGACAGATCAAAGGTCGTCAAAGTTAACATCTGACTATAGGGAACGCAGTCCTTCCTCTCAGTGGCTCCATCAACTTAGGCGATACTCAGGTTGTGTGTGCACCACCTTAATCACACTTCACATGAATGGGCCTGACTCAAGCTTCAAGCTTCGATCAGCAAGGGCCACCAATTATACCTTATTTGCCCTTAATCTTTCCCCATCATTATGGTCAGTACTTAAAACTCAGGAGCCACTCAATAAATATTTGCTAAAGAATGAGTGTCCAATCAGGTAAAACTCTTTGCTCTTGAGAAATAAATCTTTTCTCTTCTGTACTCAACCAAACCTGTTCCATATACCAAAGACTTACATTTTTAAAACCCAGAAAGTAGAAGCAATCTCCCTCTGACTTCCATATCTTCTCTAAGTTTCTAGGGACCTTGATTTCACACTTTTAAAAAAGCAATCACATCATCCCTACGACTATGACAAGAGATGCCCATGCAACTTATTTCACAGCATACAAATTATAAAAAGACTTATACCGCTTAACTATTGTGATTTGGAAAAATAATTTGTAAGAATATTTAACTAGTATCCAGGCAACAGTTTCCTAACTGTGTCCTAATGGTCACAGGTACTTTGGATACTGAAGGATATGAAGAAAGCAAACCAATAAATAATTTCTGTAAATCTCTGGTGAACTAAGATGTACACACACACACACAGAGGAAGAAAAGACAACCAGGAAATTTGAAGCTATTTAATATCAATTTAAAGCATCATCAAAGACAGATGAGACTGTATAATTTAAGCAGAACTTGACATCACTCTGAAATCAGGGCTCTGAACACAACAAAAGTACTGCCAAAGACAGCACATAGGCCCAGATCATTCAGAGAAAAGAAACAATATAGTTCTACCCATCCCTGCTTGCCTGCTGTGCCAAAGCAGCTTCAGACATGAAGAGAGCAGCACCCAGGACACAGAGCTGCCTTCCCCACAGCCTGACATTGTTTCACTTCTGACTTGGGAACACATCCAAGGCCTGCAGCATCAGGATGTTCTGGATGTGAGTTAAAAATGAAACTCTTTGATTGTAAAAATGGAAGGATGACTGGAGGAGGGAAACCCATCTTTATGGGCACCTTTATAAATGCACAAGAGACTGCACTGCACTGTACTGGTAATTATTGTTAAACATTTGTATAGAATTTTATATTTACACAGTGCTTTGTAGTCCTTTATATTATTATTCTTCACAGCAGCCTTATGAGGGAGGTTGGTATTGTTAAATCCATTTTACCTCTCTGCAGGAGGTCTCTCTTTCAAATGCTTTGAAATAAACCTCGAAGAATCAAAACCCTTCAGTGTCTGGAAGAACAAGGTGGAAAAAACCCCATGGTGAAAGCCTGTGCTAAAAAAGAAATCCCCAAGGGAGCCTGTGTGCTGGAGAAGGAGATCAGAGCCCATATAGGAAGATAGAATGGCATCAATATGAGTTCAGAATAATCGGGAGCCCAACTGTAGTGAGATTCATGGGTTAGGCTGAATATGGGACTTGTCTACCTCTTGGTTTTCTCACAGATTTACAAACTGTCAATAAGTCCAGTATTTTCCCTGCTGTACAGGTGGGATTGGTAAGTGCTGTTTATCTTCATGGTTGGTTCTCATGGCCATACCTGTAACCATAAATGACAGAATGAGAAAATGCTGTGCAGATACATCCACTGCCGACAGTGCTATGCATCCATGTTTTAATATTAAACTGGAAGAAATTAAAAACTTATTCAGAGTTTCAAAACGATAAAAGTTGCCCTTTTTATCTATTGTAAAAGTGATTTTCAGAGCTGGATGTGGTAGTTTCACCTGTAACTCCAACACTCAGGAGGCTGAGGCAAGAGAATGACTATCATCCTAACTGCACAGCGAGCGCTAAGTCAGCCTACACTTCACTTCAGTATAAGATCCCATCTCAAGAAAAGACCTTAAGTAATTTATATTTGCAAAAAAAAAAAAGTGGAGAATAAGAAAGGGTCTGAAAATTCAAAGAATTTTACCTAAATTCTCTCAAGCAATTACTATTAAAAATCTTGTGTTTCACTCACATCTTGCCAATGATTTTAACATGATTCTGAATAGATGCTGTCATAATTCTGTATTTTCTTGTCTTTAACATTTGAATTTAAGTGTTTCTCTATATTTAATGTAAAACATTTATGACTGCAGTCCTTCTAAGTTTGGAAACTTTTACCAAGAGCTGTAAATCCCAAAGACTTTGGCCTTAAAAACCAATGATTAAAAATATCTTCACTTTTAAAATCTGACGGCATGAGCTCCTCCTAGAAACGGCACAACACTGTCACAATCTGCATGAAAGGCATCATCAATCTCACGACTTAAAGCTCATGTGTGTCTCAGGAGCTCTCAAATCACTTGCTCCTGCGCTTTCTGAGCTGCAGACTTGTGCAGCCAACTCCCCTTCTGGGCTCTTCCCCTGAATGTTGACTGAGTTTGTTTACTCAAATGGTCTCAGCTACTTTTTCCTCATGCAGTTCCCAAGGAAGCCACCACAGAAGGGTCATCGCACTTGTATTAGTAGACTTCCTCTCTCTGGGCGTCTAGTTGCTCGAGCTAAAGGTAACAATCACTCCCTACCTTCTCATTTTGTCAAGTCTACCACAGCATTTATTACCACGCACTCTTGGCTGCGTCTGTAAAGTTTAAAGTCAGCCCAGTGTCTCAACAGACTTCCCCCAGGTCTGTGTCGCCAGCCTCCCTTTGGATTGGTTCCTCAGTCTCCTATCTAGTCTCCTCCTCTGCATTTGCACTCTTCATTCTTAGTTCCAGCAGCCAACACCAAGAAGCTGTTCAAACACACAAGAATGTACCTTGCCTTTCCTCGAGGCATGGTAGCAGCCTTTGGCTTTATACAGAGCACAAACCTTCAATTTGTTTTCCTTTCGTTCTCACTCATGATCCTCAGGTCTCATCTCTGACTACTGCCATGGTAGCCTCTGGTTTAAAGCAAGATTGGGCTCATCTCGGAATACCAGGCTCTTTCTGTTTTAGGACTTTGGATTCTCGTCTCTCTGCTGCAATCTTCTTGTTCACACTCCCTTCCCCCAGCAGTTCTCTTCAGAGCAATCTCTTTTAAAATCTGACAGCTACCCTCACTTCTAAATCATGAATGTTCCTTCCCTAATTTTTTTGTTCTTTAATATTGTAACATCAAAAGTCTCCACAGATGTTTCTTAATAATTCTATTTAATGCACATCTTCCCCCCAATAAAATGACAGTATATGACAAGAAAATAATGATAGAATATCAAGGCCTGGGTTTGTTCCTATTTTGTTTGTTCCTGTGCATGTTTCTAGCATCGAAAACAGTGTGCAGTGTGCACCAAATAATTGCTTGTTGTACAAACAAGCCTCTAGGCAGAGTAGGGGAACTTCTTTTATGATAGACACAGGTAATTTTAAAACTAGTGGACAATACATGGAGCCAAGTTAAACGTGTTCAAAAGACAGAGGAAACTAAAGAATTCTTGGCAAAGAATTTAAGAACTCTTCATCCTACAAGTTAGTGATACTCCAGGTTAAGTTTTGTGATACACCCTTCTCCTTTCTGCTCTTCTTAGGAGTATTACAGCCTACTTTTTATTAATAAGGCCAATATTGCACTGTCAATAGGAAGGTGGGAAGTTGTCAACGCTAAATTATACTCACACAAATATATACTAAACCTAGGGAATGAAAACATGATAACATCAAATTTATGCAATACCAATTTTATTTTAGATATGCTATTAGAGATTTTAAATATGATCATTTTGTTTAGTTTATATTTCAGCGTGTAAAACTCAAGAGTTTTAATAAGATCAAATAACTAAAAACAAATTTTTATGTATTATTTCATCAAATATTGATGAGAGTAAGCAAACAACACTTATTTATGCAATAATAAATCAATTCAACATCCAAAGTTAGCAAGGAGAAAAATCATAGCTTAATCTCTACAAAATTACTATTAAAAAGAGATTAACTTATCAAAATCAGTTGTCAAAACAGAGCTATTAAATACTCATTTTATTCACCTATAGTAGAGCAAATACTTAATTTCTGCGTGATTATTTGTGCAAGTGGGCTTAGAAGGAGGAGGAAGAGAAAGAGAGAGAGTATTAAACATCTTATTGGTGTCATATGTTAAACATTAAGAAATGAACAAAAATTCGTAGTAAAAGCTGAGATTTCACTCTTATTTACTGACATGGCTTCATAACAGGGATATGTCTCACTTTGTCTGAAGACACCAACTCAGTGATTACCACTGCACGCCAGGCCATATGTTGCTCAGAAGAATACGGCATGTGGTAGGCTAACTTTGTAGATGTGGCTTTATGATTTCTGAAGACACACACAACATAAGAAAGCTATCAAGTAGCTGAGTTTTTACACTGATGAGTTATCTATATGTCACTCTAAAACCCATCTCCTAAAAATAGGCTACATATAATTTCCCCAGAGAGCAGTGCAACTCGGAGCTTTTAAAATGTCGTTCCCTATTCATCACGTGAGACTATCTTCTGATTTTCATCTGCAATTTTAAAACTGCTAATTACCAAGGGAAACTATTACAAAGGTAATTTTCTGACATTGAGAATACTGTGGTGTGAAAATAGTGTTCTGGGAGTTGATATAATGGATGGAAAATAAGTACAACCGTGAAAATAAATCTTGTAAAAATAATGTTTTCTTTCTTTCATCAATAGTTTTTTAAATACAATATAAATGGCATTTAAATCAATGTTAATCATCTACCAAGGTACTACCCGTGTCTGTAAATTCTCTACAAAATGTGAACAGCCTATTTTAAAAAAAAAAAAAAAAAAAAAAGTTGAGGGAAGGCAATGGAGTGCTCTCCATTTTCAACATGTTGTAAAGTCTATGTTCTATTCAGACCTGCTTGCATCAGGTCTGATGTGGCTCACAAGTGAGCTCACCATCGCTCTTAAAGTTCTGCTGTTTTAAAAGACCTAACCCTTGACAAAAGGTCCTTTGATAATGAAATAACTTATTATTTGAGCTGTTATAGTTAAATAACATCCAGGAATACATCAAAATAATTTGCACCTCTTCAACTTAACAAAGACACACTTCTCTCTTTTCCCTCTCCCTCCCCTTCTCCCCTTCTCCCTCTCTCTCTCCCTCCATCCCCCTTTCTCTCTCTCTCTCTCTCTCTCTCTCTCTCTCTCTCTCTCTCCCTCTCTCTGTGTATACATGCATACACACACTAGGAGAAGGGTTTAGTTCAGCCTACATGTCACAGTCCATCATTGAGGGTAAAAAGGGCAGAAGCTAAAGCAGGACCCTGGAGGCAGGAACTGAAAGAGGAGAAACCATGGAGGAAGGCTGCTAACTGAGTGGCTCCTTCTGGCTTGCCCTTCATTCTTTCTTACACAGTCCAGGTCTTCCTTTCCAATGGTAGGACCACCCACAATGAGATAGCAATTAAATCAATTCTATGTTAACTAGCAAATTTTATAAACCTCACAGACTTGGCCACAGAACAATTTGGTCTGAGTACTTCCTCAGTGGAAGTTTCCTCTTCCCATTGGCTTGTGTCAAGTTGATAGCTGAAGCTGACTAGAATGATAAGTCTATTTTATAATGCAATTAATTTTTTTCTCCTTTTCCAATGTTGCCTGAAAGTAACCAAAAATCCAGCTCAGGCACTCATGCCTTTTAGTGAACATCTTTGGAAGTGGTGTGTTTTCAGGGTGTAAATATTATAATGAAGTAGTAATGCTGTCAATCGTTAAACCTTGAGTGCTTAACTGCTCTTAATTTTTATCTCCTCTCATTTATAGTCAGACAATACAATTAGATGATCCAGTCACAGTATAATTCCATCTGAGTTCCCTTGATAGATCTCCAAGATCCCTTCATGTGACAGTCACTGCTCTATAGATTACTAGACATTTACCCAGCTAGATATAGACCAAGAACATAGAATTGAACATAGAAATGAATGCTCTTTCTTAAAAGGCCAATACAATGACAGTAAAAAACGTGTACAAACTCATGTTAGGAACAATTCATCTATATAAGCATGAGAAGCTGAATTCAAGTCTACAGAATCCCCAGAAAAAGTCTACATGGTCATGTACACGACTATACCAGAACTAGAAAGCCAAAAGGGGAAGGGGAATGGAGACCAGAGGATACCAGTGGTTTTCTGGCCATCGAGGCAGCTCCAGGTTTATAGTCTCTCATTGAATCAGATGAAGAGTGATGGAGCAGGCTACCCAAGACTCTTCTCTGGCTGCTGCATGTATGTGAGTGTTCATACTCCGTGCACAAACACACACACACACATACACACACACTTCAAAAACTATAACATGTAGTATAAATGTATTGATAAGAAGAAGAAATAAATATTGTAAACTAATTTTGGTTTTAGCCTTCTCTTATCTGCGGTGTGCCTGGGTAGAAAAGAGAGGCACATGCTGGGGGCTGTGGAAATGAACTGGGAAGTGAGGTGTGGAAACACAGCCATCAAAAGCTAGCCAACATTGTCTGCTCTGCACCAGTTAAATAGGGGAGCAACAATAGAGGAAAACCTAATTATCTGCTGAAACAGTGAGTTCCAGACTCTACTAAGCTGGACCTGTTTCTGATGGAGAAACTCGTGGCGTTTTAAAATGTATTTACTGAGTACCTACCATGTCACTGACATTTTGTAGGACACTAGGAAGAGTGATAAAATGTTAGTGATGCATCTATTTGGGGGAAAAATGAGAATAGGATCTAACCTGACTCATGAACATTAAAGGACATGACTAACCATACATATGAGATATTCCATCAGTCAAAACCTTGGAAAGCCTTAATAGCCTACTTATGAAGACCAAAATCTAAGTGCCAGCCTGACAGAATTATGAGAGAACCAAAGATCAGACCATGTAATTTAACTACTCAATATAAATATTGATGTGAACTAAATATTGCTGACAGCTTACCAAAAGCTGAATGTGAAACAACTGTAGCTCTAATTCCAGAAACACAGACTGGAAGCCACCAGAGCTTTGACCTCTAACTGGCCACATGCATGACTCCAGGGTGTTCTCTTTTCTGACCAAGAAAATCACCTTACTCTAAATGTATGAATTATTATGTTATTTAGATTTGGTTTTTTCCCTCCCAATATAGGAAATTTATAGCTATAATGGAATAACTAGAAAAATGTAGATGTACCCTGTGATTTAATATAGGAAGCATTTCATAGTATTTGACAAAAAAACTCATTCTTTGGGAGTGAAGAGATGACTCAGTGGGTAAAAGCACTTGCTGTACAAGCATAAGATCCAAAGTTCAAATCTCCAGAACCCAAGTAGAAACCAGGCATGTAATGTGAGAATCTGTAACTCCAGAGCCTCTATAGGGAGATGGGAGGTAGACATAGAAGGACTCCCAGAAGCTCCCATGTCAGCTAATGTGGCATACACTGGAGAAAGGCACCAAAGAAATTCTGTCTCACAAAGGTAAAGGGTGAAGCCCCACACTCAGGCTTCTTCTGATAACACACTGTGGTACACACATGCCTGGATTCACACAGACCAATTAAACACATACATATATGTGCAGCACACATGCACAGGCACACAGGCACACACATGCACGCACACACATATAGATATGCACACAATTGTTTTTAACTAAGCTCATTCTTCAATATTTAGAACTCTAAGGATGAGTTAAATTTTTTCAAAATACTATTTCAAAGTATTTTAAATAAACACGCTTTAGAATTATCATAGAATAAAATTATTAGTCCGAAAGACTATACGACCACATCCTGAGTTTATTATGTGAAGCACTGGATATTAAAAGTAAACATATCTATCATACACTTTATTTTGAGTGGCACAAAGCACTCAGCTTGCCCAACTTCAGGATAGTTTTAGAGGTAATATTTCATCCAAGAGTCGACTTTTCTGTTTCCAAAGTCATAGCTCTCCCTTTTGCATAATCTGATTCCAATATTTTCCCCCTGTGACAGTTTTTTCTATTACTAGACAGTTTTGTGATAGGTTTATCATTGTTATTTTACTTTGGTCACAAACCATGAGTAATTCATTCTTCATTTGATTTGTGCTATTTATAAAGTGCCACATCAACTACTACTGCAGCTTAGCATTTGAGTTCTGACAGTTCTAGTAAATAAAGCACTATCTGCCATAGAGGAATTGTGGGCTTCTGACTGAGAAAATTTTATTTTGATCTAGTTCTCCAAATGCAGTTATCAGCATCTTTAACTGGTCTTACCATGATAGATGCATGTATCTCATACTCTAATACTTTTATTTGTAAATAATGCAAGCATGTTTTCATGTTCTATTCATGTGTCTCATCATATATCGTACAAGTGATTCTGAAAAGACCATGTTCCCAAATGTCATGTCTTTGTCTTTACATCTTTTGAAATATCTGTGTAATTGTGTGCAATGATTTATAAAGCTATCTTTGTGTCAGAGAGGAAGATGTGTGTCCATGTTGACACCAATTGAGTACTATGCTCAGTTATGTCAAAAGAAGGCTTGTGTTGTGTTATCTAGGAAGAGACAAGTGGTCTAGAAAGATCCTTGAACAACTGGTGACTGATGGCTTGGTTTGCACTCCATAAAGCAGCTGAGCCTTTCTGTCTTAGCTAATATTGTATCCCAAAACACAGTGATCAGTTAGGTGACTTCTAACACAGAAGATGGCTATAGAATCCATCTCCTGCTCTTCTGCAGCATGTAGGCTATTTTGCTCTCTTTGAGTACCAGGTAGAAATCATGCTGTTTGGATATGTATCTTTCATAATGTCTTATATTGTCTCAAATGGATTAACTATTGTAAATGTTGATAATATGCCAGTACTTAAGCTTCTTTATGCATTATCATAGATAACTGGAACTATGAAACTGAATTTGAAATTAGTAAACACCCAAGATGTTCACTGAGAATGAATAAGCCAAAAATTGTGCACTTTTTATTTAAGTGAATGTAATGCAATAAAACAAATAAATACAAAAGAACAGTGATGTTCTGGTATTGATTGATGAATCCGTCTATCCTCCTTAGGCTACAGTGAGATGCTTGACCCCTGTGGAACAGCCATATTGATAATGAGCTCATGCTGACATCTGACATCCCCTTCACTTCCTGTGGATGATCCTCATTTCCATCCCATCTCTGCCAGCTTCAATATATTCTAATATTAAGCAAAGAATTGCCTAATTCCCTTTCAAAATCTGTTCCAAGACCTCTCTTTCAGTACAACGCTTCATCAATCGTGTTTCTGAGAACAAAAATGTGGTAATTTTAAAGGGAATAGAATATAATATCATAAACAAAAAGTAACACATTGGATTAGGACAAAACCAACATAAGAAAAAGAGTCCAAGAGAAAGGAAAAGAAGCAGAGACCCACCATTAACACACTCAGGATTCCCATAAAAACATTCAGCTGAACCCATAATACATACTCAAAGAACCTGGTAAAGACCCACACAGGCCCTGTACATACTGTCTCAGTCTCTGAGTTCATGAGTTTTTATTACTTTGATTTAGAGGGCTTTGATTTCTTGGTATCCTACACTCCTTCTGGGTCCAATATTCCTTCTGCCTCCTCTTCAGTAGGGTTCCCTGAGCCATGACGGGGAAAAGATTTAATAGGGATATTTAGGGATGAATGTGCTGAGGTCCCTCAATGCTAATATCTAGATTTTGGTCTGTCTACTTCCATCCACTGCAGAAGGAAACTTCTCTGATGATGGCTGAGCTAGGCCTTGATCTATGAGGATTGCAGAATATCATTAGGAATCACTTTATTGCTACTTCTTTCTTTAAAGACCAGGAGTATTTTGTATTATCCTAGATCCCTGGGCTATCTAATCTTAAGTTCTTGGTCACCCAAGTGGTGTCAAGTATGGGTTCCATCTACTGAAGTGGGCCTTAAGTGAAATCAGATATTGGTTGGTTACTCCCACAAACTCTGTGGCACCATTGTCCTAGCATAGCTTGCAGACAAGACACCATTGTAGATCAAAGTGTACAATGGCTAGGTTGGTATTTATTTTTCTCTTTTGGTAGCATGCAGAATACCCACCTATAACAAAGTCTCTAGAATGTATGGGTGAAGGCTCTATGTAGGCACTAGCTCAACTCATCCATGTTTGATGAGATGTGTAGATAGAACTGTGATAATTTGTCTGGAGTCATTTTCATAAACAAATCTCTGCTATTCTGATTTCAAAAAAGAAAAGAAAAAGAAAGCATACATCCTCCTCTTCTACTATTTAAGCTTTTTCATTTTAAGCTTTGACCTAAAGGGATGGTAACTGAATAAACTGACTACTTCATTTGCCGATTTCTTAGGGATAGTCATCCTCTATCTATAGTTTTGTGCAACTTTTCCTGAGGTTTATTGTGCTGGAATTTCGTATCTCCTGCTAACCTTGGCAAGATAAGAACAGAACAGTTTCCAGATGGCATGCATTCCTCTGAGTAAGTCCTGGCCTGGAGCTCTCCTGTGTAGACTTTCACATCACTTCTCTTGCTCTTCCACTCTGATGCCGATAGCTTTCCTCTTATGTGACTGGTGATCCTTCTCTCAAAGATTACCAGTATAAAATGGAAGCGTTTAAAATGATTTTTAACTGTGATAGCAATCCAAGCATTTAATTTTCCATGGTCTTTGAGAACTCGTTCAATACTGAAGTCAGAGTGGCTATAAACAATAAGTAATAGTAGTAATCCATTCACCCAAAATTTGACAATTTCACCAAAAATTGTTGCTAGACCAGAACTCAGTTCAGTTGCCAATGTTTGACCCTCAAGCCAGAGAGATGAAACTATAATTTAATTTTCTCCTTTTTTTCTCTAGTATAAAATTCAACTGGCTATCAATCAAGACAAAACTTAGAAACTTTCTAAGGAAAACTGAACATTTTCAAACTAAACCAAAGCACAAATTACTTCAAGAACTTCAATTTGTGCTTTGAAAAGTGTCAAGCTAACTAATCACAGAATGAACTGAGGGGATATTCTGGGTTTCAAGTTATTATAATGCTTCAATGTCTGTCTCATATTTTTGTGTGTCTGTCAGATATAATTACTTTGGAAATCTCATCTCCGGTGTCAGTGCACCATAACAACAGCCTCATGAAAGCTCACTACTTATGGATGTTTCTACCTGGCTTCTTGACCACAGAAAAGGCCTGGAGCGGAGAGTACCAAGTGGAAGTAGGTGACAAATACAGACCTACAAAGATGTCTCTGCATCATCCTATGCATCCCAGCTCCAGCTCAAATGTCTAGAGAGGAAGATGGTCAATGCTCACTAAGCCTAGGGAAACCAACCTCTTGTCATCCTCTTTTAATGATCTGTAACTTCACATTTAGGAATAAGGAGAGAGAGTAAAATAGCAAAATTCTCTCCAGATTCATTTAATGTTGATTTTTCATTGGGTCAGCTGAAACATTATGCTTATGGTACCACAAAATCATCCTTTGATAAGTCTCCAGCAGGGAACAGACAAGGTGGTCAGAGTCATGGTTTTTATACTTTACTGCTTTGTCTGGTTTGTGACTTCAGTTAAGTTGTCTAATCATTAAACTTTAGTCCTCCTATCTGAAAATTGAAAGAAACGACCATGCTGAATTCATAGAAAGGACAAGGAAAATAAAAAGCTTAAAGGATTTAATGCATACACCATAGCAGCATATCTCATCACTATTATTTTGTGAAACCTAAATTATTGTTATTATGTAGTTTCTAGTATAAGTTCTGTGACATCATGTAATGTTGAAAGACTGCTTAACATATGAAAAAACATCAAGTTTCCTTACTGGATGTATTTACCTTTATTCGCTTTTTTCTGATTAAATTATATGCTGTTCTCTGTATTCAAAACAGATATCCTATGTGATGTGATGTAATGACAGCCTACCAAGTTTCTGTGGTGATATTTTAATAGTCAGTAAGTTTGAACTTAAGAAGTCAGAGTTATAAATGCTAATGATTAAATAGTAACAGATTTATTCTTCTAATCAAGGAAACATCTGCTAACACATGATTAAATAGAACAGTGATAGAGATGTGCTATACCAGTCTTTAATAAATATTGGAACACATCTATCTTAGCAACGATTTATTTTAATTCATTATACATAATGAACAGGTTCTACAAGTTTACCCGTATCTTTACAAGCCAGGTTGAAGAACTGACTTAGTTAGAAGATACTGTTGAGCAGAGAAGCCTCCCAGTCCAATCACTGGCATCTCAGGAGCATCAAAGGCTTCTTTCTGGTTTTGTCAGTTAAAAGCTGTGCTTTAAGAATATGGAGATTGAAAAGAGCCAAAGTCATGAGACACCAACCAAGACCCCTTGGAAAAATAAAACTGTCATCTGTTGCAACAAAAGACAGCCTACAAAACTACAGAAAACTCAACATGAGAACTAAGAATATGTCTTCCACCATACTGACTACTAATTTGTAGAAGGGAACTGACACTGGTGCTCATAACTCGACAACTGTTTATAGTGCTAGAGCCACGAAACCAAGAGAGCAAGCAGACAGAACTACCTGCTCTCAGGGAATGTGTTTTACAGGGAAGAGGGCAGGAAGAGAAAAGATGATCATGAAACTCTTAAGGTAATAAAAGAACAAAAAATACTAAATCAGGAAATGCTATTTCCTGAAAGGAACAGTGGGGACAAGAGAGGAGAGGATAGTTTGTAAATAGTTGTTCAATACAGACCTCACAGAAATGGGGAAATCAGGACACAGATTAAGAAGATGTGAAAGACTTAATCAAGCAGATTAATTGAACATGCTGGGAAAGAAAATCCCATATATTGCTGATGTACTTACATTAAAGGTTGTAAGTAGCAAAGTAATATTTCACATATTTATATAATAATTGCACATAATACAATATATCTCCTTCTTTAAAGGTCTGATAGAATTCTGCACTGAACCCATCTGGTCCTGGACTTTTTTTGGTTGGGAGACAAAGAGGCTTGCAGGAGGGACAAGCCACAGTCAGAGAGAGTAAGATGAGCTAACACCAGAGATAACCAGATGGCAAAAGGCAAGGGCAAGAACATAAGGAACAGAAATCAAGGCTACTTGGCATCATCAGAACACAGCTCTCCCACCACACCAAGCCATGGATACTCCAACAAACCAGAAAAGCAAGACTCAGATTTAAAATCACATCTGATGATGATAGAAGACTTTAAGAAGGAAATAAATAACTCCCTTAAAGAAATACAAAAGAATACAGCTAGACAACTGGAAGCCCTTAAAGAGGAAACACAAAACTCCCTTAAAGAATTACACAAAAACACAACCAAACAGGCAGAATTACTGGAAAAAAATCAAACAGATGCAGGAAATGAACAAAATCATCCAGGAACTAAAAATAGAAATAGAAACAATAAAGAAATAACAAAGGGAGACAACCCTAGAGTTAGAAAACCTAGGAAAGAGATCAGGAGTCATAGATTCACCAAAAGAATACAAGAGATAGAAGAGAGAATCTCAGATTCAGAAGATACCATAGACAACATTGACACAACAGTCAAAGAAAATGCAAAATGCATAAAGCTCCTAACCCAAAACATCCAGGAAATCTAGGACACAATGAGAAGAGCAAGCCTAAGGATAAAAGGTATAGAAGAGAGTGAAGATTCCCAACTTAAAGGACCAGTAGATATCTTCAACAAAATTTTAGAAGAAAACTTTCCTAACCTAAAGAAATAGATGAACATAAATACACAAGAAGCCTACAGAATTCCAAACGGATTGCACCAGAACAGAAATTCCTCCCACCACATTATAGTCAAAACACCAAATACACAAAACAAGGAAAGAATATTAAAAGCAGTAAGGGAAAAAGGTCAAGTCACATATAAAGGCAGACCTATCAGAATTACACCACATTTCTCACCAAAGACTATGAAAGCTAGAAGATCCTGGGCAGATCTCATACAGGCTCTAAGAGAACCCAAATGCCAGCCCAGGCTGCTATACCCAGCAAAACTCTCAATTACCACAGATGGTGAAACAAAAATATTCTATGACAAAACCAAATTTACACAATATGTTTCCACAAACCCAGCCCTACACAGGATAATAGATGGAAAATGGCAACTCAAGGAGGAAAACTACACCCTAGAAAAAGCAAGAAAGTAATCTTGCAACAAACTCAAAAGAAGATAGTCACACAAACATAAAAATAACATCGAAAATAACAGGAAGCAACAATCACTATTCGTTAATATCTCTTAACATCAATGGACTCAACTCCCCAATAAAAAGACATAGACTGACAGACTGGATCCATAAAAAGGACCCAGCATTTTGCTGAATACAGATAATGTGCCTCTGTGTTAAAGACAAACACTACCTCAGAGTAAAGGGCTGGAAAACAATTTTCCAGGCAAATGGCCCCAAGAAACAGGCTGGAGTAGTTATTCTAATATCAGATAAAATCGACTTTCAACCAAAAGTCATCAAAAAAGGATAAGGAAGAATACTTCATACTCATCAAAGGAAAAAATCTACCAAGAAGAACTCTCAATTCTGAACATCTATGCTCCAAATGCAAGGGCACCCACATTCATAAAAGAAAGTTTACTAAATCTCAAAGCACACATTGCACCTCACACAATAATAGTGGGAGACATCAACACCTCACTATCATCAATGGACAGATCTTGGAAACACAAGCTAAACAGAGACACAGTAAAACTAACAGATGTTATGAACCAAATGGATTTAACAGATGTCTATAGAACATTTCATCCTACATCAAAAGAATATATCTTCTTCTCAGCACCTCATGGTACCTTCTCCAAAACTGATCATATAATTAGTCAAAAAACAAACATCAACAGATATAAGAAGGTTGAAATAATCCCAGGCCTCCTATCAGATCATTATGGATTAAGGCTGGTCTTCAAAGGCAACGACAACAACAACAGAAAGCCCACATACACATGGAAGCTGAACAATGCTCTACTCAATGATAACTTGGTCAAGGAAGAAATAAAGAAAGAAATTAAAGACTTGCTAGAATTTAACGAAAATGAAAGTACAACATACCCAAACCTATGGGACACAATGAAAGCAGTGTTAAGAAGAAATCTCATATCTCTGAGTGCTTCCAAAAAGAAATTGGAGAAAGCATATACTAGCAACTTAACAGCACAACTGAAATCTCTAGAACAAAAAGAAGCTAATATATCCAAGAGGAGTAGAAGGCAGGAAATAATCAAACTCAGGGCTAAAATAAAGCAAGTAAAAACAAAAAGAACTATACAAAGAATCAACAAAACCAGGACATGGATCTTTGAGAAAATCAACAAGATAGATAAACCCTTAGCCACACTAACCAGAAGACACAAAGACATTATCCAAATTAACAAATTAGAAATGAAAAGGGGGATATAACAACAGATTCTGAGGAAATTCAAAAAATCATCACATCCTACTATAAAAGCCTATATGGAACAAAATTGGAAAATCTGGAGGAAATGGACAAGTTTCTAGACAGATACCAAATACCAAAGTTCAGTCAGGATCAGATAAACCATCTAAACAGTCCCATAACCCCTAAAGAAATAGAAGCACTCATTAAAAGTCTCCCAACCCAAAAAAGCCCAGGACCAGATGGGTTCAATGCAGAATTCTATCAGACCTTCAAAAAAGACCTAATACCAATACTCTTCAATTTATTCCACAAAATAGAAAAAGAAGGAACAATACCCAATTCATTCTATGAGGCCACAATTACACTCATACCAAAACCTCACGAAGACCAAACAATAAAAGAAAACTTCCGACCAATTTCCCTTATGAATATCGATGCAAAAATGCTCAATAAAATACTCACAAACCAAATCCAAGAACACATCAAAATGGTCATTCACCATGATCAAGTAGGCTTAATCCCAGAGATGCAGGGATGGTTCAATATCAGGAAATCCATCAATGTAATCCACTACATAAACAAACTCAAAGAAAAAACCACATGGTCATTTCATCAGTTGCTGAAAAAGCATTTGACAAAATTCAACATGCCTTCATGATAAAAGCCTTGGAAAGAACAGGAATTCAAGGACCACATCTAAACATAGTAAAAGCAATATACAGCAAACCAGTAGCCAAAATCAAACTAAATGGAGAGAAACTTGAAGCAATCCCACTAAAATCAGGGACTAGACAAGGCTGCCCTCTCTCTCCCTATCTAATATAGTACTTGAAGTTCTAGCTAGAGCAATTAGACAACAAAAGGAGGTCAAAGGGATACAGATTAGAAAGGAAGAAATCAAAATATCACTATTAGCAGATGATATGATTGTATACATAAGTGACCCAAAAAACTCCACCAGAGATCTGCTACAGCTGAAAAACAGCTTCAGCAAAGTGGTTAGAAATAAAATTAACTCAAACAAATCAGCAGCCTTCCTATACTCAAGGGATAAATAGGCTGATAAAAAAATTAAAGAAATGACGCCCTTCATGATTGTCACAAACAATATAAAGTATCTTGATTTGAGTCTAACCAAACAAGTGAAAGATTTGTATGACAAAAACTTCAAGTCTCTGAAGAAAGAAATCGAAGAAGACCTCAGAAGATGGAAAGATCTCCCATGCTCATGAATTGGCAGGATTAACATAGTTAAAATGGCCATCGTGCCAAAAGCAATCTACAGATTCAATGCAATCCGCATCAAAATTCCAACTCAATTCCTCATAGACTTAGAAAGAGGAATTCTCAAATTCATATGGAATAACAAAAACCCCAGGATAGCAAAAACTATTCTCAGCAATAAAAGGAGTTCTGGGGGAATCAGCCTCCCTGACCTCAAGCTGTACTACAGAGCAGTAGTGATAAAAACTGCATCATATTGGTACAGTGACAGGCAGGTTGATCAATGGAATAGAATTGAAGACCCAGAAATGAACCCACACAATTATGATCACTTGATCTTTGACAAAGAAGCTAAAACAATCCGGTGGAAAAAAGACAGCATCTTCAACATATGGTGCTGGTTCAACTGGCAGTCAACATGTAGAAGACTGCGAATGATCCATTCCTATCTCCCTGTACAAATCTCAAGTCCAAGTGGATCAAGGATCTCCACATAAAACCAGATACACTGAATCTAATAGAAGAGAAAGTGGGGAAAAGTCTCGAACACATGGGCACAGGGGGAAAGTTCCTGGACAGAACACCAATGGCTTGTCCTCTAAGATCAAGAATCGACAAATGGGACCTCATAAAATTACAAAGCTTCTGTAAGGCAAAGGACACTGTAAATAGGACCAAAGAACTTTACCAATCCTACGTCTGATAGAAGGCTAATATCCAAGGTATACAAAGAACTCAAGAAGCTAGACTCCAGAGATCCAAATAACCCTATCAAAAAATGGGGAAGAGCTAAACAGAGAATTCTCAACTGAGGAAACTTGAATGGCCGAGAAGCACCTAAAGAAATGTTCAACATCCTTAGTCATCAGGGAAATGCAAATCAAAACAACCCTGAGATTCCACCTCATACCAGTCAGAATGGCTAAGATCAAAAACTCAGGTGACAGCATATGTTGGCGAGGATGTGGAGAAAGAGGAAAACTCCTCCATTGCTGGTGGGAATGCAAGCAGATACAATCTCTCTGGAAATCAGTTTGGTGGACCCTCAGAAAAATGGACATAATACTACCTGAGGACCCAGCTATTCCACTCCTGGGCATATATCCAGAAGATGCTCAACATGTAATAATCACACATGTTCCACTATGTTCATAGCAGCCATATTTATAATAGCCAGAAGCTGGAATCAACCCAGATGTCCCTCCACAGAAGAATGGCTACGGAAAAATCGGTCCATTTACACAATGGAATACTACTCAGCTATTAAAAATGATGACTTCATGAAATTCGCAGACAAATGGATGAATCTTGAAAATATCATCCTGAGCGAGGTAACACAGTCACAAAAGAATGAACATGGTATGTACTCACTGTTAAGTGGTTATTAGCCCAAAAGTTCGAAATGTCCAAGAGTCACTTTGCAGCAACAGTAGGGCTGAGTGTGAGGTCCCAGATGGAGGACTTGGAGAAGGAACTGAAGGAGCTGAGGGAGTTTGCAGCCCCATGGAAGGAGCAACAGTGTCAACTGGCCTGAGCCCCTGGTGCTCCCGGAGACTGGACCCTCAACCAAAGGATACACATGGAGGGACCCATGGTTTGGGCCACATATGTGGCAGAGGAGGGCCTTGTTGGCCATTAGGGGAGGAGAGGCCCTTTGGCCTGAGGGTGTTAGATGCCCTAGTATAAGGGAATGCCAAGGAGGGAAGATGTGAGTGGTTGGGTGGGTGGGTGGGGGAATACCCTCATAGAGGCAGGGAGAGGGGGGAGAGAATGGGGAGTTTCCAAAGGGGAGACCTGAAAAGGGGAAAATATTTGAAATGTAAATAAAGTATCAAAAAACAAAAAGCAAAAACAAAACAAAAGCCATGGCAAAACAAAGTAGAAGACAAAGCAAATGAACAAATGAACGAACAAACAAAATAGAGCCTAGTTTTATGTTTATCTGTTCTTTTGTTGTTGTTGTTGTTATTGTTGTTGTTTTTGTTTTTGTTTAAAAAAACACTGGGGCATGATGGGTGTTGCTGAAGCAAAATACAATACAGTCATGAAAAAAAGCCAGTCAAATGCTAAAGTAGAAATTATGGGCACTACCCAGGTCCTACAGTTACATGTCAGCTGGACTTTGTCTAAACCCACTACTAACCATTGGGGTTCCTTCTAAGATCCTCTCAGAACCAGTTTGGTTTTTTTAAGGTGATAAAAAAGAAAAAAAGGGTTAGAGAATCATCCCCTCAATGAGCTCTAGGTACAGAACGTTTGTACTATGAGGGTTGCTTAACAAGGTCAAGATTAAAAAACAAAACAAAACAAACAGCAAACAAACAAAAATCCCTTCAAACACAGGGAAGTTGTCATCAAGGCTTAAGACAGTGTTTTCAAACAGACTGAGGGTCAACAATAAATAAAACTATCTGGTTTGTTTGTTTGTTTCATTTTAACTGGTAAAGTGTTTTGAAATTAGCATATGAGGCATTATACCTCATTATGGTATTCTGACTGGTGTAATTTAGTAGATTTTCTTCCCTTCTCATCTTTACAATTCTCCCTCCTAACCTTGATCACCCTTGTACACTCCCTACCCAGGCTTTTGCCCTTTCAGGCCTCACCCCAGCCCCCTTCTTCAGCATCTGTCTTTAACCCCTCTTGCTCTCCTTGCTGGTGTGCTAGGCTTCTCTCACACTTACATGCACACAGGGGCAAAGACACACACAACCACATACATGGGCATGCATACGTACATTACAGACTAATACCTATGAGAATGAAACTACAGGTTTCTCTCCTTCTGCGTTTGACTCAGTATTATACCTTCCAGGTAGATCTATTTTCTGGCAAATTTTATTCTTACTTTTAGCCAAATCAGATTGTGTTGAGTATATGTACCACATTTTTCTTATCCATCCATCTGTTGATGGGCATCTAGGCTGGTTCCATTGGACTTGGGTTTTTTTTTTTAAGATTTTGGCACAGGGTAAGAAGAAACAGTGCAAAATTAGAACTGTGTAGGTCAGAAAGTAGCTCATGAGAGTAACCAACCCCAGGTTTTAGCAGTATTCTAGGGGAACAGAAATACTGAATTAACGTCAGAAACCCTGTAGACAATAGACATGACACTGTCTTCTCTAGACACTAAAGCCTAGACATGATTGTCATCTGAAGAGCAGCCCTGTGCTCATTTTACTTGATTTTGTGATGAATACTAACTAAGAGTATCTAGTTTCTTTTTTCAATAAATCCCCCTTCAGAATCATTCATGATATCTAAAACTTGACATACACTTGGGAAACTTAATTTATGATTTTGTTGATTTCTGGAATACTGTGACAAATTGAATGGCTAGAAAGTAGATAGCACTGCTCAGTGACACAACCTCTTAAATGGCAGTGATAAACAGGTTTGTTCTAGCTCTTACTTTATTGGCCCTCATCTTCACACATCCCTTCTGTTCTGCTTTGTGTTGACAGACAGGGCATTGCTGACCCCATTTCTAGTTTGGTCTCTGGGTCAATCCTAGGGCTGGCAATAAGAGACAATGGAGAGAGCTTGCTGGCTGAAAAGAGGCCATGTCCTCTCTCAGATGTGTTTTGTTTATTTGTTTGGTGTTTTGTTTGTTTGTTTGTTTTTGTAGTGCAATGAAAATATAGAGACATATCTCAGGGATCCTTAAAGCCTTTCCTACAATGACAATCCTGCCAGGTCTATAGCAGAATCTTCCTCCTCTCAGCAGCAGGCAACAGGCTCCTCACAGTGCAGGTCTGAATGTCTTTTCTCTCTTACCTAGGACTGATTTCTTTCTACAGTTTCTACCTATTGATACCTTTACACTTTACCTTGTTGAATAGTTAAGGCACCTATACCCACTTAGTTAATTAGGTTTCCTGCTCAGATTTCTACTCCACAGTTAACTAATGCAAAACTTGACACTCCTCTGGGTCGCCCTCCCAATATTCTTCCCCATTTCCCCCCTTTCTCCTCTGAGTGGGTGAGGGCCCCCTGGGAATGCTCCCCACCCACCTCCCACCCCTGGCACTTCAACTCAAGTCTCTGTGAGCCTAGGTGCTTCCTCTCCCACTGAGGCCAGACAAGACAGCCCAGCTAGAAGGACATATCCCACATGTAGGCAACAGCTTTTGAGCAAAATGTAAAGTGACTAAGTAAAACAAACAAACAAACAAACAATTTTATAAAGAATCATGAGAAGGTAGTATAACAAAATGTGCAATGTGGTAGACACAGAAAATCTAGAATAATTTTTGTAAACACTTTTATGGGTAAATATGTTAGTTGATCTTTATTCTAATTTTATTTATAAAAGGGGAAAACAATAAAACCAGCATTTCATTGTTATAAAACAATCTTGACAAAACTAAAAACAAGTTGAAGTCTTTTACTTTTGGCATCCCTTGAAAAGCTTTAGGCAAATTAGAATGTTGTTGTTTTTGTTATTCTCCTGGTTTTGACTATTTCTGGGATGGTAGTTACATGAAATTATGCTTTAAACATTTTCCAGTGGACACAACTCTCATCCTGAAAGAAATGATTGACAAGGAGCAACGTACATTCATATTTGTACAGAATTTCCCACACCAGATGCTTCAAGAACTGCTTAGAAATATTTGAGATCTTTATTTGTTGTAAGGCAGAAGTTTGACATCATCATCAGTCATATAAAATCTCATGATAAAAAAGGAACTCCGAATGTCATCCTAGCTTCTTCCTTGTCAGACTTAACTACTTCCAAAGATTATGAAAAGACTGGTAGAAGCCCAGGAGCTGGATGAATTCTACATACTGAGTACTGAATTGTGATTCTGGCACAAAACTATCACAAAAAATATACTTGTCTGTTTGCTTGTAATTAGGCATAAACTGTTAGTGTCTGATTACCTTCACAGATCTCAGTGGACTTTGGGTATTTAGACATCCCAAAGTTATATCAACTCTGATGATTTGTATATGCTTGGCCCAGGGAGAGGCACTATTAGAAGGTGTGGCCTTGCTGGAGTAGGTGTGTCATTGTGGGTGTGGGTTTTAATACCCTAGTCCTAGCTGCCTGGAAGTGAGAATTCTGCTTGTAGCCTTCAGATGAAGATACTGAACTCTCAGCTCTGCCTGACCATGCTTGCCTGGACACTGCCATGCTCCCACCTTGATGATGATGGATTGAACCTCTGAATCTATAAGCCAGCCCCAATTAAATATTGTCCTTTATAAGACTTGTATTGGTCATGGTGTCTGTTCACAGCAGTAAAACCCTGACATCAACTATGATATAATGACTACCAAAATTAAATGAGGGCGTTATCACAGTTCACAATATGAACTCACATGTCCACTACTATCATCTTCTGTCTGTGGAGGAAATCTGGTCAATCATGCTCTGTCTGTCTCCCATGTGGATTTTAGTGTGTAGATTTATTTGGTTTCATTTTGTGTGTGTGTGTGTCTCGTGTGAACATGTATGTAACTGTGAATAAGGATTAAGCCACTACAAAAGAGGGCAAATAAAGGATAGGTGCTGAAGAAGAGGGGGGTGGGCAAAATGGAACATGAAAGATAGAAGGAGACTGGGTGGGGCGGATGCAAGGGGCATCCAAGTTAGCAGGGAGGTTTACGGAGAGGAGAGTCACTTTGCTCAGAATGCCACAATGATATCCAATACCTTGTATACTAATTTAGAAAAAATTTAAAATGTAAAAATCCATTCAAAACAAGTAGTTTTAGTTGTTGGTCCTCATTCTGTACTGAAAGCCCTGTGCAAAGAACTAATGACAACCACCAGGTGTCTGAAAACTGTCTCTGTTAAGAAATCCTCAGCTGGCAAAACCTCTGTAACTAGAGTTCACCCAAGGCATACTTTTATAACTGATCATTTATTTTTTTCATAGGATATCATTTGAAACAACTTAAAAGAAGCATGCACCCAATAAATATACACATATTGCTACTAGTGGAGACATTGCTATAATCCTGGAGAATCCCATAAGTACCATCAGGTTGATGTCCTCATAGGTACCTATCACCCATCATGCAAAATTTTAGTGTTTGACAGACAATTGTAAACTGCATTTGAATGTCTCCAAAAATCACTTTTATTCCTTGCTAGATGTCTAAACAATGTAGATTTAAAGAAAGATGCCAGAAAAGGGGGACGGCAGAGTTGAAAGCACAGACTTTATGAATTATTTTCCTGGTACATATGAAGATGCTGTATGAGAACATAAGTGCTTAACAGATGCATAAATGCATTATCTCTTCACATGGCAATATGCTCTTCCTTTCAGAAAAATTCAAGCATATTTGGAACATAAAGTAATATAAATGGGCTGAAATGCATAGCAATAGCATAAAAACAATCAGCACAGGCTAGTAGGGTAATCACAAGAGGTATTACATAGGTGAGCATAGACCAGACACTACTATCTATGTTCACCACTCGACAAAGAACTCAAGGCACAATCACCCCATTAAGCAACTGGAGCATTAACTACCACTCCACTGTGGTACCCACACATCCATATCCACATCCTAGAGCAAAGCACAGGGCCTTTCACACAGTTAGCATTTCAGCTTTAGTTTGCAAAGGCTCATGGGAGCTGCACTATGACTCATAAAACCAATGTGTCCAGAAACAGGTGTTTTTAAATGTACATCTGGTGATAAATATTGAAGATGGAAGTTCTGACAGAGTCTGCTCATCTCTTTCCCAGTTGGCTTCATAGCTGCTAGTCACACTGTTGCAGATGGAGCACCATGGATGACACCCAGTTCTCCTATCTTGAACTCCAAATGCCATTTCCCTCAAGAATTTTGGATATCTACAAAATTATTAGCAAATCAAAAGATTATAAATCAAGATTCAGTCCTCATTTCACAGCTGAAGATATCTGAGAAAGAATTGTCTCACTCTCTATAAAATACCAGTTGTCTCTTGGCTCTTATAATACCCCATCCCATGAGTTATGCTAGGGTCCTTTGGAAGTATAACTAAAGAAATACTGCTCTATGGTTAAAACGTTCAGATCCTCACATTAGGAAGACCACAGTAGCCAAAGCCAATCCCCTAACCTCTCAGAGACAAATTTCTGGAAAAGGAAGAGTGTTCCTCATAAAGAAGTTTTGCTGTGAATTTTAAATATCATAAAATATAAAATTACCAAAAATCTGTTACCATTATTACACATAAAAGTAAATTTTATTTTCTATTTATTTACCAAAATCATATATAGACTTAGACATTGCTCCTCTATACATTATAGTGAAGTGGCATATAAAGATTAACTTTGGCATTGCTTTTAGGAGTTTAAACAATACATGTGTTTTACCCTTTAGTCAGAAATCCTGTGGTATAACTCAGAATTCCTGGGCAAAGGTTCTGAAAGGCAGAATCAAAAAAGCAGGCAAACTAGAGAACTCAAATCTAAAGGATTTCCACAGCAGTTGACTCTGGATTTTCTTTTTGTCCTATACATCCCATACTAGGTAAAAAAGAAACCAGAAATCTGAACATAGTAATGGAAAGACACAGTAAAGAAGAAAAGAATGAAAAAGAAAGAAGAGGGGGAGCAGGAAGAGGAAGAGAAACATGAATGAAAAAGGAGGAAGAGGAGGAGGAGGAGGAGGAGGAGAAGGAGAAGGAGGAGAAGGAGGAGAAGGAGGAGAAGGAGGAGAAGGAGAAGGAGAAGAAGAAAAGGAAGCCTGTCTTCTCATGCTGTTTATAAGATAGTCCTGGGGTACATTTTCAGAGTATAGAAACTGATGAACATTTTGTAGACTTGGTCCAAAAAAGCAAAATCCAGAGATGTAAGTTAACCAATTAATTGTACATTATTGAAATTGAATGTTTTTCATTCTCTGAGCGATTCTGTTAAAAAAATGAAAAGACACGATACATAAGGAAATATTTACAAACAAATATTCATCAAACTCACTTAAAACTCCATAGTAAAAATAATCCAATTACAAAATTAGAGGAAAGACAGGAAAACACAATTTCCTCAAGAGGACACATGAACAGCAAGTAAACATGTGAGAGACTCCACATGAAGACTACTATGAGATTAAAAATCATGACATTTAAAATGGCAATAATAAAGTGATCATACTAGATGCTAGCAAGGATACAGAGAAACTTTATCTTTTACATGTTGCTGATGGAAACAGAACAGATATTGGACAATGAAGCAGTTGCACTCCTGGGCATTTGTCCCAGAGAAACAAAACATTATTATTATTTATTCATAATAGCTTTAGCTGGAATGCTACTCAGCAATAAAAGAGATTGAACTATTGACAGGCACAGATTAGATGGATCTCAAGGACATTGGAACAAGTCAAACAATCTCAGAAAAGACTTAAGAAGTGAGTCTGTTTAAGTATCCTTCTTATAATAACCAATATATAGTGGTGGAAAACAAATAATGGTTGCCAAGAGAATTGTGGGCTAGGGAGTTGAGCATGGCTGTAGAGCTTAGGGAAAATATCTTTTGTTTTGATTTTTGTACTGATAGTCCTACACATGTTTCAAAATAGCAGAAACTTATACCACTCTTCAATTCCTGCTTTTTTTTACATTTTATTATAGTTATGTAAGACAATTCATTGGAAGAAACCAAGGCAAAAGTATGGCACAGCACTTCTCTGCAATTTCCGTAGTTCTATAATTACTTTAAAATAAGAATTGTTTGTGATTTTAAAATTTTTCTTCTTGGTGACATTTCTGAAGAACAAGAGGCTTGTACACATTTCAATCAAAGAGAGCAAAATGCAACTCAAAAAGTGACTGCCTTGAACACATGTCATAGACTGTTGGGACTCAGAAAACAATCAGTTCTTTTAAATATGAGTCCCAAGTAGATTGAAGGTTTTCAGCCTCCAACTACTTATTAATAATAAGTAGGGAGCTACTAACATGCCCAGTGTCAAGCTCTACTCCAATCAATTCTGGTGTGGGATGATTGGTGTTATCCAGGACAGTTGGAAAGCTGCCTTGGACTGAGGAACGCCCGAGTTCACTGAAGAAATACAACATCAGCATTTGACATTCCTGTTGAGCACTTCTGTAAGACAGGTAAGCCCGAATGTTGTTGCTATTCTAACAGTGATTCCATTTGTGGTCAGTTACTAAGACCCTTGTACCTTCTAGACCTTGGAGCAATATTGACTATCCATTCACCCTAAAAATGAAGTTGGTGGTTTTCAAAGGGGTTGTGTTTAAAAAAGAACTCTGAGTGGTGCTTTGGATATGGGTGTTTCTTTTAAATGGTGTTTTTTTCTGTTAAGCTGGTATTAATGATATCAAGGAGAACTGCTCTAAACATATGCATTAATTTGTGAGTAGCTGCTCCTTTGAAGAGAGAACCACAGTAAGGCACAACAGGAGAGCTTTCACATTACATAGGATTTATTGGAAGATGTGTTTCATATAGGACTCATGATGCAAATTTTATAACCAAAACAATTAGGCCTTATCTTAATTGGCTGAATTATGAAAAAGTATCAAAACTCTTCATGAACGTATGTATATGTATGTGTAGATAGATAGATAGACAAGCAGATTCTATCACACAATAAACTTTATTTAGCAACAGTTTACTGATGGTCCTGAGCAATCCTGGTTATTACAGTAAATATATGATGTAGATTAAGAGTAGAATCCAGAAGCCAACGGCCTTTGCTCACACCTCCTCTACTCCACTGACAGCTTATCTGGTTTGGATGAGTTCTTTATCAATTCCTTCAGGTTTAAATATGAAGCAGTAACATTCTAAGAAGTGGATGAAATAACATTAGCAAGTACTTGAAGCTGCATAGGGCTCAACACTGTTGTTTTTAATGTCATTTCATTCACCTCTCAGGATGTTATTATTTTAAATTTAAACATGAATCACATAAAGCCAAACACAGTATTATATAGCTTAATACCAGAGCTCCTGCAGGAAGATGAGAGGCAGGTACAGGAGAATCCCGGAGGCTCTCAACAACAAACCTAGTATATGCAGTGGCAAAGAGAAGAGCGAGTCTGTCTTAAGCATGATAGCAGGCAAGGGCAGACCCCAGTGTTGTCCTATGACCTCACATGTGTGTTTGTTGCATATGCAAGGCTAAGACATTCTGCACTTACTCACACACACACACACACACACACACACACACACACAAATTGTAGTCTATATAAATAACATAGGTTTCCCATTATCAAAACTACTGTGGTGTATCGAAGAGTGATTGTTTTCACATAGCAAATATCTTGAGCTCATTTTTTGCACTGATGCAACCATTACACAACTCAGTAAAAGTGGTCCCTGATCTCGTCTGTAAAGCCATGTGAGAACAAATATCCTATGCCATTTACAGTTTTCCTTTAGGAAGCTAGCAGATTACTTCTCTGTCTGGATTTTCTATTAAAAGATGCTTCAGCTGTGGTGTTGCTAACACTTAAAGATTTAGATTTAGGAGAAGATTTCTAGTTGCATACATATGGCTGTAAATATTCCACACCAGAAGCAATGCAGGAGGCCACAAGGATATCTGGATGAATTTCAAACTGTCTGCAGCATGCAATATTAATTAAGAGAATATGTGCATGACACTGAACAGTGTGAGAATAAATGGACTTTATAAATTTTTAAATTTTGCAAATACAAAATTATACAATATTCCTAAACAATAAATTTCAAATAAGCCCAAGTGAATGATTTATAAGAATAATTGAATAGTAATAGATAGTAATAGTTTGAAAGCTCTCTAAGACTTGAGTATCAAAAGAGCAAAACTAATACATATTTTAATATGAAGTAGAGTCTTTTTTTTTTTTACTTTGTTTTGTTTTGGTTTTGTAATGATAGGGATCAAAACCAGGACCTTGCATATGCAATCAACTGATCTACAACTGACATGTATCCCCATCCTAGTTTTTAGTGGAATCATTATAGTACTGCATATGAAGAATTCACCTCAGCCCTCTTTTATCCTTCCCTTTAATTCCCCCCCCCATTCAGCCTTGCTTTCCTGTTTGCCCTTTGTCCTTTTATAATATTGTATTCTAGTTCTCTACAGTTGTGCTTTTAAAGTAATGTTCTTATGTAGAGAATTAACATGTATAGAAAATAAATTTTCAAGTATTTATACATTTTAATATACAAAACAATACAGGCCCTTACACTTGTATGTTAAAATATTGTGATTTACAATGGGTTGAAATCTTAGAAATAGTCACCAGATAATAGGGGAAGAGAGTGCCCCAAGCAGACAACATATCCTACCAAGTAAAAACCCCAGTTCTAGGAATGGGTTGCATCTTGTTGTGTTGTAGGGCAAAGGGGTTTGAAAGAGTCCCCCCACCCCAAATTTTATGCTCTTGCTGATATTATTGTTTAACTCCCACAACCTGAACGTATGGTCCTATTGCTGAAGATACCATTTCCTTGTACAATCCAGTGAAAATTGAGCTTGATGACTAACAAGAAGCTTCACCTCTGCTGAACATCACTCATGGTGCCAGAAAGTACTATACACACTATTGGAGGAGAAAAATAACCATCAATATCACCTTCTCGACCCATGGAATCTACAGTAGTAACCTGTCTGTAAGACATGCTGATACCATAGTGGCACAAATGTTATGAAAGTAATCAACTAGGTTTTTTATTATCTTTACTATTAGATTTAAGTCCCACTTACATTAGATTACACACATATCACACACTGCTTAAGTGGCCATAAAACTGGAACGAGATAGGTCATGGGCCTGGGGGGGATGGGAAATAATCTAACACAATTATCCTGCTAAATGAACATAGCAATAAAATGACTCCAATGACATACTGCTATACCCACAGACCAGTGCCTGGCTCAACCCTCATGAGAAAGCTTATTTTTGAAATATAAAACAATTAACACAGAAACCCACAAACGAACAAAGTAACAAGATTGAAAGACTCTGGGACAAACAGTCCCAAACAGAATGTTTTTATTAAACCCCTCTTCCCCAAGGCTCAGAGATTTATGTGGGAGAGTAGGAAGAAAGACTGTAAGAACCAGAGGTGGTGAATGACTCCAAGGAAACAGCATCCAGACACAAGAGTGATGACGCACATGTGAACTCAGTGAGACTGTAGAAGCACAGATAAGATAGCAAAGATCCCAGCATGGAGATTGGGAGATGGACAAAAACTCCTACCACGAGTGAAGAAACTATTGCCAATCAATAGCTTCCAGGAGGGAGAGAATTCCTACAATGGAAGGACACAGATTATGCCAGGGAAGGGTAGACTTCATGCTCAGGAGTAGTTGACTGGCAAGAAATAGACTCCATGATGATGATGATGATGATGATGATGATGATGATGATGATGATGATGATGTGTGTGTGTTCCTGTGTATAGTCTTGGATTTTCATTTCCTATATGTTTCTTTATTTTGTGTTTTTGTCTAGGGGGGGGGGAGGAGAGACAGAGACAGATAGAGACAGATGGAGAGAGAGACAGAGGGAAGGCCAGGATAAAGTTTGATGGGTAGGAAGTGGGGAGGATCTGGGAGAACTTGGTAAAGGTGAAAAAGTATGCTCAAAATAGATTGTATTTAAGAAAAATTGAAATAATAAAAATGTAACAAAAAGAAAAAGAACACTATACTCTTGGTGATTTTTTCAGTGCTCCGTCTTCATTTCTACTGTACTGTGAGGGAGACCTTGCAGGAATCCAGAGTGAACAATGAAGAGGTAAGAATGAAAACTTGGTTCAGAGAGACTTCACCAACCTGAATCAGACTTGTAGAGTTTAATGCCAGGCAGGTCATTGCTGGAATATTTAAAACACAGTATAATTTGGAAAATATTTTTCTGGTATAATATAATCCCTGGTGCACAAGAAAGCATAATTACCTCTAAACTCAACTCAGGGTGCATGTCAATTTTTCTGAGAAGATGGGTTTTAAAGATAGGCTACTTGTATTAGCTTAAGGACCTATGGGAGGACCTGGCCTGGTCTTGGTCACACAGATAGTCTCATTTGGGACATTAGCCATCTCTGGTCCTGGTTGAGGAAGCTTGGACAAGCCTCTGAATATACAAAAAACATAAGGGTCATTTAAATTAGTTGGTGAGCCGGGCGGTGGTGGCGCACGCCTTTAATCTCAGCACTTGGGAGGCAGAGACAGGCGGATTTCTGAGTTTGAGGCCAGCCTGGTCTACAGAGTGAGTTCCAGGATAGCCAGGGCTATACAGAGAGACCCTGTCTCAAAAAACAAACAAACAACAACAAAAAAATTAGTTGGTGACTCTAGTCCTGCTTCTGGTAGTTTGGGGAATTCCCCAGCTGTAAAGGTCATTTAGATTACTAGCCACCTCTGGTCCTGGTTGTAGGAGATTGTTCTGGCCTGGCCCAACTGATAAAGATCACCAGGCTGTTAATCAGTTCCAATTCCCAGCCTTCTGGGTGGAAGAACAGGTATTTCCTCCTTTGGGGTGGTAGCCCTGAGTGATTAACATTCCTACTTTCCTTGCTTGTTTGCGGGTACAAGGCCTTTTGTGCTGTGCTCCCAAAAACACTGCAATTTGGGACATTCCTTACATGTGCAACACACAAAGTGATCTTATTGTCTAGTTTATTTGTTTATGCTCTCTTTTCCTCCCAAACAGAATCACAGTATCCTATAAATATGTCACACCATAAGGATTTGATCAAGCAAATTGAGGCAAAGAGAAAAGATATTGCAGAAAACCAAGATAAAATATAAAGGAAGATTTAAAGACATACTGCTCAGTGCAACTACAAAACATAGGTATGGATTTAGCAGTAAGGAAAAACATGAATGTCTCATGATACACAGTATGGCCTGCTCACAGGGGTAATAGTATTTGCTGTTCTGAAATCCGCAGGGTATCACTCCTGTGGGTCATCATAAAGCAGAGTTTCTCTGTTGTTATGAGCATCGTGATTGGCACCACCTCCACCCTAGTGAGGTATCACAGGCTTATAACAACTCTAGGATCCCACAGCAGCAGAGGTCAATAAAAATAACTCTACATAAGTCAAAACCATGCCAAGGAAGTCCTGCCTCCTTAACGAACAAGAAAAACAAAGGCATGAAGCCTGCCTGCTTTAGTCAGAGATCTCTAAACGAACAGAAACAGTAAAAATGTTCATAGGGGTTTTAGTAGGGTAGATCAGATGTTCTGAGGATTGAGCCGAGAAGAAACAAGTGGCAAGCTGGAAACCTCAAAACAGAGTCATTGGTGCAGGCCTGAAGGTTGAAAGCTCATTAAAGAAAAACTGTGCAAGTCCACACAGGCTGAAGTCCAGGGGCTGAAGAATACAGATCATCAGCCTTACAGGCAAATGCCTTTACTGACATCTCACCGGCTCCCACATTATTTTTTAAACTCGACTTTCACAATACAAGACCAGATTATCTAAAGCAGCAGAAACGGATGAACAAGTACTAAAATAGCTATATGTGCCTTGCCCCTGATCCCTTAACTACCTTCTTGCATTATCAGAAATTAGAGCTGATTCACAAGTGAAGAGAAGGCCCCAAATCAGTTTGCACAATCTCCTTGTCTAATGGTGTGAGTGCACTCTGGAAGGACTTTATATACTACATTCATAACCAAGCATTCCTTTTCAGGCACTGACTGCCAGGAAAACCAAGACTTGAGCCCAAGCCAAAAATATCACAAAAAAAATAACATTGAAAGTAAATCCCAAGATTAATTCTTGTCAAACCAATTAAACCAGATGCCAAAAGTATCAGAAAATTCACTGAGGCTTATAATGGACTTGACTCAAAATTCAAAAAGGAAAAATGAGAAAATTATTCTAGGTGTCTGACTGAAAGAAAATGAAAACAGAAGGAACTTGGAGAATGCTAGAATGGAAGACACAGAGAGGTTAGGAAGGGAGAGACAGAGTAGAAAGAAGTGTGGTTTTCCAATCCAATGTGAGTTCTCAGTCTGACTGGTCTCCACTCAGGACAGGTGGTTGTACGCAGCCTGATTCCCAATCTCTCTCTCTCTCTCTCTCTCTCTCTCTCTCTCTCTCTCTCTCTCTCTCTCTCACACACACACACACACACACACACACATAAACACACACACACAGGTATCATCGAGCTGAGAAAAAATTAGTATAATACACAATGAACTATTACCAAGATCAATTAAAGGTAAAGACACCAAATGTGTAGAAACAACAAATATTACCACACTTAAAAATACCCAAAGCAATACAAACAGATGTTAGGAAGTGGCGATTCATAAACAGGAAGAGGGACTCAACATTAGGAAAGGAAAAAGTTCAGAAAAAAAGAGAGAATGGCATGGAGGTTGGAGTGAAAGTATTATTAAAAATAATAACTGGGTAGGAATTTACTATATTAGATTCTGGTACTGTGGGCTTCACTATGTAACACACCAAACCTCTACTGAGACTCCCTTTCTATTACCAGCCTTGAGCTAAGCAGAACAAGGGCAGTAATCTGCAAATCAAATTTAAATACTTCAAGAGGGACAAGGGCTCAGTGGGTTATGTATTGTTGTTATAATCGTATTGATTTGGGGATAAATCTTATTATAGGGAAGAATCACTTTGGACATTATCCAGAGAATTTATTTAATAAAATACCAAAACTTCCCATCTACCTAACAGTCTCATTTATAAAGCAATCCCATAAGCGGATCCTGAGCACATCATTATAATTAATTCTAGGGCGTATAAAAATTCAGTCATGGCAGCAGGACTCTTATCATAAAACAGAGAAGGTTTTCTATTTTTTAGATAAATTTCAATACATTACTGAACACTTCATGTATACTGGAGTACATAAAAGACTTTAAGACCTTTAACAGTAGAATTCCCTGTCCTTGTAGATTAGGTACTTGGTTGAAGAAACGACTGTAGAACAATCATACACAAACAGGTGTAAAGAAGGAGGTCAGAAATTGGAAAACAAATACCATGGGTGGCAATGGGTTTTTTGACTCTGTGAATAGCAAAGGCCAAAGACTGAAGATATCATAACTTGTAAGGAAAGGTGAGCCATCAGAGGGCTTTGGATGTGAGCTGCATTTTGGCTGTATGTCTCTTGAAAAACTGACCTACAGATGCTGCACTGCCATGGAACCCCATGAGGAAAGGAGCAAAGGGAACAATAGGAGTATGAAAGAGTACGCATATAATGCATCTCTGTACATTTCTGGTGGAATATGGAAAGACTACTTATTTTTGCAATTTGATTTTGTATCTTACCACTTTACTGAAATGGTTAATCATTTCTCGAAGTGTTCTGGTGGAGTTTTTGGTATCCCCTGTGTATAATATAATACCATCTGCAAATGGAGGTAATTTAACTTCTTTTCCTGCTTGTATCAGTTTTATCTCCTCCTTTTGCCTGACTGCTTGAGCTAGTGATTCAAGCACTTTACTGAAAAGGACGAGGGATAGGGAACAGTATTATTCCTGATTTTAATGGAATTTCTTTGATTTCTCTCCACTTAGGATACATTGTCTGTGAGCTTGTCATGTATAGTCTTTATTATGTTGAGGAATGTTCTTTCTAGTCCATCTTCCTTTAAGACTTTTATTATGTCAGATTTTGCCAAAGACCTTTTCTGCATCTATTAAGAGATCATGTGAATGCTGTCTTTACGTCTATAGATTTAAAATTTGTTACATTTAGTAACTTTCATATGCTAAACCACCCCTGAATCTCAGAGATAATGCCAGCTTGGTTGAGGTGCGTGATCTTTTTCATATGTGTTTGTACTCAGTTTACTAGTATTTCATTGAGAATGTTCACATGTTTGTCAGGGATAGTACTCTGTGGTTTTGTAGTTGTTTTACCCTTTCCTGGTAATAGAGAACTACTGGTTTTGTAGAAAGATTTTGGGAAATGTTCTCTCTGTTTCTACTTAAAATAATTTAACAAATACTCATTGTAGCTTTTCTTTGAATGTCTGGTAGAATTCTACAATGAATCCATTGGGGCCTGGGCTTTTTTTAAGATAGAAAGCTCTTTGTTACCACTTCAAAGTCCTTATTTTTTATTGGTATTTAAGTTGTTAATCTCCTCTTGCTTTAACTTTGGTGGTTCTAATGAGCCTAGATAAAGTCATGTAATTTGCAGGTAAGTGAATTTAACTAGAATAAGTGATGTAACCCAGGCCCAGCAAGACAAATGCTGCATATTCTCTTGTGTTTGTGAATCCTAGCTCTAAATATTTAGATGTAAGTGCGTAATCTAGAGTAACCAAAGAAACCAGGATAGTAAAATGAAAAGAAGTACAGGGATTGACAGGAGCTCAAGAGACAGGGATAACATGCATGCGCAATGAAGAGGAAAAGTGGGGAGAGGGACTTAAGTCAGGTAAGGAAGATGAAAGAAGAAAGGATAAATAATGCTAAGGATGTATGAAAGAATATAGTAAAGGTTTTATGATTACTTAAAAATACATACATAACATGTATGAGCATAGGCATAGACACATGTATTTTTAATATAATTATGCCACTTTAGGTGATTATGCTCCCCATAAGAACTATATACTGTCTAACAAAATCCCCAGTGTCAACCATAAGAAACCTCCCTTCAAGATGTTGATCCCAGAAGTCCACGAGACTCCCAAAACAATATAGGCAATCGTGTTCCCTTGGTTTCCTCCAAGAATTTGATGATAAGATTCCATTGTTGAAGACATCATGCACTCACATCAGACACAGGCACTGGAGCAATAGAACTAGGACCAACCTTGAAGCCTCTTCCCCAAGGAATAGCTTTCATAGTTTCTGAAGGTACTATACAAACTGCCAAAGGCAAAAAGTAATGATAGTCCTACCCTGTAAAGCCTGTGAGCTATATAATAAGAAGCAAACCTGGCAAAATATCCCTAGAGATATAATAGTGGTACTTATATCTAGGAAGTAATCAGGGAGTAATCAATAGATATGTAATTGGTATGCTTCATATCAGGTAAAGTCATGCCTGACACTGTAAACCTAACCAATTATCTGTGGCAGGTGAGGACCTACTGCTGCCCTTTCTTACACTGGTATAATGTCCAACTGTATTCTAAATATTTATACTCACATATTTAAAAAATGTAGCTCTCATTCCTCAACAAAGAATCTCCTCGAAGCGTGTAGAGATGCTTAAAGAAATCCACAATTGTTCAAAATTCTGAGAACAAGAGACTGTGGGAAGCTCAGTGTTAACTTACATGTCCATAGCATAACACCTACACCTGGGCCTTAGGGAAGATTGCAGAAGAGAGGCCAGACAGTGTGTAAGAGCCAAAGGATAGGGTCATCGGTTTCAAGATATTGTCTTCTATCTATGACAGGGATGCCGTACTCAGAAAATCTCAACAATATTGTTGCTTAAATAATGCCCGCATAATGAAAATATGTGTTGGCATTCTAACACAGAGGGAATCTCACAAGGCTCTCCTGTTAGATGAAGAGCTACAAGCTATTAATGGATAGGAAGAGGAAGAGAATCAGTCTTCTCCAAGGAGGAGAATCTTATTGATTATCCAATCCCATATACATACGAGCAACACTAAATGAATTCCAAATTTTGTTCATATGTACATAAATATGTATATATCTATACCTGTGTGTGTGTGTGTGTGGTCATGTATGTATGCGTGTGTGTGGTTGTATGTGTGTGTGTGTGTGTGTGTGTCTGTGTATGTGTATGTGTAACAATAAGGAAGACTAGGTCATGAATTTGAAAGGAAGTGTGGAAAGAACGAAAGGAGTTGCTGGAGGAGAAGGAGTGGTGGAAATGATGTAACAACAGTACTTACGCAGAATATTTAAAACTTAAAAGCAGATGATGGGTAGGAGAGATAACAATAAGAATGGATAGAAGTGATACGTAATGGAGAAGGAAAGGACACATCTGTGATGAACTACAGAAAAAGACTTTAAAACAAGCTTCTAGGAGCTGAGGAAAACATGAGGAAAGTTGTTTTACTTTCCTGTGGCTTTTCACAAGCTAAAGAGATACCCAGGATTACTGGAGACAGATGCTAGCTGCCAAGTAGAGAAATAACATTCAGGAGTCACTTTAGGAACTTACATTTGAGTTTGTGTTAAATAAACAGTGGTCGGTACAATACAAATATTTGCTTAAGAGTGATACGGAGATCATTGTAATTTGAAAGTGCTTTGCACTCAGAAAGTTACCTCTGGGGGATCAAGTTATCACTTCTATCACAGTAAAGGTAAAACAGGGAGTTATTCACGACACCCTATCAAGTCCCTTGTTTTATATGCAAAAAAGATGAATTTAAAGACTAGAGATGTTGTTAAAATATTATTTTGGATTCCTATGAAAACTATAGACTGCTGAACTTGCTCTAACTACTACTGGTTTTGTTACATCACAAATCTAAAATTTAAAAATCATCTCAGAAGAAATGCAGTGAAGTAGTTATATTGAAATTAACTCACAGTGAATATACTCATCATTAAGTTAGGAAACATACCATAAAAGGCGAGGCCAGCATTCCAGTCTTACCATCACCCTGCCAAAGTGATAGTGTGAGGGGGGCTGAGTCACCTTCTTTACAAAGTAGGAGATGAGCCCAGGCACCACTGAAACATCTACAATGCATCTCCTTACCCTGAACTCAGAGATTATTGTGCAAGAAAGAGATAGAAAGGTGGTAAAAGGCAAAGGCAACAGAACTTTGCTGTAAGACTAGATCTCCTAAAAATGTCAAAAGCTACACCCAAGAAGTCTCAACAACATAAGTGCCTAAACATGAGCTAGGCAACGGCAACACCAATTGACAATTAAAACCCAGAAAGCTTTAATCTCCTACAAAGACCTACAGGCAACTAGCACTTGGAAGTAATGAACTTTCCCAGGGAAGAACATATCAATTGATTATTCAGTACCAAGAGCTAGCCCTGAAAACAGACATACAAGCAACATTATATGGACCAAGCAGGAGATATCCATGTGAGGGAGGGGGCGGTAAAGAAAAGTCATGAACTTGACAGAGAGCAGCATGGGCTACAAGACAGGCCTTGGAAAGAGGAAATCATGTAATTATATTATAATCTTTTTTTTAAAAAAAAACAACTATTTAAAAAGTAGATAGTGATGTTCTCCTTGGATACAGAGTTCTTTAGAAATGCTTTGCACACATATGAGGTTAGAATTTGGTTTGAAGTGTTTAGAAAAAGGAACACGATATTTAAATCAGACAACTGGCTCTGAGAGTTAATGGAAACAGATGGGTAGCAATTAGAGAACACGAAGCATGAAGCACTGCTGCAAATAGTTCCCGCCTGGAGGAGGGCAGGAAGATCCAAGCCTGGGAATGGGAAGGCTGAGAAAGGCTGAAAAGAAGTCGCTGTTCCAGCTTGTGCTCAGCCTTTAATTCTAAAGCAAAGGAGTTTTAAAGTGAAACAAAGCAACCTGAGAGATGGAACCAGATGAACTTCACCACTGTGACACCAAGTATCTACACAATTACTCTTGCTCCCCCTGCTTCCTCCCTCCCTCCTGCTCCACATCTGTAGATCTATTCACATCTGCACCAAGAGTTGGGATTTGTTTTCTAGCTTTCTTCCTCTTTATTTTTATCATTCATATATAGAGAATTATATTACTAATATATAATACTATATAATGTCACTATTATATGGTTTGATATTAATATATGAATCATATGTTATAATCATTATCATTTTTGTTTTTATTTTTTGAGTGTCCCAAGTTTCTCTCACAACTGCAATATTAATAGAATAGAAGAAAGAAAATTAGTAAGGCAGAAAGGATTAGTTGGAGTATTGGCTTCTGATCTTAATATCTACCTGCCTGAGAAATTTAGAAAAGCTAAATAGAACAAAAAGACAAGCTTCAATGTGGTTTACAGATTTAACATGTATTTTATAAATGCAAAACATCTAGGTGTGAGTCTGTGGCTTGGGAAAGCAATCTAAACTGGATGGCAGGGTGAGTTGAAAAGAAACAGTATTAATAGTATTATCTGATATATTGTGGTTGTATTTAATCAAGTTACACTGTAATATTCACAATGATACTCCTGACTTTAGTTTCTCTTTTCTTGTGTTGTATTCATTTTCTAGGGACAGTATGGGCGGTCATGGGCTTCAGTGTGATCCTGTTCTGTCATCCTGCTTTGTTCCCAATCATATCCCTCCCCTGAGCTCATCGTTCTCATCCACTGTGTCCTTTCAGAGGCTATTGTTTAATGGCAGCTAGTGTTTGCATAGGAGGCACTGCACATACTTCAGAATCTGAAGTCTTTATCGTGACCATTAGAAACCTTATTGAATCATATTATATCATATAAGATAGTGTTTCAAGAAACCCTACACACAAAGAGTAAAAGTACAAAGTAGACAAACTTGGCTAATTTTCAACTAGATTTTAGCTGAAATGATTTTACTATGAAGGATAGTAACTTACTTAAAGTAGAGGTATTTTTTAATTTTTGCACTAGAATTTTCAAAATATTTATCAATTCATAATATATACATATATATCTTACAACATAAAATATACACATGATAGATATTATATACCTTAATGTCAAATCTTAAGTCAGATCATTTCATCACTGAAGAAATAAAATAGACAATAGATATATATACCTACACATGTTTATGAGCATTAAATAGCCTTGGGAGAATTATTAGCCAAGCAAATTCATAAGTTTGTATCAAAGTGTGAATACTCAAAATGAACAAAACATAATGCAATTCTTAAAGAAGCTTTGCTTTCCTGGCTAAAAATATAGGTGATTTATTTACATATGTGATGATATAAAAAGACAAAAATCCATGTTATTTTAGATTATTGTGATACATGGGAAAACTCTACAGTGCTCCTGTTGGTGTGAAGTGTGTCATAAACTAAAACAGCACCCATCGTGAGGTTTGCATGCTATAGCTTCCTCTTCTTTCTTCATGCCTCTCTTCTCTGGCCCCTGTTGAATCCTGTGCAGTGAACTTCTGCTACCTTAAGAGACATCTTGGCCCTAGATGTAATCTTCAGAAATTGGAAATCCCTTCTCCCATTTGCAATAGACAAGCTTTTCAGGAAAGAATATTTCTTTGCCATCACAACTGTGCTCCTTGAAATTGAGACAACTCTCTCAGAAGCATCATCATTCCTGAATCATCACTTGAATTTCCCCTAATCAGCACATTAGACATTACTGCATAATCTCTGTTACATCTTTTCCAATCTGATAGTATACACTTAGCCTATGTAGTTTTGTTACTGTACTTATCACTGTTGCTATGGCTATTAGTAACCTATTACTAACCAATATTTAAGAACAGATACATTCACAAGCAACATAGTAGTCATTACAAAGGAGGTGCTTGTTAATACCTGTGGTATTGAAGAGACATATTAGAGAAAATTTATGTGATAGTGTATCATTTTCACATATTTATAATTTTGAATATTGGAGAAAATATGCAACAAATAGCATTGGTCTATTAATCTGTATAACTAGGTTTCAGCCACTCTACTCTCCAGGTTATTGAGGTCAGCAGTGTTATTTCATTATTATGTACCTAAATTAAATTCATCATGCTCATGTTAAGCCTGTGTCATGACAGTTTCCAACCAACAGAAATAACTTCTATTTTCACCTGTAGTTTTTAAGGCATGTTAAGCTAAAGCCATTTTTAATATTTCTAATCTTACAAATGCAAGGTTCTTTCTGCAGACATGAAGCCAAACTAAATGTTATCTCTACCCTCGGGGAAATTTCAATCCAACTGAGGAAACAAAACAAATTGTAATAATCCAAATGTGATTATTGCCTGAACATAATCTAAGTTTCCCATGGCCTTTGGTTGTACAATTAAACCACAAAGAAAATTTGAGTATGAAGATTACCTGACTTCCACAGCGCAGACCCCATTAATCATCAACAACGGTTCTCATGGCATGTGCTCCTGTTGTCTCTCACCACTTAGCCAGCCTAGGGCATGTGCCATGAAATATCCTAACAGCATTCTCTTCAGAGATTATTTATAGATATTATTATGTACTTTTACAAGTAGAGAGAGTAGAATGCAATAAAGTTCGACTCTTTAAGCAAGTACCCAAACTAGCGTCTTTTAAGTTTTATGACCCCCAATCTTTTTAGTAAAACAGAGTTATATTCCTCTGTGGTATCAGCAATGACAGAATCATTGCACCTCCAAGCCTAGTAAGTAGTATAAACAAGCCCTTAGATGTTTTCCTGTAACAGCGGACGCTCATCTATGTGGCTATTGCCTTTTCTTCACTGATAAGTAAAGCATCCCTCAAATAAACTAAGATAGAAGAAGAAGAAGAAGAAGAAGAAGAAGAAGAAGAAGAAGAAGAAGAAGAAGAAGAAGAAGAAGAAGAA
>JADRCH010000252.1:3994767-4142401 GCA_019843965.1 Rhynchomys soricoides | reverse complement strand
AAGAAGAAGAAGAAGAAGAAGAAGAAGAAGAAGAAGAAGAAGAAGAATTAAATTCTACTAATTGAGACTGTCTACAGCAGTGTATGGTGAAGACTTTTGAAAATGTATTTAAAATCAGTAGAAAATGCACATTTATTGAGACACTGCATACCTTCCCTGGGCCTCTAAGCCACAGTGCTTCCCAGCAAGTGCAATAGGCCTGCAGCACAGTGTTTCTGATTTATTAGCTCTTCGGTTTTGCTACAATACATGTTATAAACCTACTATGGCTCTTTGCATCTCTCATAAAGTCTTAATTCTTCTATTTTTGCTCATATTGACTACTTCAAATGGTTGCTTTCATAATCACCAAGGGACCTATTTTTAATCTATTTGATTTATTATCTTTACAGGAAAGACTGCAGTTGTGATTTTGAATAGTTAGATATTGTATAGACATAAAGAATATAACTTAACATATAGGAATAAAAAGTAATTTATAGTCCAAAAGAATTGAGTTGTGGTTACCATAGTAACCTTATCCATGAACATTAAGCTTTATAAGGTAGAAAGCGTACCCATAATAGTGCCAAAACATGGCTTGTTCATGCTTAATAAGCCAGATATATTATACATCATAATTGTGTGCAATAAATTACTACTGTGAAGTAAAGAAACCTCTAAGATGGTAAATTGGCAATTTTTAAGGGTTGACTAGCTTCTTCAAAATGTCCTGTGGGCAGAAAAATTATGCTTCCATGAAAACAATTTATTTATATCTATGAAATAAGAGGAGTGAATATAAACATTTAAGCATATAATATATTTAAAAATAAAGACAAATGTCTAATGCTGTCATAAACCTTGAGAGTCATCAAGAACCCTAGAGAGCAGCCAAAACAAAAGTGCATTGAGTGGCTCACACAATAGACTGCAACCAGCCTTAGCTGAAACCCCCAATGCAGATCATGCTTTTGCACCACACAACCCCTCTACAGATGGAGATGTTATTACAAGATTATTTCTTTGACCCTACAATGTGCCCTCTCATTGATCCCTGGAATAACACAGAGTGAAATTAAGCCCCATAACATCACTTGACTGGTTTTTTTTTTTTGATATTTGAAGACAGTTCTTAAGGTTTTTTTCCTCTTCCCTGATACCCCATGTTGATTTCTGTATGTGTACTTTCAACATTTTCAGTAGATCAAAGCTCTCTGACACCTCAGTATCCGCTGGCCATATTACAGATTATAAATGCCTCATTTGAGTTAAATGGGGAATGGGTGCCAAACTGAGCAAAGTAACTGTTTCATGTGCCCTCTACATTCCACAAATTGGACCGATGGGACCTGATGACTATCTCCAAAAAAGGTATCCATATTCTCTATAATAGTCTTATTGGCCATGTGGTCAACCTACTGCCCCAGATTTGTTTCACATGACCTGCTTGCTGATTGCTTTTTGTGTTCATATATTTGTAATTCCAAGTCTAGGCTGTTGATTTGTACTCCTTGCTGTAAATGTCTTCTAGCTGTCTGGCTCTGACATTCTGCCTTGAATTTAAGCAGGGTTGCAAAATAAAGTTTTGAATTTTGAGTCCTCTTTTGACAAGCTTTAAAGATTCAGTTATTTGAGGCTAGAGACACAATTTAGTAGTGGAGTATTTGCCTAGCATGGGTAAGACTCTGGGCTTGGCTCATAATGTAATTTAAAACAAAATCAAATAAAGGTTACTGTTTTAGTTAGAGTCACCATTGCTGTAATGAAACACCATGACCAAAGCTACTTGGAGAGAAGGGAGGTTTATTACATTTACATTTCCAGATAACTGTCCATCACTAAAGTCAGGAGGAACCTGGAGGCAGAATCTGATGCAGAGGTCATGAACAAGTGCTGTGTATTGACTTGCTCTTCATGTTTTCTTCAGTCAGCTTTCTTATAGAACGCAGGCCCACCATACCAAAGATAGCATCACCCACAGTAGGCTAGGCCCACCCCCATCAATCACTAATTAAGAAAATGCCTTACAGCCCGATCTTATGGAGACATCTTCTCATTTGAGATTCTCTGCTTTCAGATAACTTCTGCCTGTGTGAAGTTGATATAAGACTAGCCAGCACATATAGGAATATAGTTCAAATGGTACAGTGCTTACTGAGCATGCATAAAGCCCAAGGATCATTTCCACCATCACATAGAACAAACTAGCCACAGTGGTGTGTGCCAACACCTTGGACATGTAGGAAAGAGAATCAAAAATTGATGGTCGGGTTTCCATCTGTGGGGGGAGACCTCTGCCTGGGCCACCAGGACTCCATAGCCAAATAGCACTGGGAGAAAGCTAGCCTACCAGGAGTGTGGAAAAGCCCATGAGTGGGAGTAAGATGAGCACCACTGATCAGCAGAACCTCAGAAGGGGACAAGACCCTTCTGGTTTCTGTCTGCATCCCAGAGCTGACCCTGTACCACAGTTCTCCAACCCAAATTCCTCTCAGAGAGAGATGGTCTTCAAAGAGTATTGACACAGAGCCTTGCAGGAGGGACAAGCCACAGACAGAGAGAGTAAGACCAGCTAACACCAGAGATAACCAGATGGTGAAAGGCCAGGGCAAGAACATAAGAAACAGAAACCAAGGCTACTTAGCATCAGCAGAACCCAGATCTCTCACCACAGCAAGATCTGGATACCCCAACACACCAGAAAAGCAAGACTCAGATTTAAAATCACATCTCATGATGATGATAGAAGACTTTAAGAAGGAAATAAATAACTCCCTTAAAAAAAATACAAGAGAACACAGGTAAACAACTAGAAGCTCTTAAAGAGGAAACACAAAATTCCCTTGAAGAATTACAGGAAAACATAATAAAACAGACAAAGGAAATGAACAAAACCAACAAGTAACTAAAAACAAATGGGACCTCATAAAATTGCAAAGCTTCTGTAAGGCAAAGGACACTGTCAATAGGACAAAACGGCAACCAACAGATTGGGAAAATATCTTTACCAATCCTACATCTGATAGAGGGCTAATATCCAATATATACAAAGAACTCAAGAAGTTAGACTTCTTGAGAAGAGAACCAAATAAACTTTGGTTCAGAGAACAAAATAACTTTTGGTTCAGAGAACCAAATAACATTATCAAAAAATGGAGAACAGAGCTAAACAGAGAATTCTCAACTGAGGAAACTCAAAGAGATGAGAAGCACCTAAAGAAATGTTCAACATCCTTAGTCATCAGGGAAATGTAAATTAAAACAACCCTGAGATTCCACCTCACACCAGTCAGAATGGCTAAGATCTAAACCTCAGGTGACAGCAGATGTTGGTGAGGATGTGGAAAAAGAGGAACACTCCTCCATTGCTGGTGGGATTGCAAGCCACTGTGGAAATCAGTTTGGGGGACCCTCAGAAAAATGGACATAATCCTACCTGAGGACCCAGTTATACCACTCCTGGGCATATACCCAGAAGATGCTAATAGAGACACAAGCTCCACTATGTTCATAGCAGCCATATTTATAATAGCCAGAAGCTAGAAACAACCCAGATGCCCCTCAACAGAGGAATGGATGTAGAAAACGTGGTACATTTACACAATGGAATACTACTCAGCTATAAAAACAATGACTTCATGAAATTCACAGGCAAATGGATGGAACTTGAAAATATCATCCTGAGTGAGGTAAGTCAGTCACAAAGGAATGAACAAGGTATGTACTCACTGATAAGTGGATATTATCCCAAAAGTTCGGAATACCCAAGATTCATTCACAGCCACTGTTGGACTGAGTGTGAGGTCCTAGATGGAGGAGTTGGAGAAGGAACTGAAGGAGCTGAGGGAGTTGGCAGCCCCATGGAGGGAGCAACAATGTCAACTGGCCTGAGCCCCCGGTGCTCCTGGAGACTGGACTACCAACCAAAGAATACACATGAAGGGACCCGTGGTTTGGACCACATATGTGGCAGAGGAGGGTCTTGTTGGCCATCAGGGGAAGGAGAGGCCCTTGGGCCTGAGGGTGTTAGATGCCCCCAGAATAGGGGAATGCTAAGGAGGAAAGATGGGAGTGGGTGGGTGGGGGAATACCCTCATAGAGGCAGGGGAGGGGGGAGGGGATAGGAGGTGTCCAAAGGGGAGACCTGGAAAGGAGGAAAAGGGGGAAACCTTTGAAATGTAAATAAAGTATCAAAAAACAACAACAAAAATTGAAGGTCATACTTGGTGACATAGCTAATTAAAATAAGATTATATATATATATATATATATATATATATATATCCCAAAATCTAGTAATTACATCTTTTATTTTCACTTATATAACTGTTGATCAGAGGAAACTCTTTATTCTTCTGTGGTTGCTAACACTGCTAACATTCTAGATTGGAGCAGAGTTCTGGCAGATACCCTTGTCTTTCATTTTATGACTAAATATTCCTTTTAAAGACTAGCAAACAACTATCTGATATAAACTTCAAAACTACCTATAAAACTGACTTACAGTAACTATTGTCTTTGTTTTATAGGTGGAGATAATTGAAAGATCATATAGAACTCAAAATGGTCAACAAGGTGAAGGGCCCAAGTGAGAATGCCTCAGTCCCACTTGGGAGGGAAAAGAAAGCAATAACAAGTGGGGAAGGAAGGAGGAACCTGGGAGGAAAAGTGGACATCAGTGGTGAGGGAGAGGGGAACCTGATCTGGTATTGGGTGAGGGAAAAAGACGGAAGCCCTGAAGACCAGCAGAAAGAATGGAAACAGGCAACCTCTGGAGGTAGGAGGTTGTTGGAACCCTCCAGAATGCACCAGAGACCTGGGAGGTGAGAGACTCTCAGAACTCAAAGGGTGGGACCTTAGATGAAATGCCTACAGTTGGGAGAGGGAACTTATAAAGCCCACCTCCAGCAGAAAGACAAGGGATCAAATGAGGGAGGGGGTTGCCATTCCACAGTCAAAACTCTGACCCATAATTGTTCTTGTCTGAAAGAACTACAGGGATGGAAATGGAGAGGAGCCTGAGGAAAAGAAGGTCCAGTGACAGGTCCAAAGTGGGATCCAGCTCAAGGGGAGATCCCAAGGCCTGACACTATTACTGAGGCTATGGAGCACTCACAAAAAGGGACCTAGCATGACTGCTCTCCAAAAGACCCAATAAGCAGCTGAAAGAGTCAGATGCAGATATTTGCACCCAACCAATGGACAGAAGCTGCTGACCCCTGTGGTTGAATTAGGGAAAGGTTGGAAGAAGCTGAGGAGGAGGGCGACCCTGTAGGAGGACCAGCAGTCTCAATTAACCTGGACCCCAGAGATCTCTCAAATACTGGACCACCAACCAGGCAGCACACACCAGCTGAAATGAGGCTCCCAACACACATACAGCAGAGGACTTCCAGGTGTATGTTTAATCAGAGATGATGCACCTAACCCTCAAGAGACTGGAGGCCCCAGGGGGTTTAGAGGTCAGGTGGGATGGGGAATGGGGGGTGGGGACATCCTTTCAGAGACAGGAGGATTGGGGAAAGGTACAGGATGTGGAACATTCGGAGAGTGGACAAGGGGGATAAAATCTGGAGTGTAAATAAATAAATAAGAAAAACAATGAAAGATCATATAAATGCACCAAATGGTACAGCTAAGCCTAAATACAGTCCCAGGTTTCCGCTTCTACATTATTACACCTTCCACTTAGGACTGCATTCATGTTGAAGGGAAAGACCACAAAAAACACTCAGTCCCTAATTCAATGTGCCATTGAGAGTCATATAATATCAGGGAGAAAGCAGGGTCCTCGAGGCCTTTCAACTGGTGAATCTTTTTCATTCAATGTCTCTATAATTTCTTGTTCTTTGAGATAATTCATTTCTTCAAAATCATTTTATAAATCTTATTCATATAATTTTAAAAAAAATAGTAAGAAATCGCTGATCAACTGCGTGCCCTATCCTACTTTAGCATCTAAGTTCGAAGAAGTACTCTTCACCAAAAGTATTGAGGTCTGCTCTCCTACTGTATTAAACATTTTTAACCATCTTTGATTTTCTAATACAAACAGGAAAGCCAAGAGTATAGAAATGAATACCCTACGCTTTGAAAAAACAGTTGTGATGAATGAGATCGACCAGATGTTTTTCTTTCTTATGTAACTAGGAAAAGTAGATAAATATGTTCCCAGTCCACATATTTCCTATGGATAAGGCACGGGCAGCTTCAACTGGCATGGGACTGGGCTTTGTAAAAGTACGATGTTATTTAGTAAGTGTGGTTAGTACTATTCCTGACATGTATGTTAGAGTGGTGGAAACTTTGAGAACATATATGCAAATTATCAAATTCTTATGTTATCTCTAGAGGAATGTGTCTTATCAAACTTATGTGACAGGGCTTGTAAGAAAATGGAACTCTTGCTTGTCAAAATAAGCCCTTAGTAGGTCGACAGCTACAGTGATTGCTAACAAATGACCAAGTGGCTACAAGAGTCACTTCCACCAGAGACAGTTGTATCGGTAGCAGTTAAAAGATACTTGATTCCTGACAAGAGAAATTTTATTTATTGAGCCAGAGCTTTAACGTACCTGGTGTAGTGACATCACGTGAAGCTGCCAGAAGATTTTTGGTTCTGTTTTCATTTGTTTCATCATTTAGTCTCTTCCAAAATAGATGATGGGCAGGGAAGCATCCTAGCAGAGCTTCGTAATACCTCTTGTTATTTCTCAGACCCTGGAATCAGTATCTTGCAGGAAATGTGTATTACTAACATATCCTGGAGCAACAACAGCAGCATCAAATACCAGGTTTCCTCCTGTCGGTTTTATGAAGCACCTTGCATGTGTTATCTAAGTCAACTCTCTTCCAGCAGCCTTCTGAGAAAACTGATAGGAAAGACAAGAAAATTGAGGTTCTGAGAGTCCATTACTGCCTTAAGTGGAGAGACTAGATACAGATGCCAGGGATCTGAGACATAACAAACAGACCTCCTTCAAATTAAGTACTCTATTCTTTCTACTATATTACAACCCCAAGGAAAATTATAGTTTTTCTAAAATTTCCATCAGAAGGACACAAAGGAGAGTTAGAGGCAGAGGTTAATGATAGTATAAGTCTGAATAAGTGCTGGCAGATAGACCTAAATAGCAAGGTCTTCCACTGAAAGAACAGCTTAAAGCGCTGCTGGGCAGAAGGTTTGGATGATAAGAACTCTCCAATAACAAGAATGTCAATGACTCAGCCTCCAAAAATTGCCATTTCTCCCAATTGATATGGACCCCACGATGAATTTCGTAGTTGTATAGGACCTTTGGTTCTCAGAAATATCTCAATGGCCATTGTAAATTAAGTGGAGAAAGGCCTTGGAGGACAGGGAAGAGGTGTTATTCAATCTTATTTCTTAAAGTCTTAACAAAACTGCATTTGTCTTTGTCAAATATTCTGCTTCCTATCTTTGAAAGAATTATATGTTCTCTTCCTATTACACTTGAAAACCATGAGGTCTAGTTTGAGCAATGAACAGAAGTGCTTGCATAGGCACTGGGAGTACACACTTTGTCTTGTCGCTCTCTGCCTAAAGAACAGAGCATGTTGAATGGATACAGTTATTTCAGCCTGTCTCCAAAAGATAAGAAAACACTGGTGAGTGATACAGCAAGCCTGTAGTAGGCGTATATATGTGTGAGAAGAATGCTTGTTATTTAACTAACGTGTTGTTTGTGACTACAAAATAATATAACTCTTCCTTCTTCTAGGTGCTTACCTTAAAGACCAGAAAAATATAAACACAAAATCTTACAGTATTTCCTTTTCAAACTAGATAAAGAAAAGATGAGGAAACGCTTGGAAGGTGGCTCCATAGGCAATGTGCTTGCTGTGCAAGAATAAGGTCCTGACTTCAAATTCCCCATAAATGTGTGCTGCTAGACTGTCTTCATTTCTTTTCCTAGCAAAAATGACTTGATGGGGACAGGGTTTACTCTGTCTTAAAATTCAAGGGCACAGTGTGTCGTGGTAGAGATGTCAAGGGAGGAGAGCTTGAAGTAACTGATCACCACACAGACACAATCAGAAAGTAAAGAGTAGTGAATGCACACAGGTTCTCAGCCACAATCCTCCATTTACATCCAATCCAGCCATGACATCAGCCAGAGAAGGTTGTTAGCTTGGTGCTTTTGTGAGACTCTTGACAGTTGAAGCGGGGAGTAGGGGTGTCTCAGATACTTTTGCCTGCTCTCAGAACCCTTTTCCCCCTACTGGGTTGCCTCACCTAGGCTTGATGAGAGGGTTTGTGACAAGTATTATTGTATCTTGTTATTGAAAGGCTCATTGGTCAGGTGGCCTAAAATAAACACTTGCAAGCAACAGGATAGTCTGCCTTAAACCATATGGCAAGAACATACACCAAAATTGCCTGCCAATTTCTACAAGCATTCCAAAGCATGGCCATACACACACACACACACATCATATACGTAAAAAGATTTCAAATACAGTGGGTTAATATTTTTAATATTATACAGCAATACCTTAGACATTAAGACCTTGGTTGCTTAGATGGATTCTAAATAGTTACATATGTATAGCCCCAATAATGATAAAATGTAATAAAAACTGTGTAATGTAAACTGTGTATTATTGATGCCTAATAATTACTGCCAAATATAGCAATAATGTGTTCTCTGAGAACAAAGCATGCCACAAACCAAGCCCACATGGACACACACACACATATGTATGCACACACACGCTTTTTAATTGAAACTAAATTTTTCATTCCACTTTCCCTTAGTTCTAAATATATATGAATACTCCTAGTACATTAGAGAGTACTTTAAGAATGGCAAAGCTGTAGGCTTCCTGAGAGCTAATGAGCCAATTTCCCATAAAATTTAATCTGTAATTTTTTTTGCAGAAAAATTTTCTTGTATCCCTAAGCGAATGTCTTTGCTAACGGTCATTAACTATAGCTCTGAATGTGGAGGCAAGCACATCTGTGTTCTCTATTTAAAGAATAGCTTTGGTATTTAAATCTTATTACTGCAATTGAAAACCTTCATTTCTTTATTTAAGAATATGAAATGAGGAGCTAGAAAGTAGATTGGAGTACTTCCAGAGGACCATAGTTGGGTTCCCAACAAACACACAGGACAATCAATTTGTAAATCCAACACTGGAGGACCCTCTTCTAGCCTCTACAAGCACCCACATATATGTGGTGCACACACACACACACACACACACACACGCACACACACAAGTAAAAATGAATATTAAGGAAAAAACTATGGGAAAATTGGATACCAAGTATATTTCTTTTAGAACTAGCATCAACAGCATATATTGGGAAATTCTTTTTACCTATATCTACATGCAGAAAATATGTGAATCAACCTGTACATAACAAATGACAAAACATGGTTTCCTCTAGCCTATCACAGCACTTCCTATGGTTCCAAAGTTTTCCATTCTGGGCACCAAAGGGCTCCTGTGAAATTACTATTATTTCAAACAATACTGGATGATATTAATTGCTACACAAGGTGTGTTCAAAAGGAATGTTTTCAAATGGCTAAAATTGTGTAAAAAAAAAAAACAAAGGCAACCCAAACTAAGAACATACCTAGTTGCTAGCTCATTGCACATACACAAACATACACAGCCACATAGACACACAGACACGGACACACACACACGGACACACACACACACACCACCTGAGCCCCAACAACCTTCATCACAAGATCATTTTCTGGAGCAGGGGGCCACGGACCAGTCTGTGTATGCTCCCTGTATTAGTCAGGGTTCTCTAGAGTCACAGAACTTATAGGTAGTCTCTATATAGTAAGGGAATTTATTGATGACTTACAGTCTGTAGTCAAATTCCCCAACAATGGTCAGCAGTAGCAGTGAATGAAAACCTGAGGATCTAGCAGTTGCTCGGTTCCACAAGGCTCACAGGTGAAGAAGATTGATTCTTCCTCCTTCCAATGTCCTTATATAGATCTCCAGCAGCAGGTGTGGCCCAGATTAGAGGTGTGCATGCCACCATACCTGAAACTTCTGTCTTCTAGACTCAAGATCTAGATCACAGGTGAGCCCTCTAATTCTGGATTGTAATTCACTCCAGATATAGTCAAGTTGACAACCAGAAGTAGCCACTACCATCCACCCTTTGTCAACTTGACACAAATATCTCATATTCACATGAAATAATACCAAGGTCATAAATATGCTTAACATGATATAATTATTCCTCATACAATCACAAGCATATTTATAAAACAATGGGGAAATATCCCTTGGGAACATTCCGTTAGTATCTCAACTTAAATACCAACTGATGTTAAAGAAATTGGAAGACAAATATGTTCTTAACAAAATACAACATAAGCATTCATATTACTTTATAAACCTTGTTTCTGCAGCTGGTTACGTGGTCCTAGCTGGTATTTATAACTACCTTCCTCTACCACCCATTCTGTATTTCCTCCATCCTCTGCAAGCACCTCAGCAGGTCTTGGCTCTTTTCCTGGAGGAGTGACCCATACCTTCATTCCTGATGGGTCTGCACCCTTTGTCATCTGCTTGAATTAAGCCGTTGTAGTTTCCCATTGACCTTAATCACAGGACATGGTGGTACTAAGAGACGCCCTAAGGGATCTCCTGCACTCCAGACATAATCCTTCTTACCTCCATTGTGGAGAGGCAATCCAATTTCCCCATGGTGATCTGGTTCTATCACCCCTCCTAACACTGTTATTCCTTTCTTAGCCTGTTGGTTTAAGGGCATTAGAAGCCCAAAATGACCAGGGAGAAGTCTGACCTTCCAGTTCAACGAAATGTTTGTTGTAGCTCCCGGTAGGAGCACTTCCCCCTCTGAAACCAAAACTTCTAGGCCAGCAGAACCTAGAGTTGTGGGGACAGGAAGCAAAAATTTTCCTAGAGGGTCACAAGGAGTGATAGTGACTGGAACTATTCCCTTTTCCACCCCTTGATTCCTGGAACTATGGATCCTGGTTATGGGAGAAACTGCACCATATATTGGACGTTGATTCAAAACATATACTGCCTCCTGAAGAACTCTGCCCCAGCCCTCCATGCTGCTGCCACCTAATTTGCGCTCTAACTGTGTCTTCAAAAGGCCATTCCATCTTTCTATCAAACCGGCTCCTTCAGGATGATGGGGAACATGGTAAGATCAGTGAATTCCATGATCATGGGCCCACTGTCGCACTTCTCTGGCTGTGAAATGAGTTCCTTGGTCAGAAGCAATATTGTGTGGAATACCATGATGATGAATAAGGCATTCTGTAAGTCCATGGATGGTGGTTTTGGCAGAATCATTACATGCGGGAAAGGCAAACCCATAACCAGAATAAGTATCTACCCCAGTAAGAACAAAACGTTGTCCTTTCCATGGAGGAAGTGGTCCAATGTAGTCAACCTTCCACCAGGTTGCTGGCTGGTCACCTCGAGGAATGGTGCCATATCTGGGGCTCAGTGTTGGTCTCTGCTGTTGCCAGATCTGGCATTCAGCAGCAGCTGTAGCCAGGTCAGCCTTGGTGAGTGGAAGCCCATGTTGTTGAGCCCAAGCATAACCTCCATCTTGGCCACCATGGCCACTTTGTTCGTGTGCCCACTGAGCAATGATAGGGATGGCTGAGGAAAGAGGTTGACTATCCACAGAATGGGTCATCTTACCCACTTGATTACTGAACTCCTCTGCTAAAGTCACCTCTTGGTGAGCATTTACATGGGACACAAATATCTTCACATCCTTTGCCCATTTGGCGAGATCTATCCGCATACTTCTTCCCCAGATGTCTTTCTCACCAATTTTCCAATCATGATCTTTCCAAGTCCCTGACCATCCAGCCAATCCATTGGCTACAACCCGTGAGTCAGTGAACAATCATATATCTGACCATTTCTTCTTCCAAACAAACTGTAATACCATGTGTACTGCCCAAAGTTCTGCCCACTGTGAAGATTTTCCTTCATCTGTATCTTTCAGGGTTGTCCCAGAAAGGGGTTGTAATGCTGCAGCTGTCCACTTCTGGGAGGTGCCTGCATAACGTGCAGAGCCATCAGTAAACCAGGTCCTAGTCTTCTCTTCTTCAGTCAGCCAATCATAGAGAACACCCCATGAGGCTATAGGCACATACTTGGCAGCAGATGGCATTGTTATAGGAGTAGAAACCATAGACATTTGGAGCAACTTCTTCATGTAACTTACTTGTGCCTTCAGGATCTGCTTGGGCTCAATCACGGATGTACCACTTCCATTTGATAATAGACTGCTGCTGTGTACATCTTACTTTATGACTTGGAGGGTCTGATAACACCCAGCTCATGATGGGCAGTTCAGGTTGCATGGTAACTTGGTGTCCTATTGTCAAACGTTCAGTTTCCACTAAGGCCCAATAGCATGCCAAGAGCTGTTTTCAAAGGGAGAATAGTTGTCTGCAGATGATGGTAGAGATTTGCTCCAAAATCCCAAAGGTCTCTTCTGTGATTCACCTACAGTAGCTTGCCAGAGGCTCCAAACAGCATCTCTATCTGCCACTGACACAAGTACCATTGGGTCTGCTAGATCATACGGTCCAAGTGGTAGAGCAGCCTGCACAGCAGCCTGGACCTGTTGAAGAGCTTTCTCCTGTTCCAGACCCCACACAAAGCTAGCAGCTTTCTGAGTCACTTGGTAAATGGGCCTGAGTAACACACCCAAGTAAGGAATATGCTGTCTCCAGAATCCAAATAGATCCACTAAACGCTGTGCTTCTTTCTTGGTGTGGGAGGGGCCAGGTGCAATAATCTATCTTTCACCTTAGAAGGAATGTCTCTACATGCCCTGGACTCCTAAGAATTTCACTGAGGTAAATGGTCCTTGAATTTTGACTGGATTTATTTCCCATCCTCTAATATGCATATGTGTTACCAATGAGTCCAAAGTGGTTGCTATTTCCTGCTCACTTGGTCCAATCAGCATAATGTCATCAACATAGTGCACTAATGTGATATTTTGTGGAAGAGACAAACGATCAAGATCCCTTCTAACTAAGTTATGACACAGGGCAGGAGAGTTAATATATCCTTGAGGCAAAACTGTGAATGTATAATGCTGGCCTTGCCAACTAAAAGCAAATTGCTTCTGGTGGTCCTTATGGACAGGAACTGAGAAGAAGGCATTTGCTAGATCAATAGCTGCATACCAGGTACCAGGAGATGTGTTAATTAGCTCAAGTAAGGAAACTACATATGGTACAGCAGCTGCAATTGGAGTTACTACCTGATTTAGTTTTCGATAGTCAACTGTCATTCTCCATGATCCATCTGTCTTCTGCACTGGCCAGATAGTAGAGTTAAAGGGAGATGTGGTGGGAACCACCACCCCTGCATCTCTCAAGTCCTTGATAGTGGCAGTAATTTCTGCAATTCCTCCAGGAATAAGGTACTGTTTTTGATTCATTATTTTCTTTGGCAGAGGCAACTCTAATGGCTTCCATTTAGTCTTTCCAACCATAATAGTCCTCATTCCACATGTAAGGGAACCAATGTGAGAATTCTGCCATCTTCTAATTATATCTATTCCAGTTATACATACTGGGGAAATGACCACAGGATGCGTTTGGGGACCTACTGTGAGTCGGACATCAGTCAAAACTCCATTAATCACCTGTCCTCCATAAGCCCCTACTTTAACTGGAGGGTCACAATGTTTCTTGGGATCTCCTGGAATCAACGTCAATTCCAAGCCAGTATCCAATAGACCCCTGAACATCTGATTATTTCCTTTCCCCCAGTGTATAGTTACCCTTGTAAAAGGCCATAGGTCACTCTGGGGAAGGACTGGAGAAAGACTAACAGCAAAACTTTTAGGTGTCTTATCAAGATCCTTCCTCAGGGGAACCTGGCCACCCCCTCATTCAAGGGGTTCTAGGTCTGCAAACTGGCTCAAGTCTGGAAATTGATTCACTGGCTGAGATTGCCTTTTGCCAGAATCCAATATAGCCTGCCTTTCATTTGTTTAAGAATTTTTCTGCTTATACAGATCAAACAGCAGTTGAAGGTGCTGGTGAATTATTAAACCAACTCCAGATTCTTAAAAGGTTCATCCTTATTCTGCTTTCTGTTCCTCTAGAGCCACTCCCAGTACTGACTTCTGTATTAGTCAGGGTTCTCTAGAGTCACAGAACTTATAGGTAGTCTCTATACAGTAAGGGAATTTGTTAATGACTTACAGTCTGTAGTCAAATTCCCCAACAATGGTCAGCAGTAGCTGGGAATGAAAACCCGAGGATCTAGCAGTAGCTCAGTCTCACAAGACTTGCAGGTGAAGAAGACTGATTCTTCCTCCTTCCAATGTCCTTATGTAGCTTTCCTGCAGCAGGTATGGCCCAGATTAGAGGTGTGGGTACCACCACACCTGAAACTTCTGTCTTCCAGACTCAAGATCTAGATCACAGGTGAGCCCTCTAATTCTGGATTGTAATTCACTCCAGATATAGTCAAGTTGACAACCAGAAATAGTCACTACACTCCCTGATTGCTTAGTCTCTGGGAACTCTTAGAGGTCCAGATTAGCTGACACCATTGATCTTCCTATGGTGTTGCCATCCCCCTCAGCTCCTTCAGTCCTTCCCCTAACTCTTCCATAGGGGTCCACAACCTCAGTCCAATGGTTGGCTGTAAGTATCTGCATCTGTCTCAGTCAGCTGCTGGTTAAGCCTCTCAGAGGACAGTCATGGTAGGCTCCTGTCTATAAGAACACCACAGCATCAGTAATAGTGTCAGTGTTTGGTGCCCCTGCCCCATGGGTGGATCCCAAGTTGGGCTAGTCACTGGTCGGCCATTCCTTTAGTCTCTGCTCCATTTTTTTGTCCCTGCATCTCTTTTAGATTTAAATTTTGATAAAAGTCACACAAAACCACAAATACATAAAACTTACACTTTTTTAAAAAACTTTCAGCCACAAGTTGAATAAAACGATTTAGTATATGTTAATTTTCACTGTCAACTTGACTAGATTTACTATCACCTAGGAGATGCCTCTGGGAAACATAACTGAGCAGAACATTGCCATGGAGAGGGACTCTGCACTAAATAAGAGGGAGAATAGGGGAAAACATGATATTCATCTCACTCTCTTCCTGATAGTGGATGGAAAGTGACCTCCATTCCTTCCAGGCTGTGATGGAGTGTAGCCCCTCAAACTTTCAGCCAAAATAAGCACTTCTTTAAATTTTTTAGGTCAAGTACTTGTGTCATAGCAAACAATAAAAATATCTAATACAGTATGCAAACTTCCAGAGTTTTAAATTTTTCTGTTTCAATAGATAACTACATATACACTGTTTACAATAAATAATACTGAAAAGTCATTAATTTGTGTTACTTTTCTAACATACACTATATATTAGACTTTCTTCCACACCAATATATTAGACCCTTCATTGTTTTTAATGCTATTCTGATATTCCATGGTGTGTGTTCTCTAAGTATTATGCATTAGAATCTATAATTTGTTCCTGATAAATATTGATATTGCTTCTACTTTTTCATTATTGAAGGCTATGTGAAAAAAATCTACAAAATGCTTTTTAAAAACCAGTGTCCTGTATACTTTATGCCCAGATCCTTGTCTGTGAATACTATCATCAACTAAACTAGAACTTCTCAGAAAATTGTAGACACATAGATGAACACAAAACAGGTTGATTACAGGGCTAGGAAAAGTAGAGTAAGATGTACCATCATGCTGGACCCAAAACTAGGAATGAGTTCTAAAAATGATTGGGAGGAATCAAAAGTACATAGTTGCTAGTTTGGAAAAGGCCCTGTTCACTGATTCTTGTAAATATAGTTACAGCACCCACCCATGAAGAGTATTTCTTAATGTAAATTATGTTGTCAATATTGGATATGTATATATATATATGTATATATACATATATATGTATATATATATACATATATTCACTATTGTATGAGAAAATTAGATTCTGTTATTACATTTGGATATAAAAAAAAAAAAAAACCAAACAAATAAATGAGTAATTGAAAGTGAAATATCTTCCCGACTGTGTGAAACAGACTAAGAGATATGAAGAGATAATGAAATTAGAAAATTGTTTATTAAACAACATTAAAAGTTGATGTAGGAAGCTGGGCAATGGTGGCGCACGCCTTTAATCCCAGCACTTGGGAGGCAGAGGCAGGCCGATTTCTGAGTTCGAGGCCAGCCTGATCTACAGAGTGAGTTCCAGGACAGCCAAGGCTACACAGAGAAACCCTGTCTCGAAAAACCGAAAAAAACCCAAAAAGTTGATGTAGGGATGAGCCATTATCGATAGGTAGAAGTTAAGGAGTATCCAAATATTTCTGTAATCCCAAAAATAGATAATCAGAAACCTTTTTTCAAATTATAAAGAGAAAAATGGTAAACCTGGCAAGCAGAGCTTTAACTGGCAGATGAGATGTGGCATCACCATTCAACAGACAGAACTGCAGTAAATAATTCATGACATGAAGGAAGAGCTCACCAAACTTCTGGAGTGTTTCTATAAACAGTATCTCTCATGAACATAATTATGAGACAACACCAGGTTAGCACAGTGGAGAGAATTCTACCTTGTTGCTTTCAAAAATGTCAATGCCAGAGCATCTACAAAAAGATAGAAGCCATTTCCAGACTGACCTAGAAAGACGAGACGATGAATACAACCTTAGACTTTTTTTTGTTGTTGTTATAGAACACATTATTGGTAACATTAGGAAAATATAAGTAGATGCTCAGATTATCAATTTTAATTACTTAATTGTGACAAATGTAGAAATTATACAATAAAGTTTTAGACTTTTTGTAAATACAAAATGGTGAATTATAGGGTAAAGGAATGCCTTGTTTTTTTAAAAAAGCACAAAGAACAAGGCAAATATGATTAGATATTAGTATTTAGAGAATCTTATTTAAAGTGTACTTGGAAGTAATTTAAAAATTCCAACAATTTCTAATTAGACCTAACAGTAGATTTTATAAATACATATAAACCTTTGTATCATTATAAAGCTGTTACCACGTGAAGTGGAATTGACATATCAAAGTTACAGTTTAGATTTTGAAAGATACCTTTTATCCTCATGAGCCTTGAAAATTACCAATGACATAGGAGATGGTAAGTTTCCTGAAACCTTGGCATCACTGCACAGGCTCGCTTTTGAATGTGGCTGTGATTATTTAAGAAATGAGATCTCTCTGTCATTCAGGTTTTCATTCCTTTGATTGTAGGGAGGTTGACAGTCAATTTACAAAAGCAATAGCCATTTGAATTCCATTCCCTTTAAATTACCTGCTCCTACACTTTGCTATTCGAAACATTGTTTTTTCTAAATAATGAACGAGGTATTTTACTGACGGCAGTAACCAGTGTCACAGCTGTTCTGAGTATTGTTTTCAGCATTTTAGTTGTTGTCTTTAACTTTTGTTACATTTTATATGTTCACAGAATCAAACATTTTTTCAATGTGAGTCAGGATTCGATGTTATCCTTAAACGCCCCACACCTACCCAAGAATATAAAAAGGTTTTCTTAAGCTTTTTCTCCCGCCAAAACTGTCTAATACATAACATTTAATTCCACCAAAGCTATTATGCTTTCAAGACAGTTAAGAAAATCCCTTCTTGGTGAGTGATAAGACTAGTGTGTTTTATTTTATTTTCATTTTTTTTTCATACTTTATTTAAATTTCAAATGTTTCCCACTTTCCAGATCTCCCCTTTGGAACCTCCCCATTCCCTCCCCTCTCCCCCTGCCACTATGGGGGGGGGTATTCCCCCACCCACCCAATCTCCTCATCCCTCCTTGGTATTCTCCTATACTGGGGGACCTACCACCCTCAGGCCTAAGGGCATCTGCTCCCCATGATGTCTAACAAGACACTCCTCTGCTGCATATGTGGCCAGCACCATGGGTCCCTCCATGTGTATTCTTTGGTTGGTGATCCAGTCTCCAGGAGTATCTAGGGGTCAGGCCAGTTGCCACTGTTGCTCCCTCCCTGGGGCTGCAAACTCCCTCAGATTCTTGAGTCCCTTCTCCAAGTCCTCCATCTGGGACCTCACATTCCGCCCTACTGTTCCTGTGATGTGACTCTTGGGTATTTAGAACTAATAACCACTTATCAGTGAGTACATGCCATGTTCATTCTTTTGTGACTGAGTTACCTTGCTCAGGATATTTTAAAGTTCCAACCATTTGCCTAAGAATTTCATGAAGTCATTGTTTTTAATAGCTGAGTAGTATTCCATTGTGTAAATGTACCACATTTTCTTTATCCATTCCTCTATGGAGGGACATCTGGGTTGTTTCCAGCTTCTGACTATTATAAATATGGCTGCTATGAACATAGTGGAGCATGTGTCTTTATTACATGTTGGAGCATCTTCTGGGTATATGCCCAGGAGTGGAATAGCTGGGTCCTCAGTTAGTAGTATGTTCATTTTTCTGAAAGTCCGCCAAACTGATTTCCAGAGAGGTTGTATCAGCTTGCATTCCCACCAGCAGTGGAGGAGTGTTACTCTTTCTCGACATCCTCGCCAACATCTGCTGTCACCTGAGTTTTTGATCTTAGCCATTCTGACTGGTGTGAGGTGAAATCTCAGGGTTGTTTTGATTTGCATTTCCCTGATGACTAAGGATATTGAACATTTCTTTAGGTGCTTCTTGGCCATTCAAGTTTCCTCAGTTCAGAATTCTCTGTTTAGCTCTGTTCCCCATTTTTTGGTAGGGCTATTTGGGTCTCTGGAGTCTAGCTTCTTGAGTTCTTTGTATACATTGAATATTAGCCCTGTACTGGACGTAGGATTGGTAAACATCTTTTCCCAATCTGTAGGTTGCCGTTTTGTCCTATTGGCAGTGTCCTTTGCCTTATAGAAGCTTTGTAATTTTATAAGGTCCCCTTTGTCGATTCTTGATCTTAGAACACAAGCCATTGGTGTTCTGTTCAGGAACTTTTCCCCTGTGCCCATGTGTTCGAGACTTTTCCCCACTTTCTCTTCTATAAGATTAAACTCGAACCAATCCCATTAAAATCAGGGACTAGGCAAAGCTGCCCTCTCTCCCTATCTATTCAATATAGTACTTGAAGTTCTAGCTAGAGCATTCAGACAACCAAAGGAGGTCAAAGGGATACAGACTGGAAAGGAAGAAATCAAAATATCACTATTTGCAGATGATATGATGGTATATTTAAGTGACCTGAAAAACTCCACCAGAGATCTGCTACAGCTGATAAACACCTTCAGCAAAGTGGCCAGATACAAAACTAACTCAAGCAAATCAGTAGCCTTCCTATACTCGAAGGATAAACAGGCTGAGAAAGAAATTAGGGAAATGACACCCTTCACAATTGTCACAAACAAAATAAATATCTTGTTGTGACTCTAACCAAACAAGTGAAAGATCTGTGTGACAAGAACTTCAAGTCTCTGAAGAAAGAAATCAAAGAAGACCTCAGAAGATGGAAAGATCTCCCATGCTCATGGATTGGCAGGATTAACATAGTTAAAATGGCCATCCTGCTGAAAGCAATCTATAGATTCAATGCAATCCCCATCAAAATCCCAACTCAATTCTTCATAGACTTAGAAAGAGCAATTCTCAAGTTCATATGGAATAACAAAAACCCCAGGATAGCAAAAACTAAAAACTATTCTCAGCAATGAAAGGACTTCTGGGGGAATCAGCATCCCTGACCTCAAGCTGTACTACAGAGCAGTAGTGATAAAAACTGCATGGTATTGGTACAGTGACAGGCAGGTAGATCAGTGGAATAGAATTGAAGATCCAGAAATAAACCCACATACCTATGGTCACTTAATTCTTGACAAAGGAGCTAAAACCATCCAGTGGGGAAAAACACAGCATTTTCAACAAATGGTGCTGGATCAACTGGCGGTCTACATGTGGAAGAATGCAAATTCATCCATTCCTATCTCCCTGTACAAAGCTCCAGTCCAAGTGGATCAAGGACCTCCGCATAAAACTAGATAGACTAGTGTGTTTTAAACTATACATAAAGGTGTCCCACTGCTATAAGATAAATTATAAAAGGAGTTTGTGATATAAGATAATAATAACTGGTAAGTCAAATGTTTGGCACAGTCTAGGTCTCAAACAGATATGTTACATGATATAGTTCAATGATTGCTCTGGTTTTCTGCATATGTTTGACTGATGTGAAATCCAAGAAAAGGTTTGGAGACTCTTTTTCCATCCTTTTCTTCTCTCTTAGATGACGCAAGTACAGGAAAAAGATGCCGTCACCTTCCCAAATAAGCTGTCTTTTCTAGAATTAATATCTTAAAGTAGATAAAGTGTATATAAGTATATAAAGTATATAAGATATAAGTAATATCTTAAAGTATATATGAGAAAAATGTTGCTGCTCCCCAGATAGATAGGACTATAAGTATGCCATTCCCTTTGGTCCTTTGAAACACATTGGTTTGTGGGTTGTCATCTTTGGGAAGGATCTTGTCTCTCCTTGTCAAGCCATATTATGTAATAATGTCATTTCATAACAATGTATCTTCTTCAAGATGATTTACTCATTTTCTGCTAAGATTATTCTAGACAATGTCAATCCTGCCGATGTTGTTATTTTTATTGCCAGAGAATATTGTCACTTATTTTCACTAATACTCCATCTCTCTGGGGAAAATTGTATTAATGTTTTCATGCTGGGTAAAAGCTTTGGTTTAGAATTGAAGAATGCAAACGTAAGATTGCTGCTATAAATAAACAATCAATCCTAAGGCATAAGGATGTCAAACCTAACACCACGTTGTACATAAAATATTTTAAAAGAAAAACAGTTTAAGTATTCAATTGCATGCAAATTGACACTTCTGAATCATAGAATATTGGTTAAGAGGAACAATTTGGGCTCAGCCATTATCAGATGAGTAGTATTGGAAGTGTGTTATACACTCTTGAGTATCTACTCTCTCATCTCTAAAGTAGAAATAACAACAGTACTATATCCTAGTGTTGTTCTTACTTATTTACACAAATTCAGGGAAACAAGCTCAATTCTGCTAGACACAGCTTAATAACTCAAGAGGTATTAGCCACCATCATCATTACCATCAAATAATAAGATTCTAAAATGAAACACCATCTTTAGTCCTGAATAGCATCACATGTAATGCACAAATGCCCTTGACCTGAATACTGAACAATGTTAGAGGTACCAAAGTCTTATTCCTATTATAACAATAAAATCTGTGTAACAATTACATGGTAGGATTCATTCACTATAGAGCCTTCCTCCAGTCAAGTCACTTCAACATCTCTCCCATGTTCAAATAATTAGACAAGAGTTCTCAAAGTCAGATAACTTCTGGATTACCTGTGTAAAAGGGTTTGTAGTATACCTGCTTTAATTGAGAATTTTGCTCTCTCGTCTGTTCTGACATTTTTAGTGGCTTTGTAAAACATGGCTGGCTGCCTGATCTATTCTTGAGTCAGACCATGTACAGCTCTTGACAGAGCCCCAAAATATCCCATCCCATGATTCCTTATCTCTGCTCTCTTCTTCCTTCAGCATCCCTTCTTTCACACTTACTTCACCTTTTCTATTCAGGTTAGAAGATCTGAAGTTTACTCCCATTCTTCTTGCTTTTCATCTCTATACACTATGTATTTAAAGTTTTGGTAACAAAATCCAAGTTGCCAAGAAATAGAAAGAACTATAGGATTTTTCTGAGGGAGGTAAATAATATTACAATAAGCTAACTCAGCACAACACCAGATACAAAAGCAAACAGAAAACAAATGGGTGAGAAAATGAAGCACATACAGTGCCATGCACATATGTAAGCACACACATACACTCGCATGCACACACACATAGATGCACATATGTAAGCACACACATACACTCGCATGCACACACACATAGATGCACATATGTAAGCACACACATACACTCGCATGCACACACACATAGATACATGAAAAGAAGAAAATTAAAAAGACCAAGAACAGAATGTTAAAACTTAGAAAACTGACTTCCATGTCTAATATCTTTAGCTACAGTTAGAATTGCTGCAGCAACACATTGAAAACCGTTATGACCCATCGACGGCTTACATGGGTTATCAAACATGCATGATATCATTGCAGACAATGAGCAATACTCGGCTGCATACTAAGTCATGCATGTATTCATGTGAAGTTCCATTTCACCAGATCTAATGTGCAATAAATAATGAATTGGTGAAGAGGAGGCTCTAGTGAAGAATTAAAACTATGTATTTTAAGATTTATTGATATATTATTTTAAAAAATGAAACACACAGATAAAAGCACTGATCAATTTTAATGCATGCATTCTTGTCACTCACAGAATTCAAATGTCTCAAGTGCCTTTTCTACTGATCAATCTCTCTCATCCAGAACAACTTTGATTTCTATGCTTATGGAATAATTTTGCATGGTCTGGAACTTCATCTAGGTGGAAACAATGTAATATGAGCTTTTGGCAGCTTCTTTCACCCTGTAACTCTTAAAAATACATCGTGTTGTTATTTTTTTTCTGTAATTCATTGATCAGTAATATTGACAGTATGAATATAAAAATAGTTGATTCTCTCATTGATTGGCAGGGAACCCTGGCATTCTTCAGTATTATACTTCTGTGAGTAAAATCATTCTTCTGCTAAGTTTCTTCTAATTTATGTTTTCATTTCTCTTGGTTAAACAAACAAAAAAAAGGCACAGTGTCCAGCAAATAAATGGATTATTTTTCTTCATAAGGAACTGTCAAGCTATTTTTCAAAGCCACCACCATAATAGGAACCTTAAAGTTTCTCATCCTTGACACTCGTGACAAAGCTTTTCTACTTTTCAGCTCTCTAATTTGTGGTTGGAATCCCTTCATTGTGGATTTAACTTGTATTCTTGGTGCTTTGTGGTGGTGGAAATTTTCACACTTTTCTTAGACTATTAACAATGGATATATTTTTCTTTAGTCCACTTTAAACGGAGCTTTTTCTTTTTTACTGGTTATTAGGCCTTTTTCATGTAGTATGGATATAAGTTCTTATCAGGCAGACATATCACAAAATGTGTATTATCACAATGTGATACTTGACTGTTTTTGTGATATTGATGTCTTTGGAAAAAGAGACATTTTTGTTTTGATTAATTACAGTTACCAATTTCATTTTCTGTTTTGTGTGTTTTGTGGTTTTGGTAGGAAATGTTAATTTCACATTAGGTTGTAAAGCTGCCTCACTGTGAGTTCTGAGGCTTCCTGTGTGTGTGGCTTGTACATTTGAGTCCATGTGCCCTCAGACCTGCTGTAGATAATAGCACATGGGAAACAGTAGGCATGTTTACTCTTCTTCCATATAGAGATCCAAATGTTCCCACAACATTGGGTATAAATTTTCCTTCACAACAGAATTGCTTTGGTAATTTGGTGACAAGTTATTTAACCAAAAGTGGATGGATTTTCAAGATTTTATTTCCTGTATTATGTATCCATCTGTCTGTACTTTGACCAATACCATACTGTTAGGATTTTTTTTTTTTTTTTTAGTCATAATAGCTATTTTATTTTATACTTTATTTACATTTCAAATGTTTCCCCCTTTCCAGATCTCCCCTTTGGAACCTCCCTATTCTCTCTCCCCTCCCCCTGTCTCTATGGGGGTATTCCCCCACCCACCCACTCTTGTCTTCCCTCCTTGGCATTCTCCTATACTGGGGGATCTAACACCCTCTGTTTGGATTTTTATATTCTTGCAATTAAGCAGGGTAATCATTTTCCTTTCTAGGTTGTTTCTTTTTTGTTTGTTTGTTTGTTTGTTGCTTGTTATCCCTCTATGAAATTTTCATGTCAGGTTCTAAAATGACTTATTAGTTACTGGCAATCCCCTGCAAATATCTTTCTTGAGATAGATAGAGACACCTCTGATTAGGAAGGATTTCTATCCTTCCTCAAGGTTTTATTTTTGTCCATTTTCTTTAGTAGTTCTCAGCCACATTTGGCTCTTTTCCATGTACATGTCCTTCTGTGATTTCATTTCTAGGAATACTATGTTTCCAGGATACTTACTCAAAGGATTCTTTTGTAAAGTTTCTTTTTCAGTTGAACATTGCTAGTATAGAGACAAAGTAGCTGCCTTTTATATACTGGCTTGAGATTCTCAACAGATTAAATTACTTACCTATAATATGTTTTAGAACTATTTCAGAATTTTCTGTATACAATTATATAGCATAAAACTAGGTTTTAAAATATGTTCCTTCCAACCTTAAATATATGTTCCTCATTAAACTGGCTAAATACCTTTCTACAGCAATGCTGATCAGAAGGAGCAATAATAGAAGATTTAATATTTCAACACTGAACAGTAAACATCTCCTACTTGCATCCCATTAATTTGGTACAAGCAGAGTCTCATATATGTGTAATCCTGTTTCTGCAATTCTTAAAATTGTTGTGGATTTTCTTCCTTAGTTGGTTGCAATGAAATCTATAATGTTTATTATTCACAATGAAGCTAGAAATTGAATCTGTATGTGCTAGGCCAACATTGTATCCCTGAGCTATAGCTTCTGCACATTTTTATTCTTGATACTTGAAATGAATTTCTGTGCATCTTAGTGTTTGCCTGTAATACCATCACTCTGAAGGCTGAGTCAAGAGAAGCTCACATAGGCTTCATGGTGAGATCCTGTCTCTATAAAACAAAATAATATCTTGCAGCTATGTTCTAGATTTAATGTGAGTGGGATATGGTGGTTTTAATATATTGCTCAATTTGATGTGCCAACATTTTGTTAAGATTGTTTGTATCTATGATTAGGAGATATAATTTTTTGTAAAAATTCTGTCTAGTTTGGGTAATAGCATTGTGCTAATCTCATAAAATTGTGACTTGTCTGTTCTCCTCTTCTGAAAGAGTTTCTGTAAGTCCAATCTTATTTCTTAATTAAATGTTTGATAGAACCCACCTGTGGAGCTATCTGGACTCCACAGTGTAGAATGTTTTTATTAAAAACTCAGTCTCTGTAACAGTATGAGGAATATTAGATTTCTATTGCTGAATGGAAAATTATCTCCAAAAATATAACAGCTTAGGAGAACAAACATGTCTTGACTATTTATTTCTGTGTGCTGAGAATCATGTAGCATCTTACCGGATGCTGGATACTTTTAGCTAGAAGTGTCTCAGGAGGTTGTAGCCAAGCTGCCAGCAGAAGCCATCACTCTTTAAAAGCTAAACTGGAAAGGAATCCACTGGAATCTCATTCATACTGAACTTGGAAGATTTTAGGACCTTGCAGGTTGTTGGCTAAGACTTTAATTCCTCTTCTGTAAGTGATTGTCTTATAATACAGCACATGGCTTCCAACAGAGTAGATGAGGGAAAAGGGAGGAGACAGCAGAAATGTCAATGTCATCTCTAACACACTCTCCAAAGTGGCCCACCGTAATTCCTGTTATATTATTTTGATCACTCAGATGAGTTGTGATGCCAAGGGACAGGACAACACAATGTGGTGGCTGAATGACAAGTGAGGAATGGCTGAGAATCCTAAAGTCAACTATACTGTTTGTCCTAAGCTCCTACCTTTAGACATTTATTCAAAGTAAGTAAGTAAGTAAGTAAGTAAGTAAGTAAATAAATACATATGAGAGAGTTACATGTAAGAAAACACTTCACTATACTGTATGAAAAGTCATTATACTCCCTATTGAGACCAGTATACAGTGCAATGCCTGTCAATAACTGTGTGACATACTTTGAAGCCCTGGGTTGGGTTCTCAGCACCATAAAAAAATTAAAGAGAAAACTGTTCAATGAAATGGGTATTTTGTGTTGACCAAAATGTCTTTCTAAAAGAATACTCATTGTTATGGAAAGATTTTTAATACTGGTTTTATGTAAACAGCAAAAAGTCACAGGGTATCTTTTGAGGAATAAAATCTATGCATGTAAAATAAATAAAAGTCAAAATATTGACAGATACTCACGAGTTGGAATAAGGCTAAATTCAGGCATGAGACTGAAAGTCAAGTTTTAAAGATTTGTCAGGTTAAACCTAGAACTAAAACAGCCAGGTTGCTAGTACTCAAACGTCCTCTGATGACGTCACTAAAACAGCCAGGTTGCTAGTACTCAAACGTCCTCTGATGACGTCACTGGACATATCCTTCTAAACAGACATCGGGGACCTCACATCACTCTCACCTATGCTGGGGCAAATATGTCCACTCCTATTTCTATGCCTCTTTCTTGACTTGCTACATTCTGTGCCATTGAGACTGAACTACAAGAAAATGCAGAAAGAAGGAAGTGTTGAACTGATAGAAACGAATAAAAGGTAAGCTTTCTTTTATTTTATGTTTTTAAAGATAGCTAAGAAGGCTGGGAAGATGGCTCAGCAGACAATAGTACTTTGCTATCCAAAGATGGAGGCCTGGATTAAATCCTCAGTACAGTCTTAGAAGGCTGGGTGCAGCCCAATGAGCCTGTGACTCTAGAGTTAGGGGTGAAGAGAGCAGAGACAAGAAGAATAGTGGGGCTTGCTGGTTTCCAGTATAGCTTCAGGTTGTATGAGATAGCCTGTCTCAAAAGAATAAAGTGAAGAGTTATAAAGCACGACACTGTAGGGGCAGTTCTGATGTTAAGGTCCTGTTCCCCAATTGTTTCTTGATTTGTCAGTAAAGAAAGCCATGGGCCAATTGCTGGGTGGAAGGTACAGGTGGGGCTTCTGGGTACCTGTAGAAAAAAGAGACTCGTGGGAGAAGAAGGGGGTTCTGCCATGCTTTGGAGGAAGAAGAATGCAGCAGCCATGTGAGGTCTCGGGAGGAGCTGGGGCCTGTGGCCACTAGTACAGGCAGGTGCTCAGAGATGTTTGGCAGGGGATAGATGGGACTAGTCACTGACATTTAGGGCAGGTGGGAGGTATGGAGCTAAGAGTATAGATAAGCCATGTTTTCTAGGTAGAAAATAGCAGTGCCCAGCAATTGTGCCAAGAAGGCTAGTTGAAATTGAACAACTGTGTGTCTGCATCATTCATCTGAAGATTCAAGGGAAGCTGGGAGGGTGCTGGTAGCAGTGGCCACTTTCCAGAGCAAAGGCAGATAGAGAGACAGGGAAGTCGGGTGGGGGCTGGTAGCATGGTCACCTCCTGGAGCTAAAGGCAGTAGAGCATAAAACTACATGCAACAGGACATACATGTGAATATCACACACATGTGCACACATGCATATGCACATCATAGTGCATGGGCTCTGCAAGATACTAAACTCTTAAACAAACCAATACACAAAAGGCAACTACCACTGTTTTCAGTAGGTTAAGAAGTCACCTAGAGAAACAGTAAATAAATGAAATGTTTATGTTCAGTAGTGTAAATTGTGAACAGGCATGCTTTTCCCCCAATATAAGAAACACCGCCTATTAACAGCTCACAACGAGTGAAAGTAGGATGAGGTTCTTTGTGAGGTAGAGACTGTATTGGAAAGCAATCAGGCAGAGCTGTAAGGCACTCATCAGCATGCGATACAAAATTCACTCTTCATTAGAAGAGGCAGAACCAAATGACAATTAATTTCTTTAACTCGGGTAGATAGCTAATTGGGAATCCTGGGCTTTGTATTATCATTTTATTTTCTAATATGATAACTTGGTTTTCATAAATAGTACTCTTCTAACGCAATTTATCAAATGTTCAAAAGAAAGGAAGGGGGAAAGGCTTTATTACAATTTTCTCTGCCCAAAAATAATTAGCTTCTGATCTTTCTGTGACTCCAAATAATCCACAGTCAATATTTCACATAAAAACAAGCTACCAGGACAAATAGTTCCCTCTTGACAAAGATACTTACTCTAAGTCACACAGAAAAGAAAAAAATCCTTGTAGATAAAAGTTAAAACATTGCAAATTATAACAAGAAAAGAAAAATACTGATTCTACCAGCATGAGTAGAATACAGTATTTTATACAGTATAAAATAATCTATAAAATATAAATACATTTCTAAAACTTGCCAAATTCAGCTAATGGAGTCAAGTCCTAAGTTCTGGTGGGGAAAAATACACTTCCTAATTCCTTTAAATAACAAATGTTCACATTTGACACTTTCTTACCTTATTAGGCAGACACTATAAAAATGACATTTTTACTCACACAATTGTAATAAGCTCAGTTAAAGAGTCTTACAAACTTATATGATAATCTTTGGACACTCGAGCCCTATCGATGCCCTCAGTTTCTGGTGAAGCACATACTCAATACAAGTACCCTGTTGGTGTGTTTTGAACAGCAGCCTTCACTTGAGGTTTTTCTGTTTTGTTTTGTTTTTATAACTTCCAAACTTTAAGATAAATTTTATCCTCATACTAAGTTTGTTCTGTTTCTGTTTTCCCCAGCATTATTAAGATACAATTTGAAAAAATAAAATGTATGTAGTTAAAGTATGAAATGTGATGTGTGGATGTATGTGGTACAAAACAAAGTGAACTCAGCAACCTGTCTATGACTTCTCATAGTTTCCATTTGTTTGTTGTGGAGGCCATTTATGAAGTACCTCAGCAATCTTTGAGTACATTAAATTTACACACAAACACACATATTTCGAAAAGAGAAAAAATATTTTACATTACGTTAAAATTTAATATTTAGACATTATGTTAAATAAAATTTAATATTTAGACATTATGTTAAATAAAATAAACTGGACATGTTGCAGGATATTTGCTCTCATTGTGAACTTTGAGACCATGAAGTGGAAAAACCTGATTCTTGTTGTGGTGTGGCTCAGCCCTAGGATACACCTTTGTTGAAAGAGCTTTCTACCCTGTCTCGAAACTGCCCCCCAAAAAAGGAAGAGCTTTCTGTAAACAAGAGGTAAATAGGTCAACAAAAGTCAAGAGGCTGAGCAAACAACTAATTGACAGGGAGTGAATATAAGAAGACCCAGGAAAGAGAAAGGAGGATCTTTGAATTGAAGGGTATTTAAATCAGCACGGAGAAGGAGAAGGTGCTTTTTCCTTCTGAGGTAGGAAGGCCAGCTGGGTGATTTCTCTGCCTCTCTGGGCTAGCAGGCTTTCACCCCAGCATCTGGCTCCTGAGTCTGCATTGGTAAAATCAAATGTTTGGGATTTTATTTTTTAAAAAAAAAAAACGGACACAGTAAAACAAGTATGGCATGATGTCACTTATATGTGGAATCAAAGTTAAACTCATAGAACGGAGATTAAAATGTGTTTATCAGGAGCCAATGGGTCTAGGAAGGCTCACTCAGGATTTTGTTGTTTTGTTTATAATATAGTGGTATCATAGTTATTGTTTCTGTTGCTGTGATAAAACTTCGTAACTAAGGAAGAAATGGATTTTTTTTTCTTACACTTACAAATCACAGTTCATTATAGAAGGGAGTCAGGGTGGGAACTCAAGGCAGGAACCTGAAAGCAGGAACTGAAGCCATAAAACTGGTTTCATCTGGGGTGAATTTGTATGCGAATTATTGGTTTGATTGTTCTTAGTGTGTAAAGTGCTAGGGCTAAAACTAATTGCTACAATAGTGCTTGGTGTTATTATTTCATGTTTCCCTACTGCCGTTGTTGTTGTTATTATTATTATTATTATTATTATTTCTATTATTATCAATTATTTTGTTTATTTATATTCCAAATATTGTCTCATTTCCTGGTCCCCACTCCAAGAATTCTTAACTCCTTCTGCCCTCCCTTTTGCCTCTGAGAGGATGCTCCCCTCCTCAATGCCTCCACCCATTCCCTTACCCTCCCACTTACCCACCTCCATCTCACCCCCGCCTCACTCCCTAATCCCCCCTCCCCGTGACATCAAGTTTCTACAGGATTAGGTACATCTTCTCCCACTGAGTCCGGACCAGGCAGTCCTCTGCTACATATGTGCCAGGACCATGGACCAGCTTATGTATGCTCTTTGGTTGGTGGCTTAGTCTTTGGGAGTTCCCAGGGGTCCAGGTTAGTTGATTCTGTTGGTCTTCCAATGGGGTGCCATCTCCTTCGTCTCCTTCAATTCTTCCCCTAACTCTTCCATAAAGGTCAACTACCTTAGTTAAGTGTAAGTATCTGCATCTGTTTTAGTCAGTTGCTGGTAGAGTTTCTCAGAGGACAGCCATGCTAAGCTCCTGTCTGCAAGCACAATATGGCATCAGTAATAGTGTCAAGGTTTGGTGCTTGCCCATGAGATGGATCCCAAAATGGGCTAGTCACTGGATGACCGTTTCTTCAGTCTCTGCTCCATTTTTGTCCCTGCATTTCTTTTATTCAGTAACAATTCTGGTTCAAAAATTGTGAAGGTAGGTTGGTGACCCAATCTCTCCACTGGGGGGCATGTCTATTTACTGAAGGTAGTCTCTTCAGGTTCCATTTCCCTACTGTTGGGCATTTTGGCTAACATCATCTCCGTTGTGTCCTGTGAGCCTCTGACATCACAGTTCTCTGGAACTTTCTAGAGGGTCACTGGCTCCAACCCCATAGCTATGTTTTTCCATTAATTCTCCTGACCCCTTTGGGCTTCTCTCCTGTTCCCCACCCCATTACCTGATCCTGCTTTCCCTCTTCTCCCTCTCCCCTCCCCCACTGAGGTCCCTCCCTCCCTCTGCCTCTCATGATTATTTTGTTATCCCTTCTAAGTGAGAATGAAGCACCTTCACTTGGGTCTTCCTTCTTGTTCAACTTCTTACAGTCTGTGGGTTGCATCATGGATATTCTTTACTTTTTTGCTTATATACACCTATCAGTAAATACATACCATGCATGCCCTTTTGGGTCTGGGTTACCTCACTCAGGATGGTATTTTCTAGTTCCATCCATTTGCCTGAAAATTTGCCTCCTACGTTCTTTTTACTCTTCTCAATTAGTTGTAATTTTACCACTGCTTTTTTTAAAAAAATAAGGTTCATTTAAAAATGATCCCAGTGTGGTAGCACATGTATTTAATCTCAGCACTGGGAAGGCAGAGGCAGGCATATCTCTAAGTTATAGGTCAGCCTAGACTATAGAGCAAGTTCCAGGACAGCCAGGGCTACACAGAGAAACCCTGTCTCAGAACATTTATTAGCTGACAGTATTGTGCATTTTTCTAATGCCTTCCCATCATGTTCACCCAATCTCTTGTCCCTGTCCTTTTCCTTCTGAAATCCTCCCCCTCCCAAGAACCCCTCCTATTCGCATGCCTTCTTTGTGTGAATCAGTGATTTTAATTAAAACTCTTTGTCCAAGCAAGAGTGCATGATTTTACTGAAGCAAGAACACCTTACCAGAGGCTCACCTCACCACTGAGAAAAATGACACCCTCCCCAAGCAACCATTACCAGTGAATTGATGTTTAAGATAGTCTCTGGCTTGAATGGCTTTTCTTTAATGCTTCTGCTTGTCACAATTTACTTACGGCATCTTATTTTCAAGTCCAGAATTGATATTTTGATGTTTTTAAATATTTGCTCATAGTTGTGACCAAGAAGCACTGATGCCTCAGATCCTGAGGGCAGTTTGTCTAAGTTCTTCACCAGACCTCTTCCTTCTTCCGCTCTCATTTCCTGAGGGCCCCAGGCAGGAAGTCAGCTGCAAGGAGGAAGGCAAATGAAGCTTTCTTTGATAAATCTTCCTCAAGTGTCCATCACTAATGGGAGCAGGTACCCTACTTCAGAGTGTCCAGGACAAAACACCAGGCTCCATCATCAGCTTCTTCACAGATTCCCTCACATTTCTGCCTGTTAATGGGTCATGGAGATGTTTATGTAAAACGGTCTATGAATATTGTCCCTGTTATGCCTGTGAATATACACTAGATGAAATACATTAAGTATGAGTTCATCACATGCTTGACCAGAATCCCATTATAGTTTAGCAAAGCATCTTATATTAAATCAGAAATTCATGTTATAAATACATAGAAGAAGCTTAATCTCAGTAGTCATTTGGGAAATATAAGTTCAATTTATAATAAGATACAATCATGCAACTATTAGATTAGTCAAAATTCAAGGTGATCTAGGAAGAGAAGATGTAACATGGAGCAGTAGGAGATCATACACTGCTGGCAGAAATGAAAATGCAAACAGTTTGGAAAATAGACTGGCTGTCTCCTGTAACATTAATTATACACCTACAGTTTGAATTAGTAATTCCACTCAACAAAGCAAAATGAATGCATTTGGTGATACAGATACTTGTCCATGAACACTTACGATATATTTGTTTATAATAGTTAGCAATGGAAAACAACCCAAATATCTAACAACAGAGAAATGGATGAGGAGGGGATTGAATAAATACAATAGAATGTTGTATTGCAGTAGAAAAGAACAGAGTAGTAAGTGTTCTCCAGCATGAATGTAAGTCAGAAAACATTATGCCGAGTAAGAGCCATCAGGAGAAAGTGATGAACACTGTCTCCTCTGTTCATGCATTTTCTAAAATCCATAAGCTATAGGAACACATAGCTACAGGAAATAAGGAGAGATCACAGTGTCATAGGGAACTTTTAGGCATGATGTGTCTGTTCCTTAAAGGCATGGTAGAGAATACATATGTCTAAAACTTCCCAAGCAGAGGGATTTGAATATACCGAGTTTATTAGATGCCAGTTATACCTCAGTTATGCTATTTAAAGAAATAATTTGATGCTAATACACACTTAGGAGCTGATTTTACTTCAACGTATCAGTTTCATTTAAAAGACAATTGTAATATTGATAAAATGTTAATGATAACAATTAACATTTAATTGTCGCTTTGCAAGGCCAGGGATTATGCAAAGCGTCTTACTTAGGCCATCACATTTTTATTCCCTTCAACAAGCACATGAATTTAGTACTACTAATGACCTCATTATACAGATAAATACATTGGCGTCTGGAAAATCTAAATAGAGCTTATCCAGTAGACACACAGTGACAGAAATGTGTTGTGATTCTAGGGTTCAAGCTCTTAACATCCCTCTGAGTAAGGTGGAAAAGGTCTTGCTGGTTTTCCTTAATTCAGGTTCTGATCACTCCAATTTTTAACTGTTTTCAATGGCAAAAGTTATTGAGCCAGTCCCCATGAATCCAGTTACCAGCCTGGAGATCAGAAAAGTACACCATCTTAAGGCTCTACTTTGCCAGGTTATACTTTGGGAGGTTACAGAGATGGAAAACTTGTGAAAAACTTTGGAATGTGCTGGCTAAATGAAAAATCTAATAACTACATTTAGTATAGGAAACCAACAATAATGCAGATACCTCGTAGGTATATAATTATACATTACGTTTGCTGGGGTGTAATTGATCATTTCCCTGTAAATAATGACACTGTCCCCTATCCCCACCCCTTTGACAAACATTCATCCACACTCTTTTTTGATTTCAGCTTCTCTCATGTGGCATTAAGTTGTCTTTTGAAATGTTTGTAATATCTGCTTGCTCTCTCATGGATGAGCTTAAAATGTCTGCATGTATTCATTTTATATTTTATGAGTACCATGATTTTATCTTTTCATAGAAAGTTCTGCTCTTTAACACATACACATTATAATATGATAGAAATAAATTTTAATATCTTATTATTGAAGAGAGCAGTTTGTTGTATTTAGTGAAGTTTTCTTAGCTTTGCCCCCATATGGATTTCATTGATTTAAGACAATGGTTTTCTCGTTGGATATTATTAGAAAAAAAATAAATTCTGGGGTAAAATACAGGTGAAGTTTTTTTTCTTTAAGGCAATTCTTCTTCTCTAACCATAAAAGCCTGCAATGTTTAAACAGAAGAATAGGAAGAACAGTAAATGCAGGTCTTGGGTCTGCCTTCTTGGGACACCTAAGGAAAAAGGGAGGAAGCCAAATGTCCTTGTTTGAACTTATCATAGAAAGATCTGAGCTAGCGTAAGAGATATGTCCTCTATGATAATGGCTGTGTTATCTGGAGACCTTTCCAGATCAAGTCTCCAACTCTCCATCCCAGGTTTCTTTCGGCAATGGGGTGCAAAACACAAGGCTAGGGGTGTCCTGAGGGGCATGCTGTTTACTGAAGATCGGCTTAAGTAATTTTGGACTCCCCCCACCCAAACAAAAAAACATTGATGGTTTGTGGCACTTTTACTATATAGTATAAAATTATTTAAATTTGTGAATTTTTCTATGAGAAAAAGAGTAAACATTAAATATGCAAACTATGCAGTCTATATTGCTACAGTTAAAATATGTGAGAATGCCGTTCATTTAAATAGACAGGGATAAGGAACTGTTAAGACATGAGGTCACTCTGTAAGTTAGGAGCACAATAATAGACGCAGAATAATAGAAAACTGCTACTGTAATTTACTCGAGGCAGGTGTTTTGTGTCAAAGAAAACTCACTAGATGTGTGCAGTTCAGGGTTTATACAATAACTACATGGTGACATCATCAAGGACCCAGGCGCCTTTCATCTCTGTCTTACACCAATCAGTCATTTTTATTATGCTTTTCATCTTTGATTACCAAGCAATACTTGCAATCCCTGCCTACACAATACACATCTAAATTTTGATAATGAGTAAGATGAAGAAGAAAGAGGCATGTGGACATTGTAGGACAGCTAAAGATTCTGAGACATCCTATGGTAGTTTGTATATACTTTGCCCAGGGAATGGCACTATTTGGAGGTGTGGTCTTGTTGGAGTAGGTGTGGCCTTATTGGAGTAGGTGTGTCACTGTTAGCATGGTCTTTAAGACCCTCATCCTAGCTGCCTGGAAGTCAGTATTCTGCTAGCAGCCTTCAGATAAAGATGTAGAACTCAGCTCTGCCTGCACCATGCCTGCCTGGATGTTGCCATGTTCCTGCCTTGATGATACTGGACTGAACCTCTGAACCTGTAAGCCAGCCCCAATTAAATGTTATCCTTTATAAAACTGCCTTGGTCATGGTGTCTGTTCACAGCAGTAAAACCCTAACTAAGACATATCCAGAGTAGGCTTCCAGTTGCCTCTTTTGCAGTCTGTGGTACCCAAATGGCAGGTGACATTAGGAAAAAAGTATTTTCAGTAATCCTTTTTTTCCTGAAGAAAATGTGAATTGTTTGTAAGAACAAAGAAGATATAAGAATTGCTTGGGTAAAAAGCAGTGAATACTTGCCAAATATGGTACATTTATGCCCCTATAAAAATATTTTTTAGGATTATTTTACTCATTACTATTTTGTGTGTGTGTGTGTGAACATGTGTGTCTGTGTACATGTGTGTGTATATGCATGTGAATGCATGCATGTGTGCATGTGTGAGTCTCTGTGTGTGTGTGTGTGTGTGTGTGTGTGTGTGTGTGTGTAGGAATGCTGTGGAGGTCAGAGAATAACTTTCGTGAATTGGTTCCCTCCTTCCACATGGATGCTTGACATTAAACTCAGGTCATCAGGCTTGTGTGACAAGAGCTTTTACTTGAGCCATCCTGCCATCTTGCCACCCTCAAGATTTTTACATTGGAATTTGCTCCCATTCTGATAATCTTGATGTGGGACTTTAGGGAACTGCAACCAATGCATTGTAAGAAGAGGCCAGGGAGCTCACTGCCTTTCTTCCATGATTCCATCTAATGGGAAGACAACTGTCTGCAGCTTCAACAAGGCTCATTGCTAAAACCTTATCTTAGACTCACAACATCCAAAACTGTGAGGATAAATATCTATGTCAGAAGTCATCAGCCTGCAGGATTGTGTTACAGCACCCAAACTGACTTTGACAATATCACACTTGGAATTGACTTGACCACTGAATGCTTAATCTTTGTATTTTAAAAGAAATCAACAATTTTAAAAGAGCAAAATACAAGTACAGTCTGCTTTGGGTTAAAATATAATGTACTGTGTCACTCTGTGAATGTTATATTTACATTCTACATCCGTAAAGCTGCACATAATCACAACCTCATGTTTAGGAGGAAACCCTTGTGTTACTTGAAAACTGTTTCCAAACATGTATAACTAATAAAATCTCTAAGCCAAATTTCTCCACCAATGAAAAAAATAAAATAAAAACATTCCTCATTAATGGTCATATAAAGGTTTTCCTGAAGGCATGATTTTCAAAATCTAAAACTATTTTGATGAGGCAATCAAATATAAGGAGATTTTCAACTTAAAACTTTGAATTTCAATTTCCTGTCACTTTGAGATCGTCGTTTTTTGTTCTTTCTGATTCTGCGTCTTTTCAGAGGCAGTCTTCACTTTCTCTTCTGTCTCTCTTATTTTTAATTGTTGTTCCTTCTATTCAGAACATTGATTTAATAAGGACTGAAGAGAGGTTTTCCTCTAAATTGCTCTCTATTCCAGACAACTATTCTAGAAGATGGGATACTCATCTGTCTGCAAAGAGGCTTTTCATAAATTCCTGTGCAGCAAATGCAAAGCAGTGAATTCTATTCCAGGAAAAAAAAACCCAGCTGTGCTGAAATAATATGTAAGGGGTCACTGGGAAAATAACCTGTGCATGTAATGTTTGAGCATTGGCTTGTTTAATCTGAATCCCAGAACTAGAAAAGAACTGTATGTAGAATAGTTTCCTTCTGATGACAGCTGCTGCTGAATCTCTTGTCTCAGCACTGCAGAGTGGAGGGAAACCAGGTACAGAACACACAGGGTAGCACCAGAGCATTCTAGTACCTCAACAAAAACAAAACTGTTCTCTGGAGAAGAAGAAAGGATAACAAGACAATTGTAGGGCAGATGAGAGTTCTGTATTTAGGCACTACACACGTGCATTTCAAATAAACTCGGTGTAAATAGACTGGAATGCTTATTACACGATTTTAAGTCCATTTACCCTACAATTTATGTCGCTAATGACAGGTGTGTGGTCGGTTGTGACCTCTTTTTCTTCTTTTCTCATAGCCATGACTGTTTGGCATTAATCAGACCTGGAAAGCCACATATGTCTAATCAGAGATAGCTTTAAATTTAGCCAAATTTGGTGACAGTATAAAATGTCATATCCTGGTAATGAGAATATAAATTGTTTTAACGGTGTGAAAAATCACTTGGTGATGTATTAAGAATCTTTTTTAAAAAGCATAACATTCCAATTCATGCCTACATCTGATTATACCTTTGGATAAAGTATTCATACATAGAGACTGTTCATCACAGCATATTTATAAAAACGGAAAGCAACCTAATTAATATATTTTTGGATACAGCCCAGTATATGTTTAAGGTCAAAGATGATGTTAAAAGAGTATTTATAGTGTTACCTAAATTTTGAAATTATAAGATCCAACATAGAAAAATTACTGAAAGGAAATTCTCCCATGCAGTAGTCATAGATACATAAAGAGATTATAGCTTCCAGGCAAACCCTGAGCACATCTCTGATTAATCACTTTGAATGCATTCCTAAGTATATACATGATTCAATACAAGGCATGTTGTGATTCTAGTGTTTTATATCACATTTTCAAAGAGTCTTCCAGTCAGGAGCTGTGACATATACCTTTAGTCCCAGGTACTCAGAAGGCTGAGGCAGGTGGTTTCCTCCAGCCCACAAGTTCAAGGACAGTATGATCCAGAGACCCTGTTTCAAAGTAACAGATTAAGCAAAGCAAACAAGGTAAAACAAATAGCTGCCCAGGAACATCACATGAATCTATCAGAGGCAAAGTAATTTCTCATTTATGTACACCTTCTTTGCTGTCTTCTTTATGTTTCTATTCAAATACCTACATTATATATGAGCATTCTAAAAATAAACATATATGATGAATGTCTGAACTCCAGCAATGTTAGTCCATCAAGTGAAACACCCCCTTCCTCAACAGCAACTCCTAAAAGTCTCTAAAACCAATGTGGAATGTAGCCAGACAGCAAAGGACGAGTGTTCTTCCTTTCTTAAAATGATTGGAAGACATTTCCAACCCAGAGTGTCAGCATCTGCATCATATGAGAAGTTTGGTAAACCCTAATTCCACTCATCCTTCATTTCTGCTGGGGGTGATAACATCTTTCCTCACACTTGAGACTCTTGGCCCACCTTATGAACAATGCTTCTTGACCTCTGTATTAGGCTACCATGCCCTCAAGCTCCCTCATTCTGTCCTCTGGCTTCACGTTTCCACACTTCGAGCTCCCACCCTACTGTGGGTTTTTTATTGTCTCCTCTATTTCAGATATATACAGAGAATCTATTTGTCTGCACGATGTGTTATATTATGACCACGGTATTAGAAAGATGAGGTCTACTCTCCATGGAGTTAGGAGTTTAACAAGGCAGACAGAGAGCACATGACAGATTGTATGGTTCATTGTGTTAATGACAGTTACCATGATGTTTCTCAGTTGCAGGACTAAGAGCTGTGATAGAAAATACCCCGAGAGATTGATCTAGTCTAGAGAGCTCAAGTGAAGATTTTATAAAGTACATTTGCTTGGAGCTCAGCATCTGTGTTATTAGCTTAACAGAGAAGGTGGGGTCAGGGCAGGGAAACCTAGGCATAAAGAACAATATGTTTAAAGAAACTGAAGATGGAAAAAAAACCTGGGGCATTTCAGACAGTGAGGCAAAGCCAGTTTGGATGCAAGGCAGAGAAGGATAATGGTTTTCTCCTAAGCCAGCAAGGCAGAGTGGTCTGATCAAGCACCTCTTATAGGCTAGTATTGGATTTGGACCCTTAGCTAATCTGAAATTGGCTTTTGAAGCTCTAGGGCATGCCCTCCTATCACTCTTACCTGATCCAACAGGATTTATTTTTTCTGAAAGATCTGTTGATGCACATTGGCTTCCTGACTAAAAGAAAATGGGTAATAGCAACAAAATCGAAAACTGATCTCATGGTATTTACCTGCTGCCTATGAAGCCAAGGAGATTCCTTGGGCTTTGGAATAGACTGAATTACATTCCACACACCCCCAATTTGATATTTTGAAGTTCATAATATATACTGATCTCAGAACGTGACCATTTTTGGAAACAGGGTTGATATAGCCACACTGGCAGAGGACAGACAGCTAATCCAGATGACCATGTCCTTAAAATAAAAAATTTGTACACATACACATATAGAAAAAGTCAGATGAGGATGGATTTTATCACATGGCTAAGAAATACAGAAGCTTAGAAGAAAACCTGAAACATTCATCTTCAATAATGGTCTCTAACTGTCATAACATATAGCATCTCTCTCCAGTGTAAAGGCTTCTATCATAGAATTAGAAAACTTAGGTCTGAGACATATACATATACATATGCATATATACACACACACACACACACACACATATATATATATATATATATATATATAACTTCTCAATATATATAAGTATATGTATTACTTCTCAAAATAAAATATAAATAATTCAAGTATCTGAGAGAGTTTTGTAACTCATGAAATAATTGCAGTTGACTATTTAATAAAGAAAATTTTCACCATACTTGCTGTGGTTAGAGTCCAACCATTAGTACACTACTAATTGAGCTTCTGATTGTGTGTCATAACATGGAGCATAAGCAGACAGGGAAATAACCCACTGCAGAAGGGTCCAACATGCAAAATGTTCTTGCTTTGTAACAGCCCTCTCCGCTAGGCCTCACGGCACAGGCCTATGTAGGAGAATCACGATTTCAAGGCCTGTCTGGGTTACATGAGGTCCTATCTAACAAAACTAAGCTAAACTAATAAATAAGTAAAAAGAGGTCTATTGATATAAGTCATTGCCATGGCCCTTTATACTAACATGAGCGAGGTCTTAGGATCTCAATAAAGAAGAAGGAAAATGAGGAAGAGGAGGAAGAGAAGAAGCAAGCTTCATTAGGAGAATGGATTGAGGGAGAGAAGAGCCTCCACTCTCAGATAACCACCATCAATCTTTTCAATCTTCTAGTAGGCCCTAATGTCATGTTTTCACGATCTCAAAACCAGAAAATTATTTTAAAACCATGCAACAAATGATAGATATGTGCCTTTATGATAACAAGTCAAGCCCTCCTGTTAAGTTTGATGGAAGAACGTGAAGACAATAGCTTACATACATTGCTTCTACACAGTATTGAAATACCTGCAATCATTCAACCTGGGCCTTAATCTGGTGCTTTGTCCTGTTCCTGTATCTGACACCCAGAAAATATTTTTGATAAGTGTAAGAAGCTCTCTGATAAGCCCTACCCCTGAATACCAGTCACTTCCTCTTGATTGTACACTGGCTTTCATGATTCATCTTTAAGAAATATGTTAGGACGAAAGTGATCTTGCATTGCTTCCAATAGTATAATACAAAAAAAGCCAGTTTTTCAGTCTTGAGCACTTTTGTTCCATCTCTTGTTCTTCCTTCCTTGCTTGTCTTTGGAGATGCCAGCAACCTCACGGTGAGGAGGTCCTATGAAAAGACTCATGCGAGTGGTGTTGGAGGTAGATCTTCTGAGGATTACTAAGCCTTCTCTAGATGATACTAAAGCTCTGTATCATTAGCATCTGGACAGACCTTCCTGAGTGACCTTCTGCTAGAGATTTAGCCAAGTCACTTCCAAATTCCTACCCCACAGACACTGTGTGAGGTGATAAATATTTTTAGCTTTAACCACCAAGTTTTGAGCTAATTTGTTACAATGTGATAAACAAGTTTTAAAATCACATTATATTCATCGCTTTTTTTCATATTAAATTTAGTCTAATTTTACTTTGGGGCTGGGAATGAGATTGCTAATTGTATTGAATTGGATCTTCTGAGGACAAAACCATTATAAAATTGGATTTTGTTGGTGGTGGTGGTTCTTTTGTTTGTTCATTTGTTTGTTTTTTTGGTGTAAATTTCCATAATCAACTTTAGTAAAATGCCACACCCATAATGTTTCTGTGATATGTATAAATTTAATTTTTTTCTAATCTTGGTGAAATTCCTAATAATGAAAACTAAGTATATAATTAAAAAGTACTTAGTAGGTGTACTAGCCATGACATCAGGCCTAGATACACATATAATAAAATGCTAAGAATTTCATGTGTTTGGAATATCTTATGAAGTTCATTCAATTTCTCATTAGTCCTTTTAGAAAGCATCTACTGAATCCCTATTGTGGCCAGGCATTACAGTAGGAAATAGGGAGAAATTAATTCTAGTCAATTAGAATGAATCTTGCCCTCCCAAACTTAAGTCCAACAGGTCAGACAGGCCAATAACCATTTGATAGACAGCAATAAGTGACAAAATAGCAGCTGACCCCGAGTATTATTAGTACCATGGGGAGGCTCAGGAGGATGAGAGAAGGTTCTCCTCGAAACCTTTAGGAGGATAAGTAGGATTTAGCCAAATATAAGAAAGCTGGATGGAATCACTTCACATAGAAGGTAAATACATGTCAAAGCACAGAGGAGAAAAGGAGTTCAAACCTTTGTGAGCACTCGAGGTCATTTACTAAGTGGTAAAGGAATGGCAGGGTATGACTCTAAGATATGAAGCTGGGAAAGATAAGAGACGGATCTTTATGGGACAACTGAGCCCATGAAGGATTCCCATTTTTTCCCAGCTGACAAGTTACATTCGAGTCACCTGAAGCAGAAAAGTTTAGATTCCCACATCCCACTAGAGACCTACTAGGTCACATGCTGGGATTGGAGATTCTAATAAGCATCCCAGGTCAGTGTTTGTAAAACGAATGTTAATGCATAGAGCATTTTAAGAGGAGAACAAAATACAGCTGGCCACCACTAGTATTAAATATTTATAAAAATGTTAGAAACCAGGGAAATTTAAATTTAATAACATTAAGGTGTGGCATAATGCTACTTGCTGGGCTAAGCCTCTGCTTCCAAGGTGAATATGAGTCCCCTGATGCTATAGAGCTACAGTCTCAGAGTTCAGACTGTCCCTACGCTGTGTGTCACAGAACAACTTAGCTCATCTTCTAATTGCCCCCCCCCACACACACGTAAACTGCTGTGAAGTCTAATGTATATGGCCCATTTGTTGTCATTGAACTTCAGTTAGGATCTTGGGGGACTTAAGTCCATGCACTACTTTGGATTGGGTTCAGATAACACTACAGAAAGTCTAAAAATGAGTACAGAGAACAGGTATGTATGAGTGTCTTCATAGAAGATTAGAAATATGGCACATGCCTGGCGTAGCACACAGTTCGTCAGACATTCAGGCTTCTCATTCACTTTCTTACTAAGTTGTCTGACTAACCCGACCCCATGATTCTAACTATCTCATGAAATAAGAAGGCCACAGTTTACAGAAGCATGAGGCTGTGTTCCACGGGACAAAGTGCTTTTTAAAATGTACCCTTTCTCTTTGTAAGGACATTCTCCAAAGACTGCAATGCCAGTTTATTTGTTTATTTTTTATGCTTTTTTTTTTTTTTGAAACAAATTTTTATATAAGCCAGGCTGAAAACAAACGCTTAACTCTTCTGCTTTCCAGTGGTCAGGCTACACACAGGATTGTGTTACAACACCTGGCAAGCCACGTTTATGTATACCCATGACCACGTTAAGCTGCAAGAGATGCTGGGAAACACAGCCTTCATCACGAGAAAGTGAATGTTAAAGTATAGGCAGGTTACTTATTCCATTTTTTTATTTTGTCATTAGACCCACAAAACACACACACACACACCCCAAAATGCTGGTCTATCATGTTATAAACCTAGAATGTCCACGGATATTGAGCACGGTGGTTATGGTACTGTTATGGTTCAGGACACCCCCATTTTAACTGTCTTAATTGTATGAGAATAAAATAATACTCCAGACTTTTTCACTGAATCGAGGGAACCATAAAAAACTGTCAATTTCAAGCAAACCTGCGCAGGTGAGTGCACAGCATGCTGGGATTTGGAAAGCAATAATGGAAAGTGTAGAATTATCATGCAACTTCCAAGAACATTTATATTAAGCATATTATTAGTTCTCACTGTGAGATAGGCTATGCTAAGATCTTGGAGAGTCTTTTCCGCAATATAATCAGCAGAAGGCAAAGTCTGGTAAATTCTTGGTGGGATAGAGAAGAAGGAATGGAGAGAAAATACATTGTAATGTATGAATTAAACACTGACATCCTACTTCAGAAACACGGTTGCTGCCAGAACAGTACTGCTGAGTTTGTAACCAGAGAAGAGTCTGTGAACGGAAACAGGAATTCAGGGCCTGAGTTAAGTGCCTGAAGGAGCAAGGCTCTATTGGTTTCTGTTTCCGGAGCAGACCTTAGAGATGCCGTTGGGCTTGCTGTTGGCCAAGTCGGTGAACGCAGGAGGATCTCCAGGTCTTACCTACTCTTGACTCCTTTCCTTGCTGACCTATAGATGTTTCCCTTTAATTGTAGCCTTAAGCCACACATTATTCTACATTTTAGGGTTAGTGTGTGAAAGGAATAAATGTGATCCCTGTCCTGTTTTTACTAACTCTTTAGAGATGTAGAAAAATGTATGAGTCCATAAGACTGGATTATCAATTGTGCGAAATTGGGCTGCAAATCATGACAAAGAGGATGAAGGGGAAAACCAGAGTGTGATGTAGGAGATTTTAAAGGGATTTGTTTGTAATACCGGAGGAAAAGGGTTTTATCTTAGACTTTTTTGTAAGTCTGGTATGTCCCCTTAGAAAGGTAGCTGCAACACAACTGTGTAAAGAAAAAGGTGTGTGGAGAAGCTGGCATTACAGTTAAGGATTTGGAGCTCATCAGCATATAATTGTTAGCTCCAACCATGTGCCTCCATTATTGCACAAAGAGAAAATGTGTAAAGTCACCAAATTGTTAATTATGTCAGAGTGCTTTTGAGGCAGATTCTCAAGGCATCTACACTGATTCTATTTCAAAAAAAAATATGTTGCATTTTAACATCAGGGCAGGATTTAAAAATACTTTCAAGTAATTTTCTTTAGATCATAATATTAATAACCTCAAAAGTTGTCTCTAATGGGGTCTCGTGTGCTCTCAGAGGTTCTAATGGGGAAGTGTGTGAGATGGAGCCCATGGCTGGGCTTAATGCCTGCTGAGCACCTCCTGCTACAATAGCTGTCCATTTCAAAGGTAGCTTTAGCACTTTCTGTAGTCAGAGGGTTACTGGATTTGCATCTTTCACTTAGTTTTCCTCTCTGTGAAATGGTAGTAAGCCATGCATGTGTTCAGTAGTGGGGGAGTCACACATGGAAAGTGTGTAATATTTTGTATGCAAGTTCAGGAAAAGATGGGTTCTGGCAGCAGGGGTCTTAGCTTTATTACCCCAAGACTCACTGCTGGCCTGTGATGGACATTAATGCTCATGAAAAGCAGTGGGATCTTTTGGGATAGAATGATCAATAGTGTGCTACTCTTCAATGACTGCTATTTCTATCAGGTCTGCAAGAGAGAAAGCTACCTTCTCCACCTGTGTTGGATTGCAAGTACAAGGGAAGAAAAAGTGTGGAAACACAACAGACACACACACACATAGATAGGTATACACACATATACACATATACATATACACATATACATATACACATACATACAAACAGACACACACACACATAGATAGATATACACACATATACACATATACATATACACATATACATATACACATACATACAAACAGACACACACACACATAGATAGATATACACACATATACACATATACATATACACATACATACAAACAGACATATACACACAGAGATATACACACATATACATATACACATACACATTACACATACATACAAACAGACATACACATACACAAAGGTATACACACACACACACCTAGTTGAGCCATTTAAGATATGATCTCTGTATAGAAACACAAAAATCTGGAGTTATCTAAGATCCTAGGTCTTTGATGTTTGTTAATGCTAAGGAATATAATCACTTACCATTTAAAATGACTAATATTTTTTATTGCACCATTTCAATATGAAAGTGTTCCTAAATTTGCTTAATTACTTGGGTTCAGTTGGTAAACTGAAGTAACAATTTCAACTCATGTTTATCTTTACACCTACTTTTTAAATATTTCAAGCCCAAGCATATTATGCTGCTATGATTTTAAAATAAGTATAAAAATGCTGAGTTACGACAGAAAGCCATGGGGGGGGGGATCTCACAAGCTAACAACACATTTTTAACTGAATCAAGAAAATGCTATCTGTTGAAGGACCCACCCGAGTAGTGACCTTAGCTACAGAAGTGATATGATTTTAAAATGTGTCTATTGTTAAAATAACCTTTACAGCATCAACTGAGTTAGCTCTTTGTAGCTTAGCTGATTATGAATTAAATTAGTGTCAGGTGTAGTGGCACACAGCCTGTGATCCCAGCATTCCAAGAGTGAGACAAGAGGATCAAACCAGTCAAAGCCAGCCTGGGCTACAGAGGGAAACCTTGCCTCAAACAAACAAACATTAAACAAAATAGCAAGTTGCCTAAACTGTGTCTAGAGAGATGGCTCAGTTAAGGGCATGTACTGTCCTTGTAGAGGAGCCTAGCTTGGTTCACAGAACCCAGGCCAGTGGCTTACAACCACCATGGGTGGTCCAACCACCATGGGAGCTAGATCCCATCTAGCTCCATGGGATCCTATGCCTCTCGCCTCCCAGGAGAACACCTGAACTCCTGTACATGTGAACAATGTAAAACAAATCTTTTTATTTTACCAGAAATGTTATTCTATCAACTAAAACCTCCAGTGCCAAGAACGGGCTACCTCTTGTTGGGTCATTGGCCAAAGGAATCCTGTAAAGCCTCCCAGACATCACAGGCTATTCCCACAGCAATTGGTTTCCCTTTACAGTCTGATGATAAGGTTTGTTTTTTAATTCTAAGGAAACTTGGCTATTGCAAATGCAGTGGGGAATGCTAGAGACCAATCAGAGCAACTCTTCAGTGTCTTTCATTAATGGCCTCTTTCTCATGGAGTTCGTGCTAGCTACAGTGTAGGCACTTCTGATTTAGACAAGATTCACTCCTTTAAGACTAAAGCCAAATATCAACTTCGTTTCTGATGTGATGTAGACTAAAGTGGTTTTGTAGAGAGTACTTTCAAGTCCTTACAATGTTTTCACATCTATTTCTTACTCTTTCTTCTACATCTACATTGGTACAGGAAAAATGGGTTAGCTTGTACCATTTTTTTTACATGGTGTGTTGTGTCCTTTAACTGAATTGATGGAAAGCCATGCTTCAGAGTTAATAGCCAATGACCAGCTGTATGACAAGGATATGACTGTCTGTGAGATGAATTTTTATTTCATTTATTTAGTAGGTCATCTTTCCTCCTCATGAATTGCTTGCTTTTATTTCTATCCATTTTCTATTGTGATTTCTTTTCCTTCATGATCTCAGTGGAACTTAGATACTATGGGTATTAAAATGTTTTATGAATACCTTCTTCATGGCTTTGAGTCACCTGCTCAATTTTTGTGGTATCTTTTGTTAAACGATGTTCATCCTGTGAACAGAGTTCTAAATATTTTTAACAAATGTCAAAGTTTTGTTTCCCATACATAGTTTTTAATCTACTCAAAGCTTAGTTTCGTGCAGAAGGTGAGGAGAGAATCTAACATTTTCCTCAGGTGTGAAATGCCAATGCTCTGAAAAGCTCCTATACCGCACAGGTGTCTGGCTGGCTGCTATGCTTGGGGCTAAGCCCGTTACTGAGTAGGATTTGGATTTATTTATTAAAGTCTGACTTCGCCCACTGGTTTGAAGAGCGAGTTTGTTCACCTTTACTGTGCTTACGTCAAATCGGCGTATTTGTCCCTCCCTATACCAGCCCCATGCTGCCTTAACAGAGCTTTCTGTCTTCATCCTTAGTAGAGTTCATCTTTTCAATTTGTTCCTCTTCAAAATTGTTTTGGCTACTTTTAACCTATTTCCAGTGTATCTTGTAGTTAACATGTCAAATTGCTTACCATGATTGAGTCAGGATTTTTATTGGAGCTGCAAAGAATTTATAGAATGATTTAAAGTGAGTTGATATGTCTATCTATTGAATCTATAATTCACAAATATGGTGAGGCTGTTTTATTTTAGATCTTATTTGTTATTTCTAAAATAAGTAACATTTCCATAAATACTTTGCACATATCTTGTATTTATTTTTAATATTTTTGTAATTCATGCATTTTAGAATTGTTAAGTCACTGCTTTTGATTTATAGGAGCATGGACCATTAATAATTTTAATTTTTCCATTCTGAACTCTAATGATGTAGCTGGAAAGTTAATAACTGAGACAAACACTTACATGATGCTTACACTACACTATCTGTATACCTATGGTCTCCATAACCACTTGGGGACTGCATTGTGGCTGCTGCTGTTATTCTTATTTTAAATGTGAGAGCTGAGACATAGGAAACATTTTTAAACAAACTTTCCCCAATCAAACAAGGAGAGTCAGTGTTTGAGCTGAATTATCTGGCTGTGTGCTCTGTAGAGGTTTCTAGCATTTTCATGTTAATAACTATGAATAATGATAGTGTTTATCCTCCCTTTCTTATCTCTGTGCCTTGTACAACCTTTACCCATGCTGCTATATTGTCCAACTCGATATGGAACACAAGCCACAGTGGCACATCACCTTGTCCTGCTCTTGGTTTTGTGAGGGCCACATTTTACTGTATTTCAATTTTCATAAAAACAAAAAGCAAAAAACAAACAAACCAAAAAACAAAACCTATGAGAAATAAGGCAATAAAAAGATCATCATTATACAAATGCAGGACCCAGTCTGTCTGTACCTGAGAGCTGAAATCAACAAGCTCAATATCATACATCCTAAGTTTTAGAGATGGTGTTTTTCATCTGGTTTGATTGATTCCATAGCCTGTCTCCTTACCCAAAGTATATACAATGTACAGTTGCTGCATACCTGAGTTCATGTGTTTAAAAACCATAATAATTCATGTTCCTTTAGAATTGCTTTTACTTCCAAAAAAAAAAAAAAAAAAAGTTGAGTCCTTGTTAAAGATAAAATTTCCCATAGACCCTGTCTTAATTACTCTTCTACTACTGTGATGAAACACAACGACTAGAGCAACTTATGAAAGGAAGTATTGGATTGTGATCTTGCCTACAGTTTCAAAGTTAGTTCATGATCAGCAAGGCAGAGTGTGGTGGCAGGCAAGCATGGTATTGCAACAGTAGCTAAGGGTTTACATCATTAAGGGCAGGTAGCAGGCAGAGACTGGGCCTATAGTGGGCCTCTGAAACCTCAAAGCCCACTTGTTGTGATGCATCTCCTCTGACAAGGACACACCTCCTAATCCTTCCAAAACAGTTCCGCTAAACTGGGGAACCAAGCATTCAAATTTGTGAGCCTATAGGTGATATAACATCCAAACCATCACAGATCCTAACAGTTTATAGAGTACATAAAAGTAAGATTTCTGTGAGCACAGCTGGGGTGAGCAGGACCTATTAAATATATTCTACCTGTCTTGGAAGCTCCATGGGGTGCCTAGGAACATCACAGTGCCTGTAACAATATAAAGATAGATGTTACATCTTTTCAGAGTATATGGATTGCTTTATCTCATCTGCTAGGAACTGATGATTAAAGACAACTTTTCTGTTTACTCAAACACCTCAGCAGTTATCTAGGCATTGGGTGAGTCAGGGCTACTCAGTCTAGGATGGCTGATGTCAGTCACAGAGACTGTTTTGCAATGTCTTTGTCCTCAGGACAAATGATCTTCCAGGTCTCTGACAGCAGATCTATAGAAGGAGAAGAAGCCCTTCCTAGCTCTCTTAAATTACATTTTTATGTACTTGTGACAGCTGAGCTAAGGAATCAGCTGCTGACTGAGGGAATGCCTGCACATCTGTTTAGAGAGTCTCTCAATGGGTAGTTCTACACTAGCAGGGTAGGTATCACCTTTACTGAAGATTGTCAGAGAACCTTCCATGATAAATTTCCACACATAGTGCATTGTTTCCTTTCTGGAAGAGGGTCTTTGGTAAAAGATATTGCACAGTAAAAATAGTTATTCATCAAAACTATGTAACTGTGTTGATTCCTCTTTGTTTTTTTTTGTTTTTTTTTTTTTTTTTTGGTAGTTAAAAGCACTGCCTTTTAAAATCTGCCCATCTTAGAACAGGCTACAACCTTAATATGTTAGGTAGAATTCTAAGAATGAAAAGAACACTAAAATTTAAAATAAACATAACAGCAATATGAAGAGAATATAAACCAAAATCAACACAAGTGATAATGCTGAGAAATGCTGAAGAAACCTACGTCCTGACAAACGTTACCAATGGGGCAAATGGGAACTTGGAGAAGTCATTACATTGTGGATTTCGAAATCAGGAGATTATCCTACATTAGCTGAGTGGACTCTTCTGTTGCCTTAGGTATCTGTGGAAGGGGGAGGCAGAGGTCAGACTCAGTAGAAAGCAAGCCCAGGAACAGTCATGTCAGAGAAATCTGAAGACACTATGCTCTTAGCTCTAAAAAGAAGGAAGGGGCAATGGGCCTCAGAGAGCCACCCTACACATGCAGAGCTAGAACAGCCGGACAAGCTGTTCCTCAACAGAACCTCTGTCCACTCCACAGTCCAAACTTGCCTTGACTTCATTCTATGTAACTGATTTCAGCCAGCCTGTCTATAAAGGAATATGTTTGTTGCTTTAAGCTACAGTATTTATGGAGATTTGTTACAGCAGCTATACACAACTAATAACTCATGTTTAGGTAATTGGAAAAAAGGTGAGAGAAGCCAAGAATTGAAGCTAAAGTAATAATTACAGATAGTCATGGTGGTGTATGCCTTTAATCCAGCTATTGGGAAGCTGAGGCCAGAGTACTGCAGACAACAGCTAGGCTACACAGCAGGACCATGCTTCAAAAAATAATCCAAAATATCATAGAATGAAATCCCAGACCACTAAGAACACCATATTAACGATTTATTATCTGACAAGTCTGTTGCTGTTTCTATACCAATTTCCATCTTTTTAGGTGGCTCCAAAGCTCACATACTAGAATCAATCAGATGTGTGAAGTATGTGACCTGATAAATGTTTGTTTATATCATATAACTGGGACTGATAAAGTAAGACAATAAAAATAGTATAACTTTTTTTCTCAAAAGTAACCTGAGTCTAACTTCTTGAGTTCTTTGTATATATTGGATATTAGCCCTCTATCAGACATAGGATTGGTAAATAACTTTTCCCAATCTGTTGGTTGCTGTTTTGTCCTATTTACAGTGTCCTTTGCCTTACAGAAGCTTTGTAATATCATGAGGTCCCATTTGTCGATTCTTGATCATAGAGCATAAGCCATTGGTGGTCTGTTCAGGAACTTTTCCCCTGTGCCCATGTGTTCAAGACTTTTCTCCACTTTCTCTTCTATTAGATTCATTGTATCTGGTTTTATGTGGAGGTCCTTGATCCACTTGGACTTGAGCTTTGTACAGGGAGATAGGAATGGATCAATTCACATTCTTCTACATGAAGACCACCAGTTGAACCAGCACCATGTGTTGAAAATGCTGTCTTTTCTCCACTGGATGGTTTTAGCTCCTTTGTCAAAGTTCAAGTGACCATAAGTGTGTGGGTTCATTTCTGGGTCTTCAATTCTATTCCATTGATGTACCTGCCTGTCACTGTACCAATACCATGCAGTTTTTATCACTACTGCTCTGTAGTACAGCTTGAAGTCAAAGGGGTTGATTCCCCCAGAAGTCCTTTTATTGTTGAGAGATCCAAATAACCCTATCAAAAAATGGGGAACAGAGCTAAACAGAGAATTCTCAAATGAGGAAACTCAAAAGGCTGAGCAGCACCTAAAGAAATGTTCAACATCCTTAGTCATCAGGGAAATGCAAATCAAAACAACCCTGAGATTCCACCTCACACCAGTCAGAATGGCTAAGATCAAAAACTCAGGTGACAGCAGATGTTGGAGAGGATGGGGAGAAAGAGGAACACTCCTCCATTGCTGGTGAGATTGCAAGTTGATACAACCTCTCTGGAAATCAGTTTGGTGGACCTTCAGAAAAAATGAACATACTACTAACTGAGAACCCAGCTATTCCACTCCTGGGCATATACCCAGAAGATGCTCCAATATGTAATAAAGACACATGCTCCACTATGTTCATAGCAGCCATATTTATAGTAGCCAGAAACTGGAAACAACCCCGATGTCCCTCCACAGAGGAATGGATACAGAAAATGTGGTACATTTACACAATGGACTACTATTCAGCTATTAAAAACAATGACTTCATGAAATTCTTAGGCAAATGGTGGAACTTGAAAATATCATCCTGAGTGAGGTTAACTCAGTCACAAAAGAATGAAAATGGTATGGAATCACTGATAAGTGGTTATTTGCCCAAAAGTTTGGAATACCCAAGAGTCACTTCGAAGCAACAGTAGGGCTGAATGTGAGGTCCCAGATGGAGGACTCAGAGAAGGGACTGAAGGGACTGAGGAAGTTAGCAGCCCCAGGGAGGCAGCAACAGTGGCAACTGGCCTGACCCCTGGATACTCCTGGAGACTGAATTACCAACCAAAGAATACACATGGAGGGACCCATGGTGCTGGCCACAAATGTGACAGAGGAGGGTCTTGTTAGCCATCAGGGGGAGGAGAGGCCCTTGGGCCTGAGGGTGTTAGATGCCCCAGTATAGGAAAATGCCAAGGAGGGAAGCCGAGAGTGCGTGGATGGGTGGGTGGGGGAATACCCCCATAGTGGCAGGGGGAGGGGGAGGGAATAGGGAGGTTCCAAAGGGGAGATCTGGAATGGGGGAAACATTTGAAATGTAAATAAAGTATCAAAAAAAAAAAAAAGTAATCTGAGTTTCTTCTACGCTACGTTTACATTATCTTTCTTGTGGGAAACTGTATTATCATCTGCTGATTTTTTCTTTACATTTTAAGTAGTAATTCTTACAGTAAGGCAGGAAATTCTACAGCTATTCCAACATCTAGTTTGGAAATTCTACTGGTCTATGAAACTCTCGAGCTTACAAACCACTTACACACACCCGTCACACAAATCAACTGTGCTACACATTGTATTTAGTGTTATTGTATCACATCCCCACACATTGAGAGTGATGATGTATTAGCATCCTATCGTTTTGTAGTATTATAGTCTGACGTGGGTCTCACTTAAGGACACTTTTCTCTCTGTCGGCTATAGGGAGAAAGTCTTCTCTTGCCTTTTCCAGCTTCTGCATCCTCTGGTTTGTGGTTCAGTAGCAAATTTGAGTCCCACTCATTCTGTTAACTCCTCCTCTCTACCCTGAGTTGTTGGCATTCCAGTGCTGAGCAAGTGAAGTTTATCCACTGTAAAGGTTTTGAAGCACACTGTCAACTCACACACATAAAAAAAGTTTCTTAAGTCATCATTGTCTGTTCAAGTATTACTTTCATAACTCTTCTTTATGCTCAAAAGCAAAATGGAAATAACTAAGTACTCAACACTGTGTTGAAACTCACCATAAAACGGTGAACCAACAAACCAAGTCCCTGTCCACTGATGAACTTACAGTTGCAGATATTAGGTATTAGATATTACTTTCACAATATGTTATGGCAACCTACCTTAGATGATTATCTTCTTACCGAGCTCTTGTGTTTTGTCTTTAGCTCCATTATGGCAATTGATTTATTCTATTTTTATTATGTGTTCATCCTTATTTCTTCTCTTAAGACTTGCCATGGTGATGATCATCGGCTGTTATGGCATCTTAAGCCAAGGGCTCTAAGGTCAAACCACCTGAGGTAACATTCTGGGTCCACACTCACCCTATCTTTTTGGTGTCCTGAACTATGTATTAGTGGCCTTCGAGGGCTAAATGAGAGTCAACTTTCAGGACATACAACTGAGAAGAGTTCTAGTACTAGACTAGATTTAAACACTTAGATTTATCAACGACTTTGAATCCTTTGATCATCATGTTCAGTAATTTTGTAAGTGTGAGTAATCTTTATTGATCCTAAATTTTCAGTTTCATCACTGTGTGAACTTTAAACTTTGATTCTAGAACTATGACATTATTTTATAAACTTATAAGAAAACTCACAACTAAAAAACAGAATAAAATTCAAGCACAAAATTCAAGATGCTATTCTAAAATTGTATCCTGATTTTATGGTCCAGAATGGAAAGAAAAATCCCTGCTGATGACACTATAATGCTTATGGTTACTTAAATTTTTATCTTAACATTTCTTGAAAATTATGTTCTTAAAATTACTTGGGCTTGGGTTTTTAATCATGTGGTAACAGTGTATAGAGCAACCAACAAGTTCACGCAGTCCAGAGTAATGACTGCAACGTGAAGGCGCCTGGCTCAGGGTACCTAAAGATATCATTGACTAGAAGGTACGCTTGGATCTCAGAGATGTTAAAAGCTACAGGTTAGAATCAGTGAATGATATACACACAAGTACTAGGTAGACTATTCAAATATGACCATTTGGACTCCTGACCCTTCGGTGACTGATGAACAGGGCTGTGATGGGAGAGGACTTGTGTTTTTCTGCAGCACATATTGCACAGGTCTACTGCACAGGATCCGGTTGCTCGGTTACCTAATGAGCCTGGTGGGTTAAGCACTCAGCTCACACAGCCTTGAGAGTACCCATGCAGAAACTTACACTATCCTTGTCACTCAATGCCAAAGTTTAAGATTATGCAAAAGCTCTCTGTAGCTTTCAGCAGTGTCAACCTCATACATTATGCAAACAAATACTGTTTGAACAATTAAAGAGACAACCTACCACTTATTCAGGGCCTACTGTGTACTCGGGTTATGATAAGGGCTTTCTAAAGTCTTCTCTATTCCACCTCCCAATATAACAACTTTACATAGGATACTGCATCAAGTACCTCACGTGTCACTGTAAAAGAATACCTGATAACTTGAGGGAGCAGTCTATTTTGGCTTCTGGTTTAAGCAGGTATACAGTCAACCAGGCAGGAAGGATAGAGAGGGGGCACAAAGCAGCTGGTGGTGTTGCCTCTGCACTCAGGAAGCAGGGGATGAGGGACACTAGAGGTGAGCAGGTTCCTCCTGCCCCCCTTCTTATTCAGTGTGGGCTCCCTGTCCAGGGGGTGGTGCTGCCCATTTTCAGGCTGGTCTTCCCTCCTCAGTTGAGCCTCTTTGGAAATGCTTTCCCAGATGTGTCCAGAGGTAGATCTGGTGGGCCAGTCCAAATACAGTTAAACCGAGAAGGAAGACTAATCACCGCAAAGATCTAAAAAGGTGAGTCCCTGAGCTAGGTAAAAGGATGGTCGAGGAACCATGGGTTTGAAAGCCCAGTCAGGTTTTAAAGCCTGGTTTATTTGACTCTAATTACTCTACCGGATTGGCCTCTATATAATTACATGGGTTATATCCAAGCAAATAAATAACTGCTTCCAGTTAACTGAAATTAAGACAGAGGAAATTTTTTATTGATTAAATTTGTTTTTTGACAATTGCACACATGTGTGTGCTGTGTGTGTGTTTATCCTCACCACCATATTCCTCCACCATCTTTTACATCGCTGCCCTCCCTGTTAGCCTCACTCTTACTTACACGTCATCTCCCACATTCATGGCCTCAGTCTTGCTTTGTGATTCTCCTCAGAGGAAATGGTTTTGTGTGTGTGTGTGTGCACGCGTGTACACACACACGAAATAGTCTATATTCTTGCTGTGTAATTCTCATGAAGAAACTATTTTATTAACATGATATTAATTTAAAGAGTAATAGTGCAAAATACAGAGTCACCCTTTTTCTCTAAATGGCTAAAATCAGCTTCAGTTGGAGGCCTGCCTGTAACCCCCAACTACCACATGTTATCCATTCTGTGTTATAGCTAAACGGGATGTGTACATTAAAAATCAACATTAAAAAAAAAAAAGCCCACAAAGTAAAAATAATAGTTGTTGAGATAGCTCTACAAATTTAAAGTAATTATTATATATTGAAATATTATGGTAACTTATTCACTGGACTATTTCAGCATCAATAAATATGTATTTATATAATCTAGAAATGTGCTCTTGTGTAATAGGTAAAATTGAAGTTATGATTTTCCAATAATTCATGGCAAACTGCCCAACAATCTCTCTCTATACATCACCAGTCTATGACAATTTGAACAGTCTCTAATATTCTCTCCTTAATGTAGTAACCGGACAGTCTGTTCTTACAGCTTTTTCTTTCAGATTGTTGGCTCTCCTACCAGGAAGCTGGATAAAGCAGCAGCACTCAAACTTGACCATCTTATTGAATCACCTGGAAGAGTTTTAACAAAGAAACTCCAAGCAAACTGCTGGCCGGCTTTCCCCACAGCTTACGATTTAAGAGACTGAGACTGTGGCCTGGGCCTCAGGAGTTTTAAAAAGCTCCCAAATCATCCCCAGATGATTATCCTGTGCAGCCAAAGTCGAGAAGCACTGACTAAAGAGTTAGATAATAGAAAACACATCTGCGAGTTTGAGAAAGAAGGCTGACTCAAACAGCCTGACAGTAATACGTCTGAATTAGCTACAGATTTTGAGTATACATTCTATGTGTTCTCAAAACACCATAGAAAATGGAGACTTAGATATGCTACTAACTACACTAGTATCTTATGAAGCAAAATTATAACCATACCATTATCTCATTAAAACCCTGCTCTTAAAATTATCTTATTTGCTTCTGGAATTCTGTTACAAATCTGCATTTGGATTGTAGCACCCAAAAACCCAGAAGTTCTCCTACCGACTTGAGGGAGGGAATAGGAGTGAGCAGTAACAAATTTATAACTTGCCATCCTGGGCAGTTGTCCCAGCCAACGCTCTTGAAAGACAACTTGACTAATACAACTTCTGCCAAAACAATCCTTTGCAGAGCCAAAGTAACTTTAGGTATGATAAACTGTTTGCAATACCTGAACCTTATGAAACAAACAACTGTATCAAGCTATCTGAATTTCTGACATTACTGTTTGCTGGAAAAACACCCATATAAGACAGCAGAACTTTGTCCACCAAGTGGAACTGATGTGTCTAGATATCCAAACAATAATTTCTATCCATAAGAATTTAATAATTAAAAAAGAAATCTTCACAATAAAATTTCGTATTTGATTTCTAGGTAAAGGTCTTCCTTAAATAAACATTTTTAGAGCTCAGTGTACTCAAAAGTAATTTAGGAGAAAATTCGAACTTGGTTGCCAAGAAGTGATTGTGGTGCTGTCAAGGCAGATAAGGGAAGTCTATGTGATGTTTATAGCAGGCATTATAGCTGTTTCTAGTTAGCATATTTACCCCTGGTTCCGACTCTACATCATTACCCATCAATACTCCACTTTAAACAGCCCCTTAATGTTATGTCTTCTAAACAGACAATTGGCAACTGCAAGAGCAAACACTATATAAGAGGAAGATATGACCTCTTAAGAGGAGAGTGTCATCTACTGGGACTTGACGGCAGGGAATGAATATTCATTCAAATCAACATCTGTTACTTCCACAAGCCACAGCAGTAAATCAGTTTTAAGGAGCTGAACTGAGATGGATATCATATCCCTTTCCTCACCTCAAATCAATCTCTTTACAATGGCATCGTTTGGTTTAGATTTTACATCACACATAGGACACTGAAGCACTCTGTGCTTACGCGATGCAGGCAACAGAGCTCCCGGTGTCAGACTCTCTTACTGATGTTACTTCTTTTGTATCCACCATTCTCTGCTCTGTATGTATGAAGTGATATGTCTGGGAAGGGTGCAATGCTGATCATTTGCAGGGCCTTTAACAGACACATGCCTAGTCTTGTAGCATTGATTAGCTGCATATGTACTTACACGTGTGCACATGCATACGAGTACATCGTATATATGCGTATGTATCTAAGCTCTGTTTTACTAGAATAAGTATATTCAGATCTAGTCATCAATCCAAATACTGTTTGTTCTAGTCTGGGCACAAGCTACTTAATGATGTTAGGGATTTCCTCTAGATAACAGCTTCCAGGGCCATTCTCTCTATGTGCTCACATCGTTCAATTCATAAGCAAGTTTTAGTTTTCTTTACAGCACCTAAGCAATTTCAGTGTTCTACAAACAGCTTTTCAGCCCATATCAGATGGATGTGAACTTCTTGCTCCCTTTATGAAATCTAGGTTCTATTTAATATTAAGATGTTCCTAAATCTGATTTGGGGGATATTTTTAAAGCTTTGAAGAAACTATTACATTTTAGCAATGCATGTTTTGTTTTTAACATTTCTCTATGTCTTCTAATATCGATGTGACAAAGCACTGAGATTTAATCTGTTACAATAAACACTCTGTCGCCCACACAGGGGGACTTGGTTGTTGTTGTTAAAGCCATTGACCTACATGTACCACCCCAGAAAGTCACGCTTTTGAAGTAACTTCAGCTGGTTTCCCTTAATGGCAGTGAAGACAGAATGGTAGGATTTGTACATTTGATTTAACAAACAGAATGATTTACAATTTAGGTCAACCTGATCGCAGGCTAACAGGAATAATGTGCTGGCGGAAGGGAGACAAAGAGATGACATAAAGAAAGAGTAAACTGCAGAGGCAATGGTAGAAAATTTGTCCAGGGCCACAGTCGTTTCTGATTTTTACAAGTGCTTACTTACACCTTTCTTTCTCATTGAACAGTGTTTACCAACCTCCAATGGCTCAAAGACCATCTGAAAGCAAACCTTCCCTCCTTGGACTCCTGAAATCACAGCAGTGAACTCTCTCTGCTGGCTTTCAGCTTTTCCAGTGGGTCCTAAGAGATCCCAACATTGTACTGTTAAATGTTGAGTCAAGAACACTATTAATTGTTTCTCTGCCATCTTGTGGGGTCCCCCCTCACTTGCAATTTTATTTCTCTCTTCAGAAGTGGCAGCTCATAGACCGCAAAAGTACAGCTTCTGGGGCCAGAAGCCACTGGGTACTGGGTAGTGATTGTGACCAGAGCAAGTTGTCTCCTCTCTCTTTCTCCCCCTCCCCCGTGTGTGTGTGTGTGTCTGTCTGTCTGTCTGTCTCTATGTCTGTCTCTGTGTGTCTGTCTCTCTGTCTCTCTCTGTGTGTCTCTGTCTCAGTGTGTCTCTCTCTTTCTCTGTCTCTCTCTTTCTCTGTGTCTGTCTCTGTCTCTCTCTTTCGCTGTGTGTGTGTGTGTGTGTGTGTGTGTTGGTTTCCTCCTCCACAACACTAAATCTATTTGAGTTCTGGCCTCACTGGGTCCCTGAGAGTATTTCACAAGTCAGTATGTAGAACTGGCCATGCAAAGGTAGTCCCGAGGACACACGTGGTTGCTGTATTTATTCAAAAAATGCTTACTGAGAACCAACAGAATGCACAGCGCTGGTGATGAAATTGTGACAGCAGGGAGTAGGTGAGAGCTGGAAGGAAGGCTGCTCTCCTTTAAAAGGGAGGCCGACTCACCACAATGCTAAATAAATAAATAATAAACAAACAAATAATAAATAAAATTTAACGGCTGCTTTTTTAACCACCAAATTACCCTTAGAGCTAGTTTTCATCGACCTTACCAATGCTCAGCTCATTGATGCCTGTTCTCCCTCCCTCTCTCTGTCTCTCTCTGTCTCTCTCTCTCTCTCTCTGTGTTGAAGGACTTGTCACCTGCATACAAAAATATTCTTTCCTCATTTGGTGAACTCTCAGTCTCTGTTGGAGAAGCATGTAAAATTGCCTTTTCCATTCTATTCAGGGTGGTGAAGGCGGAGGCCTTGGAGGCTGCTTATCTCGCACCACACAGATAAATGAAACTGCCTCGGTTTATGATGCAAGAAGCTCTTGTTTGGGGACGCTGAGGACCTCCTTTTTAAATCACCCCCTTAGATTATAAACCCTTTAAAGCAGAGATGATAGTGTTGTTTTTGTTTGGTGCACATTTAGCATTGTGCTTCGTGCTAGGCTTGTTGTATGAATCCAGTCTTAGATAGGCTAATAATTATATTTTCTAACTATACTTGACAGGGATTTCTGTGTGTGTGGAAGCAAAGGTTGTAAGGTAAGTCACAGACTTCTTGTGTGTTTTGTTTTAGAGACAAGGTCTCACTATGTAGCCAGACTCTCAGATGCTGAACAAGTTGCTTTATCTCTTTATCTCCACAGAGTAAATCACCCTGCCTGGCCATCACAGGTTTTTTAAAAGATAAATTTCTAATAACAAGAGAGAAATATCAAATCATGTAGATAGATATGTTCTTAAATGGTTGTTGGTCTAATTCTTACAAGCACTGGTGTGTGTGTATGTGTGTGTGTGTACCCTAAGACCACAAACCATGCGGGTTAATTCGATTTGTTCAACATGGCTTTACTTGAGCAACTTTCAGTGTCAAAGGCAGGCCCTCTCCGAACCCATGAAGTCACTGGCCTCATCCCAGAGGTTCCCAAGAGATCTCTGAGCTTCCTCTGATCTTTTATATGATGCCTTCATATAAGTCCCAAGAGACTTAGGGAGCAAGTGGTTCCTTCCTTTTACCTCCATGGGTGGCATCTGCACACTTACTAACCAGAACTAGTATCTATGCCCCTGCTTTCTGTGTGAGGAAGCATGATGTTAGTAAGAGGTGGAGTTACTCCGGACAAATACACACAAGTTCTGTTTCCACTTTAAAAATCCTCTTCAGTGAGCCCGAGATTGATCAGGGTAGATGGATTTTAACTTTAATTGTCAGTAGTTAAGCCTTATGATACACAAAACTTAATCTCATTCATGCAGACATTTTATTAAGCACATTAAGGGAAGTTTTGTTGCCCTACTGTTTTTAGAAATAAAAGAAAATCTGTAGTTGAGTATTCATGCTCTGACTATGGCTCTATTAGATGTGTTGATAGAAAAGGCGACCACTATTTAAGAGATTGCCAGGTCATATGCTAAACACCCCTAACTTATCCAGGTGTGCCAACCCACTGTTCTTTAATTTATCTACTTACTTCTATCCCTCATGTGCTTATCCAATGCTGCTTTTTATGACAATTATTTTGGGCTGAGGAAAAACATTGTTTTCCTTATTATTCCATAGTTTTTCCTTCAGTTGGCTTCCAGCGTGAAGGTAACCTGCTCACTCTTCAGGAATTACTTACTAGCTGTTATATTCCAAGTACATACAAGGGTCTTATCCTTACTTCAGTGGGGTAATGGTAAAGATAATTATATAAATAAATTATGATTAAATTATGAGAGTATCATGGTGTGTGTTTATTATAGAATTGATCAATGCTACTGTAACAGAACGTCTCTCAGGTTACAGATGGAGGTGAATATAAACTGTTAGAAGTTGATGATGCCTTGGGGCTATGGGAAGCATCTCAGAATGGGATAGAGGAATTAATGATGCCTTGGGGGCTATGGGAAGTAGAATAGAGTGGGGGCAGAATTCTGAAGTTTTGTGTTTCAAATATTTATCATTGTTATATTAGGCTAGCCTGGAACTTATTATGTCATTGAGGCTGGCCTTGAACTCATGGCAATTCTCCTACCTCAGCATCCCAAGGGCTGGAATTACTGCCACTATTCCTGGCTTCCCGTGTTCTGTCTACTGTTCTGTTAGAAGCTACCTTAAGGGATCTAGGGAAGTCATTTAGGGTCTCAGATCCTTAACTTCCCTGGCTAAAACATCCTCATTTAAATGATATTTTTGTTATTCTGCCTCAGTTGCAAAGATGTTCGTGAGGATGGAAACATGCAGATTAAACTACTTTATTTACAAATGAAAGCTTCATATTGAGTCTTTTCTTATTAGACATTATTTTGTGCAGAACAGACAAGATAGCCAGAACCACAAGTAAACAAGTTCCTTAATCCAAAATGATTCCTTGCATATTTCTTTCTGAGTCTCTTTTATACACTTCCCCAGGTGATCACTTCACACACACCTGTTTACTGAAGAAGAGATAAACATTAATTCCAATTTTACACACGAGATACTGTAAAGTATATTAGAACAATCTACATGATACTATTAAGATAGCAGTTTTAAAATGATGCCTGACATCTCTGGTTAGTCAGTAGTCTATAAGCAGACCTTGGAGAAACTGATTTAGGGGCAGACAGGAGTTGGTAGCAATCACTGTTATATTCCTTACCATCTTTTATTCACGAGTCATTTTCCATAACGTGAGTGAGCCATATTTTACTAAAGCCTAGCCCTTATGTTGGACAGTTGGAGTGTTTTTTCATTTTTATAGGAAACAAATTACATGGGAACACGCATTGTCAGGCATATGGCATTTAAAAATATTTTGTATTATTTCCTTAGGATAGATTCCCAGAAGCAAAATCACTAGGTTAAAGGGTATGGACGTTTTCTATGGCTTTGAAAGCTACTGCCAAATGGCTTTCCACAAAGGCTCTGCCGATTTACCAGGTCGCCAGGAATACAGGAAATGGCTCTACCCATAGTATTATCACAGGTAGTTGGCGTTACGGGTTTGAGATTTAGTGTGCAAAAGTGTACAACCTCATTTGAACATACATTTCAAATATTTAAGGCAAAGATGAATCATTCCTGTATGCAGATAAATAGATCTTCTTTCTAGTTTCCCTTTAATTACATGATGTCCTCATATTTTTATAAAGCTATGCAGAACTGTGTGAAGCATGCATGCATCCCTTTTCACAGTAAAAAACATTTTCGTAATTTACTGTTTAAAGTTTGTTACCTATGCATAGAACAGCACATCAAGGATTCAGCATTTGCCTGACCGAATACATTTTCTCCTGAGCTGTTTGTTGCTCTCTTGTTCAGTGTGTCACAACTCCTCTCTGCCCGAGTTAAGAACCCAATTATTCTGATGTTTCCAAGAAGTGAAGTCTCAGGAACTGTTGAACTTTTGTGTTTGGAGATAAGGTCTCACTTTGTAGCCTGAGCTGGCCTGGAACTCATGGGACACTCTTGCTTCAGCATTCAATTATAAACTTAGAGATATCTCTAGATCATACATATATGAACATAAATTACAGATATGTGGTACAGACATATCTCTAAGTAATCTGCTTCAAGTTGGTGAGTAATTACCTCCACTTACTTTTAGTTAATTACACAAGCCTTTTTGCTGTGATTTAGACAGTCTCCTATATTAGTTTATTTATTGTTTTTTTTTTTCATGATTAAATATTGGTTTTTTTTGGTTTTTTTTTTTTCGAGACAGGATTTCTCTGTGTAGCCCTGGCTGTCCTGAAACTCACTCTGTAGACCAGGCTGGCCTCAAACTCAGAAATCCGCCTGCCTCTGCCTCCAGATTGCTGGAATTAAAGGCGTGTGCCACCACTGCCCGGGAGTTCTTTCATTTTTAAATCAACTTTACTGTTATGACGATCTCTAAGACAGCTGGCATGCTCTCATTTTAATTTGCATAAGAACAGAACTACAAACTTGCTACCTGGGCCTCCGTTTTTTACCAAGTTCCTGACTCAGTATTTATTCATACTCTGCTCCTCCCTTCGGTAAAGACATCACCTGCTCATTAAAGAAGAACTGCCACGAACACAGTGGGGACAGTTTACCCCCCTCTGTCACAAACTACTCAGCTTTGTAAAACACTCTCAGACATTTTAATCGTGGAAGTTGTAAAACTGCCGTCCACAGCCACTGAAAAACAGTTGTTGTTTTTGTGCAGGTGTGGAGGATTGACAAAATGCTGCCTTTATTAGCATTTGTTGGAAATTCGGTCTGTATGCACACTAGTCATGTGCATCACTGACAGCAGCAAGCTTCCAGGTGTGGGTGAATCTGTTGTGTGATTGTGTTCCTAAGCTGGATCTTCCCACCTTTGCAGTGCTATTTTCCCTCACATTTATCAACAGATGTGATGGCTGTTCCTGGTTGTCAACTTGACTCTCTCTGGAATGAACTACAATCCAGAATTGGAGGGTTCACCTGTGATCCAGATCCTGAAGCTGGGAGATACAAGTTTGTGACCTGGATCTTGGCATGGAGATCTTGAGGCATAGTGGCTATGAAAAGCTTAGGCCTAGGCAAGGCAGTACATGCCTTTAATCCCAGGAGACTAAGGCAAGGAGATCTCTGAGTTCAAGGTCAGCCTGGGACCAACCTTGAATCTGGGCCACACCTTCTGCTGGAGACCCCAGGAAATCTGTTGGAATCTACTCCAGAAGAGAACCAGCTGAAACAACTGGCCTTGTGGGACTGAGCAACTACTAGAGCCTTGGACTTACCATTCACAGCTGATCATTGCTGGGGATCATTGCTGGACTACAGACTGTAAACCATCCTAACAAATTCCCTTACTCTTACAGAGTACACGTAGTCTTATAGAGATTACCTGTAAGTTCTGTGACTCTAGAGAACCCCAACTAAGACAACAGATCTGTCTGTTAATTATACTCCTTTTTTCTCCTCCTTCTTCCTCCTCGCCCTCCTCCTCTTTCCTTCTGATGCAGGGTCTTGCTTAGGCTAGCCATGAACTTTCAGGAGTCATCATGCCTGGCAAGATGCCTTTCTTAATTTGGAGAGATCTGGTTGAAAGGTCTGAGTATAGTTAAGGTTTCTGTTGAAAACCCCAGCTGAGCTGAACGTGGTGGCACAGATCTCGCTCAGCACTCAGGAGGGAGAATCAGGCAGGGCTTTGTGAGTTCCAGGCCAGCCAGGGCTGTATACTAAGACCCAGAAAAACTACACCCCCGTCCAACTGTTTTTGTTTTTTTGTGTTTAGAGACAGGGTTTCTCTGTATAGCCCTGGCTGTCCTGGAACTCACTCTGTAGACCAGGCTGGCCTTGAATTCAGAAATCCACCTGTCTAAGCCTCCCAAGGGCTGAGATTAAAGGCGTGCGCCATCACTGCCCCGCCCAACTGTTTTTCTAAACAACTTTTATCCCTTCTGAAAATGGACAAAGGGGATTTAAAAAATAATCAACTTGCCAGAAGTTAATTGTGAACTTTTTTTTTTTTTTTTAATGAGAGGTATCTCAGTTCAGGGTTTTTGTCCATTTTGTTTTCTTGAGGAAAGTTCTGTGCCTGCCAGGCTGCACTGTTTCCTGAGTGTGCAGCGCGTCCTGGAACAGCTCCTCCCCTTCCCAACCCTTACTTTCGCCATTCTTTCTCCTTTCTCATCCTATTCTCTCCCTTCCTGGTTTTCTTCCTCCTTTCCCTCTTTCTTCCATCTCCCCACCTTTTCTCCTGCAAAAAGCTTCATTTTTCACTCTAATAAGTAAAACCCATTTCCTTACAGTTGTTCCTCTTCATGCGGCTTTCACTCCTTGAGGTGCTGTTTTGAGGATCTCAATTCCTTAAAAAGTTCTTTCAGTACTAAACAGTCCTCAGTTATCTCAAAGAAACAGCAAGAACTGATCACTGCTTTCTAAGGCCTGTGAAGCCAAGCCCAGGCTTACGGACATTCCCACCCTTTGATCTCAGCCCTGCAGTAGGCTCCACACAGTATGTCCTGGAGAGACCCCCAGATGCTAAGCAGTTCACTGGACTTCAGGAGTCTAGATACTCAGGCAGACAGAGCCTGGTAAAGTAGAGCTGGGCTTGACCTGGGAAAGAGGAGGAGGAGGAGGAGGAGGAGGAGGAGGAGGAGGAGGAGGAGGAGAAGGAGGAGGAGGAAGAGGAGGAGGGGGAGAAGGAGGAGGAAGAAGAAGAGGAGGAAGAGGAGGAGGAGGAGGAAGAAGAAGAAGAAGAAGAAGAGGTGAAGAAAAGTACATTGAGAAAAGTTACAGGCTAAAAAAACAACAACAACAAACCCACCCAAAATCCAGAGTAGATTAGTAAGGTTGTATTTTATTTCTGCTGTGTGTATTGCTATGAGTTTAGCTTTGTAAGTTTCATCCTAGGTTACACAATAACAGAACTCAGAAACTTCTTAAGCAGCTAAAAACTAAATAAACACACAAACAAAAACCAGTGGGTGTGTAATCAGAAAACACTGAGATCTATGGGAAGGCCTCTGCAAAAGCATCTCCCCACCTAAGGAGATGTGATGTGAGCTTTACCTGTTCTCACAATTAAAAATGCTCTCATTGAGTCGCAGTGTGGATGATGGAAGACGGGAGGAGGTAGTTTCAGTTATGGTAATAGCCATTGTGCTTGTAGCTGATCCTCTTAGCATTGTGAGAGGCTGGCAGGACCCCATATTAATGAGAGAGAGAGAGAGAGAGAGAGAGAGAGAGAGAGAGAGAGAGAGAAGTTGGGGGGAGCAAGGGAGGGAGGGGATGTCACTTGGCAGATGTCTGCTCCTTGCTAGTATTTCACGACACTTGTAGGGGAACTATTATGTATTTTAGCAGATAATGTGCATTAGTTTAGACTTAAATATCATCTGAAATGGTTATTCATCATGATGACCTCTAATTTCAAACATAGACATTGTAAAAACAAACAGAAAATGTACAACTAAGGGTGCCTTGTGAGAAAGGACTACTTATCCAAATAGTTCCTAACATAGGACCTGAATGCGGGTAGCTGCTCAGCATTGTGGTGGCAGAGGCTTCTCTTCTAAACTTACAGATCCTTTCAATGGTCTTCATAGCTTAACAACATGGAAAGTAACTATTTGTTACATGCCTGTTAAGTTCTATATTTGGCTTTTCCTTTGCTCTGTACTAGGGATTAGATCCAGACCCTGAGCATGTGGGCAAACACTCTAGTATGGAGCTATATCCCCAACAGGCTTTCAGATATTTTACCAAGAACGCTGTCTTTATTGTGTGTGTTTTCTCCAGGCCTACTGATCCCTCCAGGCTCAGTCTAATATAACTTGGTTCACGCCCATTGCCACAACTCCAAGCTGCATTAGTAACTCTGTTGGTTTTTTAACTTTAAAAGAAACTTTTATGACATAAAGGTTGTCACATAATTGGACACTTCTCTAGGTCCTGTGGACCTAGCACAGGACACTTCTCTACTTTGTACACACAATTGTTCTCACTCTCCACAGAAAGGCTGCTTCCGAACCAGTTACCTTGTAACTGGTAGTCAATATTGCTCCAACCCCATTTTCTTTCTTCTGTAATACGGTATTTCTCGTTCTTTTCTTTCTGTCCAACTACACATTGAGCATAACAAGTGCATTCCCAACTGCTTAAGAATTTGGTATTTCCCAAATACTCTGATGATGTGGACTCCATGAATCCAGACTCACCAAAGATTCCTGGACTTTTTGTTAACAATTAGCCTTTGGGCCTTCCGGCTATTTCTAGGGTACTGAATTTCCCTCTGAAGCTCACCCTTTACACAAAGACAGCCAAGGCTACATCCCCAACAATGCCCAAATTCCAAACTGGCTGGCTGCTGTTCTAGTGTCTGCTATATGAAGTTGAGGATTTTCTCATTCAGACCCTGTCCATCCGCACCCTTTCATTCAGTCAAATCCAAGTGTTGGGGCATTGATCTACAAACAGAGCGTTATCCCCTTCAGACAGGACTTTGTCCAAACTAGAATACCCTTCCTCCTTCCCATCCAGGTGAATGTCAGTAATGGGGCCTCTTTCCAGACATGGAGCTCTTGGCAGGAAGTGAGACTTGGCTTTGGACACACGAATTTTGGAAGAAGTTTATGTGCCTAGCATAAACCAGCATGTAGCCCCTTTGTGTAAGTTCACTGAATGTGTATCTCTGAAAAGTTACAGATGTGACGTATTTATAGTTTTGAGTAGCTTTTCTTACCAAAGTTTTTCTATTTGGAGGAAAAATATGTTGGTTCACTCTGTTTTATTTTTCTTTTCTCTTGAACACTGGCTCATCTCTTATGGCTCCGCCATTCTAGCTTCTTCTGTGAACTCATTCTCCCAGCACGCCTGGCCCTGGACACTTGTGGGACAGGAATGCACAAATTCCTTCCAGGTTCTATCACTGGAACATGGTCTCATGAGCTGCAAACAGGAAGTTTCTGGACTTCTGTCTATTTTGTGCTTGGGGCAAAACTGGCCTCCACTTGAAGATTCGCAAAAAGAAAGGAACCTTCATGATCCCTATCTAAAACTTTTAATGAAGACACTGCCATAGATCCCTCCATGGCTTTTCCATCCTGAAGTGGTGTCTCTCTTGCAAAGCATAGCCCGCCACCAGTCATGTCAGGTTAGAGCCCCTAAACTTCCTTACTCCACTTTTTACATCTTGAGCGGGACATTTAAAAAACAGTTTGGGATTTGTAAGTTTTCAAAGCGTCCAGAAGGCAGTCCCCTTTGGCAGCGACACTGCAGGATGGGAGCCAGAGATTAGCTGAGGTTGGTCCCCTGGTCTCAAAATCCTATCCACCTCGCTCAGAGCCCAGGACTCTACCTTGCCACTTCCTTCAGCTCGGAGGGGCCAGAAGCAGCTTTCCTTTGCCTGCGTGCCTGGCCTCAATACCACCATTCATCTCCTGCCTCTCGGGGCACCAGGGAAGCCCCAGCCACGCGCCAGGGTTCTCGCTCAGGTACGGGATTCCCCGGTAACCGCCAGCCCCTAACCTCAGGGGTGGGTTGTCCAATGGGCAGCGTCGGCCCGGAGGCGGGCTCAGGCCGGAAGCCACCCGCGGCCCCGCGAGACCGCGCCCCCGCCTCCTCCTCCTCCTCCTCTTCCAGGACGAGCTCGGCGGCCAAGGGCGCAGGGGCCAGCCCGCCGGTCCCCACCGCGCTCTTTGTCCCGGCCGCGCGCGGGCGGACGCGTGCGCATCTGCCCCCACCTCCCCAATCCCCCGCCCTCCCCCTCCCCCCACCCGGTGAAAAGGAGGCGCGGCGGGAGCGCGCTCGCGCGGGGGCGCGCGGGAGCAGCTCGCGCCCCCTCCGCCAGGCAAGCGGCGAGCACGCGCGCCGCCGCGCCCGCCCCTCCCCCGCTCGCTCGCTCGCTCGCTCGCCCGCCCGCCCGCCCGCCCGCTCGGAACTTGCTGACTGCGCGACCGGGAGGAGCCGAGCCGAGCCGAGCCGAGCGGGGCGGCGGGAGGCTGAGCGCGCGGGGGGCTCCCGCGTCCCTGCGCCTCGGCCGGCGGAGCGCCCACCCCACCGTGGCTCCCGGAGCGCGGCGCGGCGCCACCCTCCGGCCGCAGCGCGGCACTGCACGGCCGCCTGCGACTTTCGATGTTCCACACTCCCGGGCCGGAGCCTCGGCGGCGGCTTTTTTTCCCGCCCCCCCGGTCCCCCCCCCAGGCTGCCTCCATTTCCTCAAGGAAGGTTCCTCGGCGCTCTCCCTCCCCCACAGCGTAGCGGCGCACGAGCGGGCCGGGCGGGCGGCCGAGGTAAGGCGGCGGGGCCGGGGCCCGCGTGGGGGGCGGCGGGGGCGGGGGCGGCAGCTTTGTTCGCGCCGGGCGCCGCGCTCCTCAGTCAGCCGCACTCGTCAGTCAGCGGCGCGGGGCGGCGGGGCGGCGGGTCCCGCATCCCCCGGCGGGCGGGCGGGCGCAGCGGCGCGGTCCCCTGCGCGGCCCTCCCCACAAAGGACCGCGGAGCTGCGTGGCCCTGCGCTCGCCCCGGGGCGGGCCGCACCAATTTGTTGCACTTCTGGGGGTGGGGAGTGGGGGAGGGCTTTTGTTTGTTTGTTTGTTTGTTTTGCCCTCGGGCTTTTGGCCGCTTTGCGGATTTTTTTTTTTTTTTTTTGAACAAAATGTCGGTCGGCGAGGGAGGAATTGAGCGGGGAGCGTCGATGGCACCGGGAGCTTTGCAGAAGGTGCAGTTTGGATCCTGCCCTTCCCCGGGTGGCAGCTCGGGCTTGGCCCGGTGAATCCTCGCCGCCGGCCGTGGGGCGGCTGCCAGTTTATTTTATTATTATTATTTTTTTTTTTTTCAAAATTCGAGTGCTGTGTTCAAAGGCTTTCGGTGCGCACGGGAGGACCCGCCACCGTAAATAAGCATATGGGCGACTAACAGGGTATGTTTCCCTCTGGGAAGGAGGATTTGGTAGCTCAGACCTGTGTCAGCCTGTAAATATTTAGACGGTATTAGTGACTTCTGAACATTCTCAGCGAGATCTGTTATTTACAGTTGTCATATGTTATTAATGCCCGTTGCCCAAGTTCCCTGGCAAATCTGTTTCATGCCTTCTGAGAAAGTAGACAATTGATAGATTGTCTAAGGGATGGGAAAAAATGTGAGTGGGTTTTCCAACTTGCATTTGGTAAATCCCTCAACGCCTGCATTATAATACATATCAGACTCCCTGTAACCTCGCTGGACCGTAAGTACAGGGACTGGAATCCTTTTCAATAAAATACTCTCAAAGGTGCTTATTGAGAGGGGCGCATGCTGCTGATTTTTTTTTTTTTTTTAAAGGTCTAATATTTCTTTGTGGGTCCCTTCTCTCCTTAGAAGTTTTCCCAGAGATAACTTCACCAAGATGTCCAGTGATAGGCAAAGGTCGGATGATGAGAGCCCCAGCACCAGCAGTGGCAGCTCAGATGCAGACCAGCGAGACCCTGCAGCTCCAGAGCCTGAGGAACAGGAAGAAAGAAAACCTTCTGCCACCCAGCAGAAGAAAAACACCAAACTCTCTAGCAAAACGACTGCTAAGTTATCCACTAGTGCTAAAAGGTAATGTCTACAAGGGAGGACTCCCATTGTCAGGTTCCCTTCCCATTGGTTGATTTTTGTTGGCTTAACTTCAGTGGCAATAGTTCAGAAATACTTCTTCATCAAACGTATTTGAACTTGAATGAGCTGTCATTCTGTATGTGGTATCTATATGCAGTTTCCCTATAACTACTGACTTGAAAGCAAGTGTACTTTGTTCTGTACTGTGCTAACTGGAGGATGGCCTCAGGAAGAGCTGGGGCTCATTCTGACAGATGAAGGAGTTGGCAAGGGAAATTTGGTGAACCCAAATTAGATGGTCCACTGAAGAGGTTTCCATTTGTGAGTCATTTGTGGGTGAAACTGACAGTTCTAGAGATCAGCGACGCTTCTCTCCATAACATTGAATGGTCAGAAATGACAATATTTATCAGAAAATTGATAAACACCAGGCTTGGCTGTACTGGAAAGCAGCTCTTAAAGCGTGCTTTAAATTGGCTTAGAATGTGAATGAAGAGGACTTTAAATCTTGCAGCACAGGTGTAACTGTGGGTATGTTATTGTTATCTCACCTTCTTGTGAGGGCAGATACAACTCAGGAGTAGTGGTTATAGTTTAGGTGTCACCCAGTGACTGAAAACACCCTTGTCCTCCTCCTCCTCACTCTAGCACTGTGGATGAGCATGACAGGTTAGCAACAGGGGGAACAGTTCTGAGTCCAAGTGAAAGATCAGTTCTTCTCTGTTGACTTCTATTTTCTGTGGTGACTGAAAAGATTTTGCCAGTGGGACTCCGAGTAGCAGCAGTGTTGGGATATCTGGAGAAACTAGTGATTACGATGACATGTGCCCACTTTACCCAGGACAGGTGTTTTCGTTGATTTTTATTGGACATTAAGGAAGAAAAATGTAAAACTTGATCAAATGTTACATTTTTATTGTGATTATTTGTATGGATCTTAACTATCACTCGAACGCTAACAGCTTTAGAATATTTTATAAACGAGAAACAGTACTTAAAATAAACTGAAGTGTCCACTTTGTTGTAATCTCATGGGGGGACGTATTAAAGATGTTCTGAGGTTTGAAAAATGCCCTGAATTTGAAGAAAATTGGCCAGTTTTCCTTTTGCTTATAACTACAGCTTATATACTTATCTGTCTTCTTCCCATTGCTGATTTATTGACCCTTAGAGATGTATGTAAAATCAGAGAAGACACTCATAGCTAATATGAATGCCAGTTTGAAATTTTCATTGGCAAAAATATTTAAAAATTTTAAACTTTTCTGGCAGCTAAAATAATGTCAAAACCGTTAATGTGCTCTTGTAGCGGTCTATTAATTTTTAGCTCAGTAAAAAGTGACTTGAAGTCATTGTCAAATTCTCTGGTGTTTTCCCTCCTCCCTTTTTGTCTCATTTGCATATAAGCTTGAAAAGAGAATTTCTTTGGTAAAAAATATTTTTTAATAGATTATATGTCCTTCACTGAGTTGTCAGAAAAGGCTATTTCCCAAATCAGGTGTAAATGACACACTTATTTACAGTTACACATGAGAAAAAGAGCTGCAAAGTTTCTGCTAAGGGATTTGGGTTATGCCTCTGAGAACAAAGAGGAAGCAGCCATGTTAGCATTACTGAAGGCAAAGCCAGCCTTGCATTTAACTGCATGGTGGTAGAGGGCAGTGTAATTCCCCGGTTATTCTGTAGACTACCTCAGAGCCTTCTTGTTTGTTCTCATTTCACTAACAGAATTCAGAAGGAGCTAGCTGAGATCACCCTTGATCCTCCTCCTAACTGCAGGTAAGAAACAAATTTTGTTGTGTGGATTGTGAGTTGTGGAGAAATACTGAAAGATGAATGATCTTGCCTGAATATACATGCAGCCCATGAAGCTGGCTTCATTCGCCTCCTTTTATCTTTGGAAGTGCACAAACTAAAAGTGCCCTGACTAGATTAACAAAAAAAAAGAAAAAAAAAAAAGAAAAAAAAGGGAGAAAAGATCTTCTGGCGTGTACACACGGTGAGCTTATGAGTACAGGATTTTGTGTTTCTGACATTAGTGTGGTGGTGCTGATTTTGCCTGTAGACAACCGTATTTCAGTGATTTCTCACATTTTCAGCCTTAACGAACTGTTTGTGTGCAATCTGAACTGACCTTCCAAATTTAGAAATTGCTGAATGCAGTGTTAGAAAATGTAAATGCAATAATCCAGAGAATAGTCAGATCTTCTTGATTATTCGGTGCCTTGCCTTAAGGGTAAATTTTATGTCCAAACGATTGGTTTCAGTTGTTTTCTGGAGGATGTATTGTTGGAGTTATTTACGTTTTTAAGCAATTGTCCTAATTACTTGAGAAAATTCTTAGTAAGTAGTAAGTAAATTGTAATTGTGCATAGGGTTTCACTGGAACTCAAGTAGCTAGTGAGTGCATTTTATTTATTTATTTATTTATTTTTGTCATTTTTTTGTTTCATTCTGTATGTCACTTTAAAATTTTTTGAACAGTGATTGTATGGCTTATGAAATGAATCAAATTTAGAGATAAATTTAAATAATTTGCATAGAGAGAGTTGCTGGCACAGTTGAAGTGATGCCACAGTTTAGTAGGAAAATTCTTCAGTGTTTAATCCATTTCTGCTACAAATTCTGTAGTTGCTTGTGTTGATCAGACAGATCTCTGAAGTTATCTATAAACACAAATGGAATCCATTGGCCTCTTACTGTGTAAGTTAGTCAGATCTGTTGATAAGGTGATCTGATTCTACACTTTCCAGTGAATTAATAGTTTGCTTATTAAAAGTAGGAATGTCTAACCTTAAAATATTAACTTACGAGCTGTGCTAGCCAATACAGTAGCCACTAGCCACATGTAGCTATTGATGGCTTCACTTGTGGCTAGTTCAAAATGACATGCTAAAAGTATGACGTATGCACTGGATTTTAAAAGCTTAGCAGAGCCTAAAATTTTGCTTTTACAAGTGATAATATTGTGGCTATGTTTAATAAAGTAAAAATAAAATTAAAATTGTTTTCACTTTTTTAGTTGATAGAAAAATTACAGCTAATTATGAATGACTGTTATATTTTTGCTGCTTTAAAAATAAGTAAATTGAGGTATTTCTGTTCACCCTCCTAAGTGATCTGTGGAATCTGTGTTCATTTAAGAAGGTCGAGTTGTTTGCTCTCTAAAAGAAAAACTTACAGTATATATACTTATTTCTCCCAGTATGAGAGATGTAAAGATCAGAGAAAAATCGCTGCTATTTAAAAACTGTGTATAAGATCAAACATTGACAAAGGTAGTTGATTTTTCTGCAAATAGCAAAATCCAGGGGATAGGAATAAATCTACAGAGTGTGGTAGATGTGTTGAATGCCCTCGGAGCAGAGCAGTAGTGGTGATGAAAACAGCTTGTACTAAACCCAGGATGTTTCCACAAGGTCACCAAGAATTACTGTAGAGGAAATAGAGCCTTTCTATGGTGCAGAGAGTTTTATTTGTCCTGAATTTTTCTTTTGTGTATCAGTCCATGAGATAGTGTTTGCCATTTGGCAGTTAGACTAGTGGGAAAGTGAGGCTTTGCTTGTGCTCGGACACTGCAGTCGGGTCTGTATTCCCTCAGTGGGCTTGATAGCTGTCAGCACTGCAGATGATGCCTTTCAGTTCTCCCTTTCTTCACTACCTGACTTTCTTTGCAGTCTCATAAGGAGATAGAAAAAAGTGGGCATTATGAATTGTTTCTTAGCACTTTGAAGTTAGGCTTTCTTCTCTTATATGCCTTACTTGTAAAAAGACCAGATACTTTGGTATGTTTAATTTTGTGTGGAAGGTCTACTCCTTACTGGGTAGGAACTCTGCAGATTGTTTTAATGCAAGCAATGTTGAATTTTGACAGAGAAGCCTAAGTTTGCATTATATATATTTTTTTGCCTTCATGTCAGATCTGGGAAAGAACAGCACTGTGTTCTTAAAATTCAGAGGTGTTTAAGTGTTTATTGTAAGGCTTAATGGAGATTGTATGCTTTAAATTTACTTTTTATTTAGGCTACCATATATCTGTGTATCTCAGAAAAAAAAAAAACCCAGTTGAATGAAATGTAGGAAAATTTGGGGAAAAGCCAAATTACTAAGACTAGGAAGACTTTTCTTAGATTTCCCCTTTTATTTATCGTTCTTTAGTTAGGTCTAATCATCCAGAGCGATCAAGTATTGATTTAATTGTTGAATTGTATGCCCTTAAGTAACCTTGATGATAGGTTGGTAGATTCCTTCTTTTTCCTGGTAGTAAGAACATTGATAAGGATGTTATCTGCGGTGATTTGATTGTGTTTCCGATTTGGAATTATGAAGTGTTGCTGCTCACAGACAGGATAGGACTCCCTTCTCAGTTCTCTTTCAAAAAACCCTCAGACATGGCCAGGGGCGTGTCTCCTAGGTGACTTCAAATCCATGAAGATTAGCCCACTGATGCACCATTAACTCACTGGTTTACATTTATAGTTTTGCCATCCAGGCTTCAGATTAGGCTATAAATAATCATATGTTAGTGATGTTGAAAGAAACTTGTGTGTGCATTGCTCTGCTTGTAGAGAAACCTGTCGATATGACCATGGAGTGATGTGTAAAAGATACCCTTGCTGGCACAGCTTGTGGGAACTCCAAGTTTAGAAAAGTGCTATCCTTTTAACTTACCCCAAGTTTCTCTCTCTATAAACAAGTACAGTTGTATGCTTCTAAAATGTTCTTAGCACGTTTAGATAGACTCTATTAGTATGTAAACATTCAGGTATTGGTATAGTTTTTGGATGTGGGAAATGCCTAATTGGGGTACAGGTTTATAATATTTTCTGATAAACCCTGAAAGCAGGTACATACAAAATCAGGTATTTTGACAACTTACCCCTGAATAAAAGTAAAACTGGAGACCTAAGTTCTGAATGAGAAGCTGCTAACTCCTCACTTGTTCCTAAAGTCAATTTGGGATTTTCTTCTCCCATCTTCTAGAGGTTGCTTAAACTGCTTTTCATGGTAGATCAGACTTTTGTTAAGTGAGCTGCAGACCAGACCTGTGTATCACTGGTCGAATTGTGAGATGTACAGAGTGCTGTCCCCCACCCCACTCCACTTTTTCCTCCTTCACCCTCTACCAGCGGTGTGGAATCCTAACCTTGAATTTAACAAGATTTGAAGATTTGCGTGCTATGGTTTGAATCAGTCTGCCTGGGTGAAAATCCTGCTCTGCTACTCAGTAGCACATTGCACCAACAAGTTATGCTTTCTTTTTATTCTTTCATTTTCTCAGGTCGAAACACCGTGGAATTCCAGGAAAATAATTATTTTGGGTTGAAGAAAACATTAAAGAGTGCATATGTGTGTCCTTGTCTCAGTAGTAGTGTTTAAGATGATTGTTTTAATGTAATTCTAAGCTCTCAGTTTTATTTGATCATAAGAAGAAATTGAAATTCACAGTAATCTTACTTTTTGCATGTAAACCAGTACAGAAGGACTTGGGTTGCTGTAGCCTAAAGACATCTCTGCCCCCAGAGGAGTAACTGAAGGAGGACCTCTGTAGAGGTCATAGCTGTATTAGCAGTTAATGCTCCCTTCAGATAATGTCAGGAAGTAGGTGGGGACAGTAAGCACTTTTGAAAAGTTACATGCTGTAAATTGTGTTCTCCGCATTCAAGTGTTTGGTACTCTGTTCCATATTCTCATCTTGAATGTGACTGTGACAGCAGATGCATTGGGTTTGGTTATCAGAAAAGTCAGCTTTACTTGGGTGGTCAGATTTAGAAAGTAGAACATGACTACTACTACTATTATTGTTATTATTATTGTTATTATTACCACCACCAGGCAGGTTTAGAGAATAGAATATAATTATTTTCTTTCTTCCCATGTCTTTCAACAGGAAAAATACATAGCATTTTTCTAGAAGCTTAGATTCTAGAGGATAAACTGTATTAAACTTTTAATATTTTTCTTTTGCCTCTTGATCAGTGGTTTTATGTTTCGGCAGTGCTCTAGGGCCCCCCACCCCTGTCTTGGGAACAGTTCCAATGCCTAGAGATAGCGTTATTCTTGAGAATTGAAGAAGAAAGCCACCAGATTTACAGGGGGTGCTGCTGTAGTTACTGCCCCTCCCTTCCACCCCCAGGAATGATCAGGACAAAAGCATCAGTAACACTGGGAGGGACATTGCAGATCCTTATTCCTGCACTCTGCCTCCTAAGTCAGGGGACAGTTTGCTTTTGACTGTTGTCACTTATGATTGTTCTAACTGCTGCCCCCATCGGTTGCCAGTCCTGTATTAGCTTTGTTTTATATTACAATGTATGATGAAGCCACAGGAATTGATGAGTACCTGCTAAATCACAGCTTTGGAGCTCAGAAATGCTTTCAGCAGTGTTTCTTTTAGGTCTCGTAACTGTTGATAATACCATTGGCATGGTTCAGCTTTAGGCTGATTGTATCTATGATGTTCTAAGAACCATTAAGGAAACGTGGGGAGAAGTATGCAGGGCCAGAGGTAGTGGTCAGTGGTGGAGTGCTTGCCTTGCATGTATGAGGTCCTAAGTTTTAACTCCAAGTACCACAAAACAAACCAAAATAGGAAAAAAAATACCATTGAAGAATCACCAAAGCTCAGTTTTAAAGTAACTGAAGAGTACACAGGTAAGACAGCTGTGCTCTTCATTTGCTTTTGTTTTCATTATTAAAATTCTAGCCTGCCTGACTGGCATCCTCCTGCCACTGTTTCATACTTACCTCTTTATTTCAGACTTCGGACCTAGTTAGGTTTCACGGTGCATGAATTGTCAGGTTTGGGAAAGGCAGTGTGATGTGATTACTGTGTTTTATGTTTGAGACAGCACTCTGTAATCACAATATGGCTATTTCTACACTACAGACTTGTGCATATTCGTACTGAGTGGGATAAGTAGAAACCATAAGTCATTTGAGGCTAGCTCATAATTTGGCTTTGCTACCAAGTTATTTTGTGCCAACTTCACTAAAATCTTTGGGTCTTTAGAGTACTAGGAACACAGCATGTGGATAACTAGGTGCTGCCCAGTGCAGCTTCAGGTATTAATGGGTTAATCATAGCCTCATTCTCTAGTAGTGGAGTCCAGTTTCTATGCTGTTAGTTTGGGCTTATTGGGTTTTTGTTGTTGTTGTTTTCTATGTTGTATGCTTACTAGAAAAAAAATTAGATTTAGAGTTCTTTACTCTAAACATGTAATTATTTATTAGTGTATTTCTTTTAAAGTTCTCTTTATAGTGGGTTATTTTCTCACTCTGCTTTCAAAATACTGTCTTAACTTTTCTGTTCTTTCTATATAAACAAAATTACATAGAAAATATGTCCTTTAACACATACAAGATGTGTCATTTTCAAATATGTAGTGTCTTGAAGCATTTTTAGTGCATTTAGGCTGTAAAAAGAAACACCAAATTCTGATAGTTGTGGTGCAGGTCCAGAGAAGCTGAGATGAGTTGCTGACTCAGCATAGAAAGGTGCATTTCTTACTCAGAAGACGTCTGGTGCTAGCCCAGGGACACTTCTTTGTTCTTCCTATGCAAACTGAGGCCCATGGTTCTATCTGTGGCCCTGCCTCGTGGAACATGTGTCTAATCAAGAGAATTGAAGGAATCATGTGTGCCAGGTTTAAGTGCTTTGGTTTGGAAATAAGACAAATTGGTTCCACAGCTGTGCCTCATAAACTGAAAGGTGACTGAGAAATGTGAGAGAGTTCATGGGCATTCCATGAGAAACCAATTTCTCTGCCACAACAACATGAATGCTGATGACAGATTACGTTGTTCTTTCTAAGAGCAATGAGTAGGTAGTTGAGTAGCAGCCTGGCACTGAAGGACACCTAGCAGTTCAATATGTTCTTGATACAGTGTTTTGTTTAGATCATACGTGGATACCTTATTTCTTTTGGCTTAAATTTAAAAAGTGAATCTAAGAGTGTTGAGAAATCTAAAAGGTGTAATACTGTGTAATATTGTGTAATACTGTGTACATGGAAGAGTCAGACTTAATCTCTTCGCTTACTTCGGATTTGAAAGTAAGCTTTTTCTCTTTCAAACAATACTGTTTGAAAACCTGATGAAAAGTATTCAGAGCTTGTGGGTCTTTGGGTGTTTATTTTAAGTGTATTTCTTTGTCTTGTTCCTCTGTGAAAGTATCCAAAATGTTGGTACTGCATGGTGTTAGAATCTGATCCAAAGTGAAGTTGAAGTGGTTAAGGAGGGTAGGGCTTCCTTCTCTAGCTGAGTGGTGCTGGGGAGGGAGGTATCATTATTCTGAAGGACTGTGTTCATAGGAAGCACTCCCAAGGTTGCCAGCTCTTTGGGACAGAGGTAAAGGGTTGAATGTGTTCATAATGGAAAAATAAACTTTTGTTTTCTGCTTATGGCTTTCCTGTGCACAAATGATAGACTTACATTTTTCTCTGGGTTACTGTAAGAGCAGTCTGGTTTTATGGGGTTTGAATTTGATAAAAGGCTTTGTGCAGTTAAGAATTTCCTCTTTGGGGAAAGCTATCGTCCAGGTTTTAAGGGGAGCTTAAAGCTGATAGCACGTGCATGTGTGATAGTCTTCAAATACTGGTGGTACCAGACCCAAGCTTTTGCAGATGTTGACTTTATTTATATTAGTTTCCTCATAATTTTGTTCTGTTTTCAGTAGTGCCACAGTATTTAAAAATTATTTCTTCTAAACATGATTTTATACAAAAATTGCTCTCAGAAATTATTACAGTTTTTTTCCCTCTAAAATATCACTTGGAGCTGGTCTTTTTTTTTTTTTTTTTTTTTAAGCAAAATTGATATAATGTTCCCAGAGCAGGAGGCCAGGTTTATAGAACTTATCGCTTAAATTTGTACCGTACATTGTGTTTAGATACTACTTATCTCTTAACGTTGTAGAAGTTTATAGGGATCGATAAGAAAACAGTTTAGGTTTGTTTATGACACCTGTGATGCTCACTTGGGATTAAAGTAGCATCACTAATAATGATTCAACTTTGTGGGTTAGTGGTTAAAGTTTCTAAACTTTAAAGCTCTGGACCTCTGTTTGGCTTTTACTGTGTACAGTTGTTGTTTTACGTTTATGGCTTTTTGTAACACACCTTTGGAAAGAATTGGAAGGAATCCCAGTGGCAGTGCTCACTCTCTGTCACAGGTTACAGCCTTTTGGGTTTTCACCAGCTGTATGTCATTCTTAAAAGGTTTTTCTTCTTTTGCTCCTTCAGTGTCCCAGAGCAAATATACTTTGTCGTCTGTTTAACATCCAGTTTGTCTGGGGAAAAATAAAGACGTATCTAGCCTGAATTGCTTTTGGGAGTGCAACTGCGTATCTTTTGGGCTGAATGAAAGGCCTAGGGAGACATGAATTTTGCTACCTCTCCATTTTATTTTCCCTTACTCACAAATCATCACGGTGAGTCTCCCTTTACATCCATGTCCCAGTTTTTATAAACACCATTATTTCCCTTCTTGAGTCATTATTTCTACATAGTTTTGCTATATAAAATTATATAGGTTTCTTACAAATGTATCTTTTTGCCCCACATTAAATTTTAAGTCGAGAATCCAGAGTCCCCAAGAGAGTGAATTTCCTAAGTGTGTGGCTGCATATTTTGTGGCTTTTGATGCTTTCCGTAGTTTTCTAAACTTAAAGAGTAGTGGCAGCAAAATGTACAGGACACAGGAAGGCATTGGCTTCATGATTTTATTCTTGCTTCATATTAGAGCATTTGACTATTTGTTGGATTTGTGATATCTGTCTGTCTGTCTATTCTTGTACTGTTTCCTGTTCTCACAGTGCTTATGCTTGCTATTAGTATTTCTGTTAAAGGGCTTTGTTTAAATTGCATTCTTTTTTTTCTTTTAACCCTGAATTATGTTGTAAATGAACAGTTCCTTGCTAAAGCATTTTAATTTTTTAAGAATACCTTTTTTATGGAAAATATCAAATGTGTAGAAGAAAGCAGAGCAGTATAACAAACCTTTACGTAACTTCCATCTGGTTGCAGTAGTCACTGACCTCTGGCTCGCTCTGTTTCATCTACATAGTCCATTCCCTTAACTCTCCTTACCACTCGGAGCAGATTTTAGCATTGTTCCATCTCTGCCCTTTAGAATAGATGTTGTAGTACTCCTTTTCAAAAGATACAGACTACTTTTAACTGCAGGGTCATAGTTGCTTAGTCATTATTCAAAACTACAGGTGTGCCATGAATGACTTTGCTTCTCCCAGACTTAACTTGGGCCAGAATCCAAATAAAGCAGGTAAATCAAGATTGGTTGATGAGACTTTAATGTAGTGGTTCTCAAGGTTCCTCTCCCTTGGGTTGGAAACTCTTTCACAGAGGTTCCTTTTCAGATATCCTGGATATAAGATATTTACATTACAATTCATAAGTTATGAAATAGCAGCTAAATAGTTTTATGGTTGAGGGTCACCATAACATGAGAAACTGTTAAAGGGTCGCAACGTTAGGAAGGCTGAGAACCACAGCTGTAAGGTCTTTTGAGCTCAAGGTTTCTCCATTGCATTTTGCATCTTACTTATTAGAGGAACTGAGCTGAATTTGCTGTAGTATGTATTTTGCTTTTAATTTCCTACTGAGTAATTTAGGATCTTTTATTTCCTTGGTGTGTCATTAGATTTGGGAGTTAGGTCAAGAGGCTTGGTCAGAGAAAAACTGAATTCATACTCCACCCTTCACTTTCCTTTTCCCACATTGTGCTGGCTAGTCACGCCAACCTGACAGAAGCTAGAGCTGTCTGAAAGGAGGGAACCTAAATTGAGGTTCCCTCCATAATGCCTCCATAAGATCTGGCTGTAGGGGCATCTTCTATATTAGTGATTGATGAGGGAAGGCCCAGTGGTCCTGTGTTCTATAAAGAAAACAGGATCAGCAAGCCTCGTGAAATAAGACAGTAAACAGCACTCCTCCATGGCCTCTGCTTCAGCTCCTGCTCTAGGCTCCTGCCTTGTGTGAGTTCCTGTCCTGACTTCCTTCAGTGATGAACAGCGATATGGAAGTGTAAGCCAAATAACCCTTTCCTCCCCATCTTGCTTTTTGGTCATGGCGTTTTGTCACAGCCATAGAAACCCCAAGACACCTACTGACCATTGACTCCCTCTTTCCTTTTTCTTTTCTTGCTTTTTTTTTTTTAAAACAAAACTGCTAGACAGAATGCCTATCAGACATTCAGCTGTGACAGCCTTTTTTGATGTTTTCTAATTGAACAGCCCCTCCTAGGCTTGCTGACACTGTTTGGGGCAGTTATGTAACTTATAGGAGGTAGGGCAATGGCTGACAGATGTTTTCCCTAAGAGGCCAGTCTTTGAGAATAGGTAGTCCAGTCCTGCTTTTGGTTCTGTTTTTTTAAATTCTGCTTTCTAAGCAGAGACTTGAGTCGAGTGCTTTCACCATTGGGGCAGTGATGTCTCTCACCCCCATCCCGCATTTCCACCCCCTATCCCCCAGTTACAGTTTTTTGCTCTCATGGACTGAAACTTTCTAAAACAATGAGCCTAAGCCCATTCCCCCTTAAGTTGCTTATGTCAAGTGTCTTGCAACAGCTGTAAGACATCACGCACCAGTGGTGTAAGGTGATCCTTGGTTAGCAGTGTGTTTTCCCTTTCTCTTCAGCTAAGTCAGTTTTCTGCTGTCCTTCGTGGAATCATTAACTCCTAGTTGTTGTCTTTCAGTGGATTGTTCTGCTTTAGAGTGTCACTATTACCCTTTTAGAGCTTACTAAGTTAATTGATTTTGTGTATGTATATGCATATATGTGTGTAGGTGTGCTTCCATGTGTGTGCATGTGGAGGTCATATTTTGACTTAGATATCTTTTATTGCTCTCTGTTTTTAAAGTTTTAATTATAGTCTCAAAAATAAAAGATAATATAAAAAATGTTATGTGTATGTACAGATGTTTGTATGTATGTACACGTATACCTGTGTGTTGTTACCTGCAAAGGCTAGAAGAAGGTGTCTGGTTCTCTGGAGCTGGAGGTACAGGCAGTTGTAAACTGCCCCATGAGAGTGCTGGAAGCACATTCAGGTCCTCTGTAAGAGCAGCAAATGTTCTTACTTGCTGAGTCACCTCTCTATTTGCTTAATTTATTTTTATGACATTTTAAAATTTTTCATACAATATATTTTGGTCATATTGCCCTCTCCTCCTCCTGCCCAACATAGTGGTTAGGTCTTTTTGCTGAAGATAGCACTAAAAACCATTGAAAATGGAGAAATCCAGCTAGTGTCCAACTAGAAGCTTCACCCTACTGACTTGCATTCGTGGTGTTGGAAGGTAATGTACTGGAGAAGAAAAATAATCAGTCTCATCCAGCTATGAACCTTGTGACCTACAACAGTGACCTACTTTATTTTGTGAGACCGGATCTGTCACTGAACCTGGAACTTGTTTGAGTAGAGCAGGTAGCCACTAGGAGCCTAGTGTCTGGCCACTCTTTCTGTCCTTTCCCTCTGGGTTACTGTTGAAGCACCACTCCTGTCTTCTGCGAGGACTGGGGATTTGAGCTCTGCCTCCATGCTTGAGCAGGAAGCACTTTACCGAGGAGCCATCTCCCAAGCCCTGTTACTTTTAAATAAGCACACTTTCAGGCTAAATCCCTGTGCCTTAGGAGAAACTAGAAGTCAAGGTGTACCGAAAAGTCAACAGAAGCTACCCCTTTCAGCATGGTGCCTGACCACTTGGTACTGTGGGGTTATGTCGTAGTAGTAGAACAGTAGGAAGATCCTCATATCTTTATTACTCTGTACTGAGACAGTGTCTAGCTGAACCTGACACTTCCTAGGAGGTGTAGCCTACCTAGTCTACTTACCCTTGGGGTTCCTTTGTGTTGTCTTACAGAACAATAGGACTATGGTACGCTCCTGAAGCCTCTAGGCTCTCTTGATTTGGGTCCTTGGATCCAAACTCTTAGTCTCACGCTTGAGTGCTGTGTTCACTGAGCCAGCTCTCAGTTTTATTGTGTAAGTGTCTGTATGAAAAAACCTTTTTCCCTCAAAATTTTACGCTTTAGATCTCTTCCATTATGAAATCTTGTAGTTAATTTGAGGGTTGTGGAGTAATTATGTGCTGCTGTGCATGTGCGTGAGTGCATGGATGTGCACACACAAACACACACACTCACACACACATACACATATTGCTGCTGCTGCTGCTACTACCACCACCAACAATGGGTATTTTGTTTGGTTTTGGTTTTCTTTCTAGTTAGTTTTATTCACAGGCAAACCTGTGTTAATAGGATTTTCATCTGTTACTTGAAAATGTGCCTTTCAAATCTCTTCTATTAGCTTCTTTCGTATTCTAAGAAAATCTGTTTTTAATGCCTGTTAGTCTCTTGCTTTTCATACTTTTATCACCTGAGGACCAAGTATTCAAATATGTGAACCTATGTGGGGCCCTTTCTTTGAAATTGCTACACATATTGGTATTGTGAATGTGTGCACGAGATGTTTATGTGAGGTTGGGAGTGGGGCATGGAGGGTGATTCATGACTTTAACACAGTACCAGGAGTGTGTTTTACAGTGTAGATATTTTAAAATTGTGCATTCATGATGTGTCTGTGTGTGTGTGGGTGATGGTGGTGGTGGTTGTGGTACATGTGCCCCAGCTCCAACAAATTTGTGGAATCAGTTGTTTGCTTCCACCTTCACGTGGGTTCTGGGGATTGAACTCATGTTGCCAGTCATATGTAGCACATGCTTTACCTGGCAAGCCGTTTCACCAACCCTTTCAAATGATGTTAAATAAAATCAAAGTTCATATTTGTGAGTAGTTGCATTCTGGCAGTTGATGAGACAAAATTAGCAGTATGTTTTTGTGTGAGTTGCTTTTAAAAATAGCATGTTTGTATCAGAAGTCAGTGTTGCAGATACAGGAACTCAGAACAGATTGGCTCACAGGATTGAAGAGCTCAGGGTCTGTTTGGCCATCAGTATCTCACTACCTTCAAGTTGCACTGACTTCTTCCTCTCGGTTAACCCCAGTTTAAACACCCCTTTTGATGTTCATAATATAACTGGTAGTCCTTCCAGCTTGCTCTTTTGGATTGAGTTCTCTTTTCACATCATAGGACTTTCCTCCGTAGGCTTTTTCAGAAGTGTTTTCTTATTGCATAATTAGTATTGATCTATTTAGTATTATTTATTGTTGATTATCTTCATTAGCTAAATTGTATCACCGCTATGTGTACATTGGGAAAACACAGTGTGTATAGGGCTTGGTGCAGCCAATTACTCACTAGCAGTCTTTAAATATTTTTATTTTAGGAAATGTTTTTGTATTCATCTGGCTCTGCGTGCTGTGGCCTGTCTTCCCTCTCTTTTACGTTGAGTACATCAGTGAGTCACTTGCCATGTGTTCTTTTCTCCAATCCAGCTCCTTCCTAGCGAAGTTACTTTATTATTTTAATTTATGTGTGTGTAGGTGTTTCACCTACATATATGTCTGTGCACCATGAGTGTGCCTACGTGTCTGTGGAGGGCAGAAGGGGGCATCAGATCCCCTGGTACTGGAGTCACAGACAGTTGTGAGCCGCTGTGTAGGTTCTGGGAATTGAACCCAGGTCTTCTGGAAGAGAAGCAGGTTCTCTTAACTGCTGAGCCATCTCTTCATCTGTTTTAATTTTTCAAAAGCATACTTTACACAGAGCAATGCAGTTTATGTATTAAATAACACTGTAACAGAATGACTCGATAAGTTTTAAACAGAAGAAAAAGAAGATTGCAGATTACAGCACCTATCCCACCAAAACAATGTTTTTGAAAGCATTTTTTCTAAGTGGGTCAGTGTGACAGATGTGTTCCATGATAGGTTAGGTCTAATTCCTTTTCTGTTACTAGTCAGTGAAAGTAAAAAGGCAGCCAAGTGTTCACCATCACCACCTCTAAGGAAGAGCATGTTGGATTCGTTTGGAATTCAAAAAAATGGTTTTTGCTACTTCAGAAAGTTGAGTTTGCATGTCTACGAGAAAAGAACCTATGAAATGAAAACTAACCAAAAACCAGTTGTATATCCTCTTTTGTGACTCCGTCCTCTTGCTATGGCCATCGTTCCTCATTACCCCCTTGGTTTTCTTTCCAACTTTAGATTATATCCACACTTATGGCTGCTTTCATATATGCATGTATGCATTACAGACTAGGGCATATATATATGTATACAGACATATATATATATATATATATATGAGAGAGAAGATGCACGTGTATTTTCATTCTTAGCTTGGATCCATTCTCTTAAGTTACTTTCCAAGTCTGTCCTTTTCCCTGAAAATTTTATGATTTCCTTTTTTTTTCCAGCTGAATAATATTTTTACTTTGAGTCTGTGCCACGTTTTCGTTATTTAGTTATTTGTTGATGGACATTCAGGCTGGTCCGTCCTTTGCTGTTGTAGATAGGGCGGGAACAAGCATGGTGTGCAGATGTCTTGTCTGAGGGTGGCAGGGCTGTATCATACAGTCATTTCATTTCTGATTATTAACGAACCTTTCACCTGATTTCCGTAATGACTGTTAAGTCAGAAGTTAAGGGGTTCTTTTCCCCCACATGCTCCCAACATTTGTTGTCAGATTTCTTGATGGCCATTCTGTTTGGGGTGAGGTGTTGTCTGAAAAATAGTTTTCAAATACTTTTTCCTGATGACTAAAAATGCTGGCTGGACACTTTTAACACTAGCTACTTCTTGTTGTTCGTTGTTGTTTGTTTTAAGAACTGTTTATTGTTGATTTGCTGCTTTGTTTTCTTGGTAATTTTAATTTTGGAGTTATTTTTAAATTTTGGGTATTATATCTATCTAAACTATAGCTGATAAAGATTTTCCCCACTCTGGCCTGCTAGTGTGCATTCACCCGGTAACTCTTTGCCTTCCTGTTCAGAACTTTTAATTTTATGGAGTCCCGTTCGTTGACTCTTTGCTTGTTCATGTGCCCTGGTACTTCTTCTTGGAAAGTTCTTGCTTGACTCCAAAAATCCCAGTGTTTTTCTGTGGGAGTTTCAGGGTTTTAATTCAGGTCTCAGATCTAATTCTCCTTCATTTTTGTGTAAAGTGAAAGATACAGATCTCTTTTATTCCCCTGAATGTGGATATCCAGTTTTGTTGGAGATGGTTATTGAATAGGCTATGTTTTTTGCAATATAGTTTTTGTTACTTTAGTCAAAGATTAGGTGACTATAGTTTTGTCTGTTTATTGCCAAACCCTCTTATTTTGCTCCAACAGTCTGTTTGATTTTATGTCAATACCAGGATAGCTTTATCACCATAGCTTATTGTAGTATAATTTGAGGTCAAATATCGTGTTACCGCCAGCTGGATTCTTCCTCCTCAGGATTGCTTTGGATGATGTTGGTTGTTTTATTTTGTGGTTCCGTATACATTCTTGAATTGAGTTTTCTAGACCCATCAAGTATGACACCAGAATTTAGAAGATCATATCACTCAGTCTATAGATATTTTGTAGGAAAGCTAATTTCACAATACTAATACTGCTAGTTCAGGAGAATGAAAAATTTTATGTCATCTCGTGTCATCCTTGATTTTCTTTTTCAGTGTCTTGAGGTTTTTATTGTAGAGGACTTTTACTTCGGCTAGGTATATTCTCGGGTTCATTTAGGTTTTTTCCCTTTCACTTTTTTTTTTTTTTTTTTTTGAGTTAATGTGCATGAAACACTTTTTTCTTTCTCTAAGGGGTCATTGCTATCTTTTAAATGTTTGTATCTCTCAACTACATTGTGGTTTTTTTTTTTTTTTTTTAAGTAGATTTTATAAAGTCTTTCTTTAGTAGATTCTACGGTCTTTTAAGTATCAGATCACATCTGCAAGTGAGAATAGTTTGACTTTCCTATTTCTAAAACCTTTTGTGTCTTTCTAGCTCAGACTTAGAGCACTATATTGAATAAGAGAGGGCATAGAAGAAGTCTTCTGAGTTTCTGTTTAGTGTGATGTTGGCTGTAGATTTGTTGTATATAGTCTTTATTATTCTGATTTATGTTTCATCAGTTCCTAGGGTCACCAATACTTGAGTTATGAAACAGTGTATTCTTAAACTTTGTCAAATGCTGTTTCAATATTGAGAATGATTATGTCGTTTCTGTTAAGTTGGTTTATATAGTGTATAACTTTTATGTGTTAATTTATTCAACCTATCAGTGATTCAGTTGCTGTGGGGTGAGAGCAGTGAAGCTGGCATATGAATGTGGGTTGGGCTACAGCCACTGCTTGTCCCTGAGGTCGAGGTGGCTGTTGGAAAGGGACATACATTTGAAATGGCTTGCTTGCCAGCACGCGGAAGTTTAATGAATGAAACAGCATAGCAGAATCAGCATCTGTGACTTTGAGTGTCACAAACATACATTTCACCTCACCTTTCCTCTTATATTAATTAATTTATATTGTGAATCTCTGGTTTATAGCTGTTGTCGGAACTGTGGAAGAATTCTTTATGGCTATGAAATTATACACCATTATTTCATTTAATGCAACGGTCTGCTTTTACACTTTTAATAATTTGGGTATCAGGTATCAATATCTTAGTATGTTTTCTGAATTTGAAGTTGTTTTAGTTGTTGAAGTAATAAAAATGCTTATAACAGTTGGAGTTAATTGGTTTTAAAACAGGTTTACTCCTAGAATTAGTTAACTTCAGCTGGAAGTCACGAATTGCTGTAGAACAGGCTGAAGTCAAGATTACACACACACACACACACACACACACACACACACACACACGAGTATATAATTAAAGATAAGCCAGGAGCCCTGACCTAAACACCAGTGGGTGGCTTACGACTGTTGTGGGAGGCTGCTACAGCTGGCACAGAGACAACAAAGCTAGAATTGAGCGTTCTTGTAGGAAAAGTTTCTCTAAGGAGACTCCTTTATTCAATTCAAAGGCATAAAGTTGTTACATAAACAAGACTACACTTTTCCAGCTAGGATACAGTCTCTCCTTAGGGATTTGGCCTTCTGATTTTGTCTTTCTTAAATTTCATGAAGGCTACTTCTGAGTCCAAGATGGCAAGATAAATGAGATTCTAATTAAAATTAAATTCAGATCAGCAATGAATTATTTCAGACACAGACACACACACGTGAGTGGAGGAGGAGGGAGGGAGGGAGGGAGGGAGGGAAGGGGTTTTGGACTGGTTTTCCATATCTTTATGGTTCAAGTTTGTTTATTATTTATAATGTGTCTCATGGTTACATATATTTTTTGTGTTAGCATTTAATTATGAATAGTAGCTCATAAGTCATCTTTTTACAGTATATCGTATTTCGTTTTGATTTTATTTGTGTTTTTCTTGCTTAGTCTAGCCAACATATTTTTTCAATTGTGTTTATTTTTTGAAAAGACACTTTTTTGTTTCATCTTTTTTTAGTGTTCTATTTCCTTTATTTCATCTCTGATCTTGTTATCTCTCTCCTTGTATTAATTTTGGGTTCAGTTTGTTCTTGCTTTTGTTGCCTGAGTTGTATCTTCAGGCTGCTCCTTACTACTCCCCACTCCTTTCTCTTAACATGCATATATATTGCTGCGAACCTCACTCTTCAGTACTGCTTGCTATGTTGTTATGTGCTATTTTTATTTTCATCTTGTTACCAAGATTTTTAAAAGAATGTCCCCAGGCTCCCATTATTCATTAAGTACCATGTTTAGTTCTCTGTACAACTTCTAAAGATTTGGTTCTTTCTTTTTTTTTTTTTTTTTCCTGTGACGGTAAAAGCACGTACACACATGCACACAGTTGAATCTGAATAGTACTTGCCCCTTTTATCAGACTAGACTTGATAATATAAACAGTATTGTATTATTTACTTGTCTTGTTGTGACATAATATCTGAGAAGAAGCAACTTAGGGAAGGAAAGAAAGGTTTAGGTTCATTTTTGGCTCCCAGTTTGAGAATATAGTCCATTATGGTGGGGAGGCCATGACAGCAGGATCTTAAGGCCTCTAGTCACATTGCATGCATCAACAGTCAGGAAACGGAATGATGAATTTTCGTAGCTCACTGTCTCCTTCTTAATCAGTCCAGGTCCCCAGCCTGTAGAATGCTGTCACATGTCATGTGTGGTGTACTGTTAAATTGGTGTTGCTAACTGAGTGAATCTAATCTAGATAATTCTTCCAGTCATTCCCAGAAGATTGTCTCCTGGGTAATCCCAGATCCCGACAAGTTCATAACCAGTATTAATCATCACAGGCATTTATAATAGCAAAATGCAAATTCATTTTTTTTGATGTTTATGTTTGTGTGTATGTGTGAGTTGATGCATATGTGCACATGCATGTATGTGCATATGGGGGATAGAGACAGTCTTGGTAACTACCAACTTATTATGAAATGGGTCCAACTGGCCTGGGATTTAACAACTGGTTGTCCAGGGTTTCTCACAGATCAACCTGTCTCCCCAGTCTTTGGAATTACAAGTGTGTGTGCCATTATGTCCCAGTTTTTATTTGGTTTCTTGGAATTGAACTCAAGTCCATAGGCTTGGAGATAAGTATTTTATATTCTGAACTTTCTCCTAGCCCCTACAGATTCATTCAAGAGTAATCAATGAAGAGTGAAAATGTGTGTTAGTTACACAGAAAGCATGTGGTTTATCCTGTAGAATGTTCTGTAAGCTAAGAGAATGTGTATTTTGTAGCACTTTGATGAAGTACTGTTGGATTCACTTTAATATTGTTTAACTGTTTCTTTGCTGATTTGCTTTTGGTAATGGGGTTTGTGTGTTTTGTTAAGGATGAATCTAGAGTATTGAGCTTCTCAGTTACTTGAGTGTTTTGTGAGGTTCCCTCTTTAGTTCTTGCAGATTTTGCTCTGTGTAATTCGGTGCTCTTAATATTGTATACGTATATGTATTTAAAGTATGTTCTTCTTTTACATTGATTCCTTTATGATGGATACCCTGTGTGTCCCTCTGCTTAGAGTAAGGGCCTTGCTTTGTAGTCCGTGTGAGCTTTGAGTTAGTGATCCTCTTTTCTTGCCCACCCTCCTAAGGGCTGCAGTTATAGTTGTGCACAACTACAACTCACTTTTAGCTTTTTGACCTCTGCTTTAAAATTTTTACATTTTATATATATATATATATATATATATATATATAGAGAGAGAGAGAGAGAGAGAGAGAGAGAGAGAAAGAGAGAGAGAGAACAGTACCTCTTACTTTTGGCTTTTTTGTGTATGCTATATCTTTTCATTTTCAGTTTGTGTGTGTCTTTAGTGGTGAGTGAATTTCTTGTAGATGGGATAGCTTTATTTTTTAGCTATTGAGCCTATTTTTCCTATATCTTCTGACTGAGAAATTTTATTGTTTATATTCAGAGTGGTTAACTGGTGGGAAAAGGCACACTTGTATCATTCTGTTAATTTGTTTTCAAGCTTTGTAAGTGTTTCCTTTGTTCTCCTCTTGTTCCTCTTCCTGGTTTGGGGATTTTTGCAACAGTAAGATCAGTAAGGTTGGATTTTCCTTTTTTGTGCATATTTGATGTACTATTGAGTGTTGCGCATCAGTTTTTGTGATATTTTCTATCAGTCCTTTGTTCTAGTGTAAATCTCCCTTAAGAATATCTTGGAGGGTCACTCTTGTGATAATTTTATCTTTTTACCTGTCATGAAACTTTTTCTTTGTTTATGAAAGATGGCTTTGTCGAGTATGGCATTCTTGGACTAGAATGTGCAGTATCTAAGTGAAGTAACAGTTTCAGAAAAATATTTTCCCCCTCATGTGGATCCTAGTCTGTCCGTGTGATTTGTAAATTCTTTGTAATAGAGTTAAATTTTTTGATGAGGATTCAACTTTAACTTAGCATACACGAGGTAAGATCTTTACAGGCTCATTAATTCAAGCTTCTAGGAAAATTAAATAATATATATGCATTTGCTTATGTATATGTAAACAAATGTAAATCTGGGTCCAGTGTATCTCGTGGGAAGGAGAATAAGAAAGGAACTATCAGGTGATAAGAACTGAGCAGAGGTACAGGATAGGAGTCATCATGAATGCTTACCAAATATGGATGATTAGTTTCTAAAGATGATTTTCTAGTTTTAACTTTACAGCTTTTGTTTGTTTTTTCTAGCCATGCATACAAATATATTTGATAGTGAAAATGTAATATCTAATGAGAAGCTCCTCAGACTAAGAATAGCTTTTCTAACAACAGAAGTTCATGCTAATATAGAGATTTGTTTCTGATTAATTTTGATATATGATTTTTTTATTTGTAAATTCTTTATAGTAGCGTTAAAACTTTTTGATGACTTGTCAGCTTCAACTTGGCATACACTAGGTGAGATCTTTACAGGCTCATTTAATTTAGGCTTTCAGTGAAATTAGGCAGAGATTCCCTGACTTGGGTACACAAACAGGTGCCTTAATAAAATCTGGGGGAAAAAAGTCTAGGTTTCTCGATTTGAGTTGTCTTACTCAGTTTTATGTCACTAAAACTGATACCTGAGATCAGGTTATTTTATACCAAGCAGATTAATTGGCTGAGTTTTGGAGGTAGGAAGTCCTACGATACAGTGCTGATACCTAGGAGCATCCATTCTGTCCTCCATTTCCTGGTAAGAGAAGGAAAAGGCAGTAGAGATGGAACATGGTGTACAGTACAGCAAAGGATAATGGGTCCTTTAGTTGCCTGTCTCCACGGCAGTAGCATGAACCCATTCCTGAGGGTGGGTCTCTTATGTCCATCACCTCGCACGGTACCTTCTGATGTGCTCACACTGGACATTAAACTTAAACAGGAGTGTTACCGGGGATATTGACACCATAGCAAGCCCAGTGTTTTCTGTGGCATGTCACTATCCAATGGGCAACATTTTCTTTTAGAAGATTAGCTCTGGCTACAAAGGAGCTGTGGGATGAGAAATATTATTTGGAACTTAATTCCTAGCTCTAGTCCTTCCATGTTTCTCATCTTTTATCTAAATAGCAACCTTGTGCGAGCTGTAAAAAGTTGGATCATTGAGGTCCTTTGGCAGCTAGTGTTAAAGAAATGGTTTATGCCATTACTGTCTGGTTTATTTTGGGTTTTAAAATCAATCAGTCATTTCTTAATTTAACTGCTTTTAAAATCTTCTGCAGAATCTTAATTTTTTCTACTTAGCTTAATATGAGCGTATTTTTATTTATTTGATTTAAAGTTCTGTTATGAGTTTTATTAGACAAAATATATTTTATAGAATACATTCTGTTTTCCATTGTCAGAATTAAATTGTCATTTTATGTAGAAGGGCAACTTTACTTGGTTGAACTGCAAAGTGGAAGAGTTAGTAGTTATCAGTCTCCTGGGAAAACAAACATCGTCTTGCAGGGGAAGCTGCAGTGATTGGTTTTATGGTACTTGGGATCAAATCCAAGGCTATGTTCATACTGGACAAGCTTGCTGCTACTGCTAGCTCCACACTTTGCACCTGCAGAAGCTGACAGTTTTAAATATTGCACGTTTCTTCTTGTCTTGCAACAACACTAGCTAGATTGCTAACTATAATTTGGGTAGATTTAGTAGTTTTGGTTAGTGATTTGGCTCATCAGTTAAGATCACTTGTTGCTAGTCAGGAAGACCCATGTTCAATCCCCAGCACCCACATGGTGGCTCACAAATAATTCAGAGGATCCGATGTTCTAACCTCCACAGGCACCAAGCATGGGCATGCACATGCATGTGTGTATGAATGTAAGACACCTTGATACATAAGGGGCCCTAGGGTCCCAGAAACTGTTACATATAATATATACTGTTTATTTTAAGAATAACTTAAATATTATGTATTGTATTGGAAGCACTGACTTGGTTAGTTTCATATATAGTGAATACAAATATATATGTTCAGTCGTCAAGGTACTTGTCAGCTGCAGTTGCCATCTCGGTCTTATCTTGTTATTTTCATGATTTCAGCTTTAACTTTTTTATGTAGTTTAGCGTGTGTGTGTGTGTGGGGGGGGGGTGTCTGCAGACAAGAGTCACTTATCTTCATTATATGGGTTCCAAGCATAAAACTTAAGTCATTGGGCTGAGTATAGGCCCTAGTTCTAGTGTTTTAAAATAAATTACAATTTTAAAAATCAGGATGTGCGTGGGGGTTGGTATGCACATGCTTTTGCAAAGTCAAGAGTATGTGTGCAGTCCTAAGTAATTTAACTGGCATCCACACAGAGGTTAGACATGTGATCATCACAGCTATCACATGGTTACATCTGAAGCTAATTTTGAAAGTTTGTTACATAGCTCTCCTGTATTCTGTGTGTACTAACAGTTTGAGATATACCACCAACTATGTTTGTCTATGGATGTTTTATATATTTTGAAATTTAAAATCTGGAATTTGAACTGAGGTATTAAGGCCTTTGATGGCATAGTATATTCAAGTTTCACCATCCTCTGAAATTTTTATAATGAACTTAGAAAACTTTATACAATTTCAAGTTTTTCCTTCCATGTTCATAAGGCCCCTGCTTATGTAATGAGAGTACAGTAATGAATAACTCAGGCTTGTCTAAGCCTGTGTAGGACTGATAGAAACAAATGGGTAGAATCGCTGTCATTCAGAGGGAAGGTTAGCTCTGCCAGGCCATAAAGACGGTTTTGGAAGACCTAAACTAGTCTAGCAAGCACACTTGGCTAAGATGTGTTCTGGGTAAAAGGGTCTTTTTCTTCTTACCAGGTCCTATATCTTAGCACCACAATGTTAAATTTAAGTGGAAAATACTAATGAAACATCCCTAAAATACATCATTTTAAACATGGAAGATTTAGGGGCGGGAATAGACTTAGCTTATTTGGCAGAGTGCTGGACAAAGGTCCTGGATTAGATTGCCTAGTACCACATAAAACCAGGCATAGTATTGTACATCTGTGATCCTAGCACTTAGGTGGTGGAGACAGGAGGATATGAAGTTCAAAGTTATCGTTAGCTGTGTATTAAATTCAAAGGGGGGGAGGTCTAGCTATGAGACCCTGTCTGAAAGGGGGGGGGTGTAACAAAACAAAAGCAAAATACTAAAGGTTTGTATTACTGTTCAAATCCTGAAGACAGGAAGCCCGCTTAAGACCTCATTCTCCTAAACGGTAGAATCAGTAAGACACAGGAATAAAATGAACTTCCCTCCTTCCCTCCCCCCTCCTTCTCTTTCCTCCTCTCTCTCCCCTCCCCTCTGTCCCTCTCTCCCTCTTCTCCCTCCCTCCCTTTTTCTTTTACTTAATGAAAACTATTCAGAGATAACAAAATCATCAACTTAGATTTAGAAAAAAATTCTACATAACAGAATATCCTCAGCTACATTGAAATATGTTGATGATGTAGTTGATAGTAATATCAACAATAGTAAATGCCTAGTAATAAATCTGACAGAAGCTGAGGTGGCTTATCTGGATTGTCAGTGTGGTTATACTGAGCTCAGTAAAGCACGGCTCTGTGTGTTTCTGCTGTGGCATTCCCAGAGATGATAAGATCCTGAATTCCTACCTAATGGATGGTTTAAGTCAGTGATGTCTCTCCCCACCTCCCTGCAGTAACGATGAGAATAGTTTAGAGGTAGTAGAACTGGGTAAAATAGGGCTTGTCTGGAGGACACAGGCACCTGGGGTTTATCTGAATGACTTGTGTTGTGCAGGCTCTGCTTTCTGGCTACATTGTGGAGGAGTGTGCCCACACCCCTGCTCTGCTGCACTACAGCATGTCAGCAGGTTTTCTTCTAAACCTATGAAATTTCCACTCAAAGGATTATTCACTGTGGTATATGAAGCTATGACTCTGGATGGTTATTAATAGCTAATACTATGATTTGAGTCCAGAATAACTCTAATGGTCTTCCATGTCTCACTTCTATGAAAGAGTTCAGTAATTTAGAATGGTGGTCACCAAAATGCTGAAAAAAGGGACATGACATTTAACAACTGGAGTTAGATATTTCAAACAACAGTTAGAAAAAGGAACAGCCCCAAGTGGTTTATGGCCCAAGAAATTAGGTGTTTTGATATTAAGTGGAGAAGGAAAATAACTAAATAAATTTATTTTAATATCTCAAATTTGAAAATAGGTAATATTTTCAGCATCAAAATCAACCTTAGACACTGGATGTCATATTTGCAAATAAAATACTGGAAAGACATAAGAGCATCGAAGAAAGCAAGGCGTGTATATCACTGTCACCCTCCACATTCATCACTCTGGGTGCTTAAGAGTTTCCATTTAAGAATGTAATCTATTGGTCAAAATATCTGGTTTCTGAACAAGTTCCAGACCTACCTAATGGCCTGTGCCTCAGTTTAACATAGTACTCTTAGAAACACCTGACGGTTTTAATGCGACCACACAGACAAAGTATGATTTGGGAGACATGGATGCATTCTGGATGTACAACCTAAAGATACAAGTTCTAATAGATATGACCATCTCAGGTGGAGGTGTGGATGGAGGTTTTGACTTGGGAACTCTACTGTTTTGAATTTTTGAATTCAGAAGTTTTGAATTTTGAAGTTAATCAATTGTGGATTTTTTAGATTAGGATCTCTGGCCCTAGAGTCTATCAAAGAGGACTCAAGCCACAAGAAGATTGTGCTGAATTCTAAAAATATCTATTAATAATTTTTTTTCAATTGGCTATCTTAATAAGGAAATCTCTTACTTAACTCATTTTTTAAAAAAAAAATATTTATTTATTTTAAACTCCAGATTTTATTCCCCTCCCGGTCCACCCTCTGACTGTTCCACATCCCATTCCATCCACCTGTCTCCATGAGGATGTCCCCCCCCCCTTACCCCACCAGACCTCCCCATTTCCTGGGGTCTACAGTCTCTTGAGGGTTAGGTGCATCTTCTTTGACTGAACCCAGACCTGGCAGTCCTCTACTGTATATGCGTTGGGGGCCTCTTATCATCTGCTGTATGCTGCCTGGTTGGTGGTCAGTGTCTGAGAGATCTCAGGGGTTCTGGTTATTTGAGACTGCTGGTCCTCCTACAGGGACCAGCAGCTTCTTCTAGCTTTTCCCTAATTTAACCACAGAGGTCAGCATTAAAAACCTAAAATGAAGCAGAATAATCATCACAAAAGCGTATTTACTACAGTCTAAATGCTGTAATTCAAAAATACCTAATAACAAATTATATTACTTCATTTCCTAGAGTCAAAGTTTTTTTTTTTATTAAAATTAAGCACTAGTAACTGCCTTTATACAAATAATTATTAATGATAGAATATAGCAGATATGTAGGTTTCAGGTAATTATATTCATAGTAAGATGTAGGCCACAATAACAATTAAACATACACAGTAAGGCATCCCCATTACATCTATCATATATATCAGCTATCAAATTTGAAAAGAAATTTAGAAAACCTTTCAAGGAACAAAGGCACTGCTAAATATTTCACTAGAGCATTTTCTAATTTGGTTATTGCTTATTTATTTTATGATCACTGGAAACTTCAAAATACTTAAAACATTGAAATTGTAAATGTTTCTGGATTGTTCTTCATATGAGGAAAATAGGTAGTGACAAATGGAGTGTCTTTTAATCTAATTCTTCGTAAACATTAGGCACATCATTAAGTCAGTTATTTTCTGATAGTAGTCACAAGTCTAATTTTAGTTGAACCCAGATGAAAATACTAATGACTACATTTTTTAAAAAATGAGCCTTTAGTGACTCAACATTTTAATATCCGGTTCACAGACAAATAACTGTCTCCTCCCCTTCCTGCCCATTTACCATGATAGTAGTAATGGTGAAAATGTAGCCATGAAGAGCAGCAGCAGATGTAGGTGTTGAGTGAAGTAACTAACGTGGGAAGAATCACAGAGGTTTGTCAATCACTCTGTTGTTAAGGCAGTGAGAGGTAGGCGGAATTAGAGAAAGTAGTCATCAGATTAGACTTAAAATGATGACGAGTGACATTTCTTGAGCACTAACTTAAGCAGCAGATACTGCTTTAAGCACTTCTGCGTCATAATTTAATTCTCAACTAAACCGAAAACATAGACACTATTAGTATCATCAATGTACAAAAGATACCGAGGAAAAGAGAACAAGTAATGAACCTTCTTGAAAGAGCTCGCACCAAAAGAAGGGTCATCAGCCATTCTGCTACGCTGGACAGTAAGTAGTTCATGATGCTTCTACGTAGTTTTACATTATCCTGTACTAAAAAGGCAAACACATTAGTTAATATGCGGTTTGGGTATCCTATATCTTATAAGCAATCTGAAGGCAGATGCAAAGGGTATAGACTTCATTGTGACCATTAAGAAATTAAAATACAAATATTTATTTGAATGTTATAAATCAGTAGTATATAGTGAATAAGGTATACAGAACAAATTATGTGTTGATATCTTGGCAAAATTTTGAATATAGGCACAGAGAACCAAGCCCTCTCTTCTAGAAGTAGTAGTTTAGCCTTCAGTAGTTCAAAGGTTATGAAAACTGTATGAAGCAATACCGTCTAAACTATTTTCTTTATCTAACCATCCATGCATCTTCCTAAAGTGGATAGAGTTATTACTATAAATAGCTTGAACATTCATAGAAAAATAGCACTTGACTTCCAGAACTATGGTAATTTATTATAACAGTATTTGTGACATCTGATGTTCTATTTGAGTTTAATTTTTTTTGTTTATTTAATATTTTATTTACATTTCAAAGTTTTCCCCTTTCCAGGTCTCCCCTTTCAAAACCCCCTATCCCATCTCCCCTCCCTCTGCTACTATGGGGTAGTCCCCCACCCACCCTCCCACTCTTGTCTTCCCTCCCTGGCATTCCCCTATACTGGGGGGCATCTAACACTCTCAGACCCAAGGGCCTCTTCTCCCACTGATGGCCAACAAGGCCCTCCTCTGCCACATATGTGGCCAGTACCATGGGTTGCTCCATATGCATTCTTTGGTGGTGGTCCAGTCTGTGGGAACACCAGGGGGCCTGACCAGTTGACACTGTTGCTCCCTCCCATGGGGCTGCAAACTCCCTCATTTCCTTCAGTCCCTTCTTCAACTCCTCCATCTGGTGAGCCCATGCTCAGTCCAACAGTTGCTGTGAATTGAATCATGGGTGTGCTGAACGTTTGGGCTAATATCTACTTATCAGTGAGTACATACTGTGTTTGTTCTTTTGTGACTGAGTTACCTCACTCAGGATGATATTTCAAGTTCCATCCATTTGCCTGCAAATTTCATGAAGTCACTGTTTTTAATAGCTGAGTAGTATTCCATTATGTAAATGTACCACATATTCTGTATCCATTCCTCTGTTGAGGGACATCTGGGTTGTTTCCAGCTTCTGCCTATTATAAATATGGCCGCTATGAACATAGTGGAGCATATGTCCTTATTAGATGTTGGAGCATCTTCTGGGTATATGCCCAGGAGTGGTATAGCTGGGTCTTCAGGAAGTATTATTCAAGTTCAATTTTCTGGGGGTCCGCCAAACTGATTTCCAGAGAGGTTGTATCAGCTTGCATTCCCACCACCAATGGAGGAGTGTTCCTCTTTCTCCCCATCCTCGCCAGCATCTGCTGTCACCTGCATGTTTGATCTTAGCCATTCTGACTGGTGTGAGGTGGAATCTCAAGATTGTTATGATTTGCATTTCCACGATGACTAAGGATGTTAAACATTTCTTTAGGTGCCCCTCACCCCTTTGAGTTTCCTCAATTGAGAATTCTCTGTTTAGCTCTGTTCCCTATTTTTTGATAGGATCTCTGGAGTCTAACTTCTTGAGTTCTTTGTATATATTGGATATTAGCCCTCTATTGGTAAAGATCTTTTCCCAATCCGTAGGTTGCCGTTTTGTCCTACTGACAGTGTCCTTTGCCTTACAGAAGCTTTGTAATTTCTTGAGGTCCCATTTGTCGATTCTTGATCTTAGAGCACAAGCCATTGGTGTTCTGTTCAGGAACTTTTCCCCTGTGCCCATGTGTTCGAGACTTTTCCCCACTTTCTCTTCTATTGGATTCAGTGTATCTGGTTTTATGTGGAGGTCCTTGATCCACTTGGACTTGAGCTTTGTACAGGGAGATAGGAATGGATTAATTCACATTCTTCTACATGAAGACCACCAGTTGAACCAGCACCATTTGTTGAAAATGCTGTCTTTTTTCCACTGGATGGTTTTCGCTCCTTTGTCAAAGCTCCTTACACAGTATGTTTCTACAAATCCAGCCCTACAAAGGATAATAGATGGAAAACGCCAACACAAGGGGGGAAACTACACCCTAGAAAAAGCAAGAAAGTAATTTTTCAACAAACCCAAAAGAAGATAGCCACACAAACATGAGTTTTAATTTTTTAATGGAACCCAAGTGTATCTGCCCTGCATTCTATTAATTTCAGAACTTAAGCAAGCTAGACAGATGGTAGCCACAGTCTGTCAAGTCAAAAGCCCTTGCCTTCTCAGCATGAGTATCTGAATTTCGAGCGGGCACTCACATAAAAGCCAGGCACCGGCCATGCAGTACATGCCTGTAATTCTAATGCTGGCAGATTGGAGAAGGAGGGTCCATGGCTTACTGGCTAGTCAGTCTGTCTTCATTGGTGACCTCCAAGCTTGGTGACACACCCAGTGTCAGTAAGTAAGGTAGAGAGTCATGTGAAACAAGGAAAACACATGAAGTGACCTGTAGCAACCAAACATAGGTACACTCTTATTTATGTGCATCATGCAGACACACAAAGCTACATACCTACTTTTTTCTTCTTTGCACAATTTTTCTTCAACAGTGACATTATTAAAAGTAGAAGTAAATTAAAGTCACCGAGTCTCAGAACGTTCTCAAACCTCAAGAAACACTTAGAATCGTTTAAATTTAAGAAACAAGCCCAGAAACAGTTTCCAACCTGTGCCATTCTTTTTTTTTTTAAAAATATGTAATGAAAACTACTAAAATCACAACTACTTTGTAGCTATAGTTAAAGATACCACCATACCATCTGCCAAATTACTGTATTTGGTTCTATAACCACAGAAAAGAAATTTAAGTAAGAAGGTGGCAGAGATTTAATTTTTTATTAATTTTAAAATTCTGGACAAGAAGAAAAGAGAAGTCTCACTTAAATGAGTTATTTCAAGAAGTCAGGCATCACCAGGTTTAATACCTGTTATTTATAAAGAAAACTATCACAGTCCTGGCTAATTCCATGACTTTTAGTCATAACTGTATTATGTGTACTGATAATAATAATTGATTTATCTTTTTCCAAAATGACGAATGATCTCTACTGTTATTTCTATAAAACACCTATCTTGAAATAATTATTGCTTTTCCTATATTTTACTGAGTCTTATGGGATTAAAAACTCAGTAAGAATATGTCTGAATTGAAAAGTTTGTTTAACTACATACACATTTGGAAACTACTGCAGACAGACTACATGGTAAATAATCCTCATCATTCTATATCAGCTATATCCATGTATCTACCTGGGAATATTGACCACATGTCTAAACATAGATATATGTGTATTTACTATGTAGATATACATCATCAGGCCAAATACCTCCATGAGAGACAGATCCTCTATATATAATATTAATATTTTATTGGCATTACAACGCTTTTTATTAGTTGTTTGAGACTTTTTATACTATACAGCCAAAAATGTATTTAAAAGAGCACAGGCAGTGAAATCCTAACAGAATTCTCTTTAAGCTCAAGTTTTTCAACTTTTAATTTTTATTAATGGGGGTTTTAGTGTCATCCTAGGGCCTGAAATAGCTTTTGTATTTAAGAAACAAATGAAAAAAGAAGTCACAATTTTTTTCTGGGGAGAAGTACAGAGGGTCAAGAAATTGAACAGAGCTGTGTAGCAGTGGAGGCTGGGGAGCTGGGGGTAGCCACTAGAAAGTCCCAGATGCCAGGAAAGCAAGAGCCTCTCAGGACCCAACAGGGATGACATTAATCAAAATACCCAACAAAGGGGAGAGAGAACCTGTAGAGACCATGTCCCATGGATAGGCATGGCCCCCGTTTGAGAGTTGGGGCCACCCACCCATCTCAAAAATATTAATCCAGAATTGCTCCTTTCTAAAGGAAATGCAGGGTCAAAGGCTGGAGCAGAGACTGAAGGAAAGGCTATACAGAGACTGCCCCACCTAGGGATCCCCTATAAAAATATGTATATTTTTATATACAGCCCCCAAACGCAGACACTATTGCAGATGCCAAGAAGCGCTTGCAGACAGGCACCTGGTAGAGCTGTCCCCCTGACTAATACAGATGGGGATGCTGGCAGCCAATCATCAGACTACGCATGGGGACTCCAATGGAGAAGTTAGAGCAAGGACTGAAGGAGCTGAAGGGGTTTACACCCCCATAGAAAGAGCAACAATATCAACCAACCAGACGCCCTAGAGCTCCCAGGGACTAAACCAACCGAAGAGTACACATGGAGGGACCCATGGCTCCAGCTGTATATGTAGCAGAGGATGGCCTTGTCTGGCATCAGTGGGAGGGGAGGCCCTTGGTCCTGTGGAGGCTCGATGCCCCAGTGTAGGGGAATCCTTATGGTGGTGAGGTGGGGGTCAGGGGAGATGGTTGGAGGAGCACCCTCATAGAAGCAGGAAGAGGGGGAAAAGGATAGGGGGTTTGTGGAGGGGAAACCGGGAAGGGGGATAACATTTGAAATGTAGACAAATAAAATAACCAGTAAAAAATTGATTAATGATAAATGTTAAATAATGAGATAAACTCCAATTTCATATAATATGGAGACAGACAGAAATGTTACAGATTTAACCAGCCCAAGTTTCTGCATAAAGGGGAAGGCAGGGGCTAAGGAACTGCAAACAGAGAGGTATGAAGTAAAGCTACTCGGGTCCTGAGGTGACAGCTCACGTAAGGAACCGTGAATCCTGCCTAACCCACTGTGTTGTACTATATGTACTTCCCCTCTACACTAAGAGGTTCAGTTTGGAGTGAAAAGTCTCAGCAGACCAACAGGATTCCTGGACTTCTTAGCTACGGGTTTTTTGTTTTGTTTTGGTTTTGTTTTTTGTTTTTATTTTCAAAGTTTAACCTTGTGTATTTTTATTTAAGAGTTGAGCTTGGTCTCTGAAAATGTATATCTTGCCTTCTAAACTCCACTGTCCTTGTGGACAGAATGTAATTTCAGATGCAGTCACAAAAATCTGTGCATTGTATGTTTCTGCTGATAGTTTCTGAGAGCAGGAAGTTGGTGCTTCCTGGAGCATATGATGAGAAGAGGAGGTTGACTCAGGTTCTTGAAGTGGTAAAAATGTTCTGTGTCCGGAGTTTTCGGATGTTATAGGGCTGTATGTATTTGTCAGAACTTACAAGATTGTTTTTTAAAGCAAGTAAATGTTTATTTGCATTGAAAATAGAATGAGAAACCATTTGTTTTAGATTGTATTGGTACTCATTTTGGATGTCATAAAATGTCCATTGACAAATCAAAAAGGCTGTGTTTTAGTAATGTAAACACTAGTTGGATAAGATTTTTGTGAAACATGAATATGGAGAAAAATTAGTTGTAAAATAATTTATTGCTTTATTTGGTCATTTTGATACCCAGTAGCTAAGCCAGTAAATATTTTACATGGCTGTGTGTGTTTCCTCTACCCCCCTCAATCCCCAGTAACTACCTATGTGTTTCTGGCACTATAATTTTGCCTGCTCTAGGATGTTCTATAGGTTGAGCACTCATGGCTGTCTGAATGCAATGACTGGGTTTCGTCATTTAGCATGCTGCCGTTTTAGATATATCTATATTATTATCTTGATATCTTTAATTTATATGATAAACTAAGGATAATGTTTTTAAAAACTTATTTTTAGTGGTAAAATAAACAATGCCTCATGGTCATGCGTTTATAAACTTCAGTTTGCGGTAAGTCAGAGGTTCTCAAGCTTCCTGATGTCGGGACACTTTAATACAGTTACTCATGTTGTAGTGACCCCAACCATACAGTTATTTTTGTTGGGCTTCATAACTGTAATTTTGCTACTGTTAAGGTAAATATCTATCTCTTCCAGTAGTCTTAGGTGACTCTTTGAAAGAAAGGGTCACAACCCACAGGTTAAGAACCACTGTGCCAAGTAACAATGACATAACCACCTTCATATTCCAGTGAGATGTTTTAGCTGTCTTTGGTTCCACTTGTTATACTGTATTACATTTAGCCATTTTTATATCTATGTTTTAATCAATTGGCACTTTTTTATCTCTATCCCTCTAAAATCTCTGGCTTAAGATATAGATATATCTTAAGATATATTTAGATAGATAGATAATAGATAGATACTAGTGGATAGGAAGCATTGTGGGTTTTCATTAGAGTCAGTTTGGGGTCATGAGGCATTTTTATCATGTTAGTTATTTAATCAACAGGCATTTATTTAGTAACATGTTAAGTGGCAAATGTTTTATAAGCTGTTTGTGGATGTATATGATGTTGTAACATTTAAGTTAGAATAAAATACAGTTCTAATTTAATACGAGGTGTCATATAAGAGACGTGGGTGGGTGGTCACTAGAAATTTCAGGAAGCTCATAGGTTAAAAATAAAAATACTGTAAAGTCTCCTTACAAAGTCACTGATAATAAAGCAACCATCATTTAAAATGTCACGTAACAAAACAACTTGAAATTTTAAAAAATAAAATCTTTCCCCTTCTCTCATGTTGTCAGTGGAGTTATACGGTTAGTACACTGACTCCGGAGAGGAACAGGAGACTTGAGTTTTCATAAAGTGAAAATGCCTTGACAGCTTTCCTCTGATTCTTCAGCACATTTTCTCATGTCTGAAGGCATGTGATGGGGAGCAGTACTTCTGGAATTCGTAGTGATTTTCTTCTGAAGTTGATTTTAGTTTTCATATGGAATGTTGTTACACATGAGCCACAACCCTTTGTTTCTCTCTCTTCACGGAGAATGGACAGCAACAAAGCTTCAGCTTGAACATTTTCACAGGTTACCACTGTGCTTCAACTAATTGTTAGCATAGGTGGTGAGACTAATGCTTCTGTGTCACACTGGACAGCACAGATTGTACAGTTACACTGAAGACCTGTGCTGTCATTTGATGGATTGAGTGACAGCTAAGACCTCTTGGAACAGTATGATTTGAAAGAGCATGATCTGAGAAAACCTTACAGAGTGTAAATACTTTAGTACGACTTCTCCAAGACATTTAGGAAGCCAGTGCTTGAGGAAATAGTAGAGATGATATCCCTGCTCTTAGATTTGTCAATAATAAGTTAATATTTGTAAATTATTAAAATCTGGGTCATATTCAGATTTCTCTAAGGTTTTTGGTTATTTCCTTACGAGATTCATTAACCATCTTCTGTCTTATTTCATTAGTGTCGCCCATCAATTTTCAGTCATATTCTAAGGTTTCGGGTTATTTGGAAATTGATATATTTGCCTGTTAGTAAACAAAGATACAGTGGATATTGGGTTGCTCAGTCTTCCTTGAAGCTGCTGTGATACTGCAGTTGCTCCTCTGGCTCTGTTTACACACTTTTCATGTTTTCTAACTTGACTGCATACTGTTGTGTTTTGGTTTTCCATCAGTGAGATATAAGTAAACAGTCAGATGATGGTGTATATAGATAAGCAAGGGTGAAGTCAGTCTTGGCACTGTGCAGGACCATTTATCCCTTGAATTTAAATAAAGACCATTAAAAAAGGCAGGAATGATTGAAGAAGTAGGAAAAATAAAACTTGTGGAAAAGACCTAAGAAATCCTCAAAATGCTGATAAAGTAATACTGAGCTTGGTTATTAAAACTGGTAGAATTCAGATTCTGCTACTGTTCTGTGGCTTTGAGCAAGTCATTAACTTCGGCTTTTCCATTTATAGAATAAGTGGTGGTCACTGTGGTCTGCAATCACCTTTTAGGTCTGCACATTTGTAAGGAGAACCTTTTATGTCATACGGGCTACTCTTTGTTTTCTTAACAAACTTTTTATTATATGTTTGTAGATAATGACATATTACTGAAGTACTTTTAAAATTTTAATCTTAACCAGTATGTTACATGTTCATTACTTGCTCAGTTACTTTGCTCTACTGTATTCCTCAACTCTTTGTTATATTCCATTTAAAGTATTTATAATATATCAGTTAATGTATTACCTGCTAGCATATATTGGTTAATGTTTTACGATTAATTGTACATGATTAAGCTTTTCTCCATTTCCCCACTGTGTGAATTTCTAAGTGTTAGAATTTAGAGTCAGGTGTTAAAGGTCTAATTGATGTATTTCACGTGTCAGCTAGTTAGACCTAGACCTGACCAGTATCTAAGCTTTTAGGTAGGTTTTAGATCTATAAGTAGAGGAAAACAGAACGTATGAAACCAAGAAAAGCAGGGACCCTGAAATGTTCTTCTTGCAGTGTACTTTAAAGACAAATGTAGATGCAACATCACTCATGCATCTTTTTCAAGAGAAAGTCCTTTTTGAGATGATGACAGGGAAGTTTTCCAGGACATCAAGCATGCCTCTGGCTGAGACGTCACACTTACCTTGATAAGCTCACCACCATTCACAGATGTAATGAGTTTTGGCACAAAGTTACCGTAGCATATTACATTTATCTGCACAGTAGGTAGGCAGATAGTAGGTAACAATTACAAAGCTTGGGTAGTTAACTTTTTCTGAGCAGTGAAATACTTTGATTTAGTTCATTTTCTATTCATTATGCATATCAGATCTCCTTAATGTTGAATTATATAGCTTCACTTTGTATCATCTGATGAGATCTCTCTATAAACTCAGATCCTTAAATCAGAATTTCTAGAGCTGGGTTGGCAGGGATTGAGACTGGTGAATCTTAACGTTCCCTACTTGAGTCTACCGAGTAGCCAATATTAGTAACACTATTAATAAACTTAGGTCTGGGCTATTCTGTGCTGATTTTTTTTTTTTTTTTTTTTTTTTTTTGGCTGTTGTTCCCTTGTTACGAGCATGAAATAAAGTTGATGATAACAATATAGCCTTGCTTTGGACGTGTTGGGGGAAGAAAGGGGCTCAATTTGCTACTGCTGTTCTTATTGCCCTCTTATTTGGAAAGATAACCTGCTTATTAATCTCACCTTATACTTACCTAGCATTTTCTTATGTTATTTTGTCTAGTCTATGTATATAGTCCCTATGAGAATAGAGCATGGTCTGTTATGCTCATTACTTTTTTTTTTAAGTATCTAAATCTGTCACGTGATAGGTACTCAGTAAATGTTACTGGGACTAGTTATTAACACTGAGTTTTCTGAGTATCATTGATGATGCTTTATAATTACATGTTATTACAAGTAAGCTTTATTATTGTAGTTTAACTTCCCATGGAAGAAGATGATCTTTAATAAAGCATACCATAAACAGGAAATATATTAAAATTTGAAAATCTTCTGTTTTATAGTTTTATTTAAGCACCATATTTTAGACAAAAGTTAATATATGACACAATTTTTGGTCAAAGCCACATTTTCAGACTTAGTCTTCATAAGTCAGACAGGTTAAAAGCAGTGAGAATGGTGGTTTACAGACAGGTGTTATTAGAGTCCTTTTGGCTTTTGGTAGTTACTTTTCTGTTACTGTGGTAAAACACCGTGATCGAGGCAACTTACAGATGGAAGGGTTGATTCCGCTTCAGAGTTCATGGACTGGCAGTGCGGCAGCGGGGGTGGGGCAGAGGGCTGCTGGGGCACAAGCTGAGGGCTCACACTGGAACTGTAATAGGAAGTAAAGAGAAGCAAACTTGACCCAGCTTGAATCTTTAAGCTCTCAAAACTTTCTCCAACAAGGCCATAACCTCCTAGACCTCCCAGTACTGCCATGGGCCGGGGAACGAGTGCTCCAGTGCTCCAACGGGGACATCTCATTCACATCAGCATGACTTTCATTATAAGCTCACAGTAGAGGTTGGCATGATTACCAACTGTTGGTTGTATCTTATCCAACATAGTTTGTCTCAGAATGGAAGCTGGAAAAGCAAGTGATACTCACCTATCAAGTATGATTGACTTTTGTTAGAAATAAGATAAAGTTGGGATGGACCCTTAGTGCAACAAATGGATAGGAGGAAGTTACATAAAAAGATGTCAGCGGTAGCTGACATCCTACTAGCTACTACTAGTAGCTATCCACTATCCTACTAGTGGTAGCTGAAAACTCCTAGCAACCTGTGGTATTTTACTGTGAGGGAATCTTGTCTTAGATTTAGGACTAAGGACTACTACTATCATCACCACCACCACCACTACTTTTATTTTTTTATAGTCCAGCCGTTGCCCTCTTCCTAGTCCCCCCTCCCACAAGTCCTTATCCCGTTCCTCCTCCCCCTTGTCTCCAAGAGCATGTTCTCCCCTTCCTGCCACCAGGCCTTCCTACTCCCTGGGGCCCCAAGTCTCTACGGTTATGTGCATTTCTGACCAGCTAGTGTGTACTGCCTGGTTGGTGGCTCAGTGTCTGAGAGAGATCTCAGGAGTCCAGGTTAGTTGTGACAGCTGGTCTTCCTATGGGGTTGCGCTCCTCCTCAGCTTCTTCCAGCCTTTCCCTAATCAACTACAGGGATCCCGGACTTCAAGAACTAAGGATTTTAAAGTGTGCTATAAAAGTTAATTCTGTTTGATATTTTCATGGCTTAGTCTTTTTTTCTGCAGTACTTCTTTATCTAACCATACTAGACAGTGCAGGATAGATAAGCAGGAAAAAGTGGGTTTCCTTTTGTATTGTAGAACACCTGGTAGTTTGTAAAGACACCCTGTATGAATGTTTTCTCCTTTTCTCTTAACCTCTGTCTAGAAGACTGCAGTGGAACACTTCTTTTTCTTCTCTAACCTTATGTCATTGAGAGTCCCTTTGATTTGCTCTCATCTTTTTAGGATGGGTACTAGCAGTAATCCCTCTGTTAAAAATGGGCCTAGTATGTCTCCTCTTATTTCTCTGTGGTGTTTCCCAAGGCAGTCTCATTCCACCTTTAGGACATTTAGTTAATCACTACCATGTACCAGACCTGAAATGTTTTGATATATGCTGCAGTCCAGGCTCCAGAGATATATATTGCCTACATATATGTGTATGTCTCCTTGACATAAGAATTTCTTGGATATTTCAAAGGCTTTTTAGCATATTATATCAAAACTAACTTTTATATTATAGTTGGCATCTATCACCTTTACTGTATAATTAATTAGTAAATTTTATAAGTCATAAGTTACAAACTATTTCTGATACTCCTTTTCTGTCACTGTTCACATCTGAAAAAATTGAATTGATTGGTATTCAGATAACATGAGCCTGTGTGCGTGCAAGTAGAGCGTACAGGAGGCTGTGCTGTGTCTTTCTCTAAGGCGCTTCCCCTTATTTCCTTTGACGCCACTCCACACTGAACCTGAAACTTGCAGTTTGGAGTTAGGCTGGCTCTCTGGTGAATTCTTGGGATACATTTGCCTGTCTCCGCCCTGACATACAGCACACCCAAGTCTGGGGCTATAGGCACACAGGGCCATAAATGGAATTTTTTATGTAGGTGTAGTCTACATACTTTAATAGCCATCTTCCCAAACCTGTGAAAACCTTAAATCCTTTCAATTTCGTTGTTTTCTCCGTATTTCCTTCATCATAGTCCATCCTACTGTCATCTTTCACTTAGATTATTGCAGTAATCTACAGCAAGTAGAAGACAGTTAGCAACGAGGCTAGAGAGAGAACAGTGGGGTGCTCCCTGGGTGACACTGCTGGAAATGGAGCGCTTTGCCACTGGGAATGTGCCTTGTAAGAAAACTGTGAAGTCATCTTTTCTGTACCCTGTACCCGTTCCTTTCTACTTCGGTGAGCCACACACTGTGCCATGTGTTTATGGCACCCTGCCTAGACTAAAGCAATCGAATCTCTAAATCTTAGACTGAAGCCTTCAAAACTGATTCAAAATTAACTATCTCTTTGTAAGTTAAAATCTCAGATATCTTGTTGATATGATGGGATGCTTACCAATACTCTTTTTGTCTTTAGGATAAAGATGCAGGTCCATTTGGAACATTGGTTACTTTCTTATAAGCTCAACTCTTACTGTGTTGTCATGTTTTCATGATTCTGCCACATTGTCCTGATTTTCAGTTGCCCCAGTGTATTTGCAAATGCTGCTCACCAACTGAGGCATGTAGGTCTCATTTATCTTTCCCATGCACTGCTTTCTCCTGGTCCTCACTTCTGTTCTTCCTAACATGTTCATATGCCTGCTGCTGGCACTCATCAAGGCAAATTTCTCCCTTGTAGTGTGTATCACATTTCTGCTCTGTTTGCTGTGGCTTTATTTAATTAAGGGCTTTATCCTTAGGTAGGCTTTAGTCTTGACATTAGAGGCCTTTGTATCATTCTTGGTAAAGGTACCCATACTAAAATAGTAGAAGTCAATAAATCTCTAATGAAACGATACATTTATTTCTTTCCTCCAGTGAATCTAATTACTAAGTGCAATATCCTATAATTATAAAGATTAAATTCATTGTGGATTCATTTTAACAAACCACAATATGGGGGAATACACAGTACTCTGGCCTGATTAGTTGTAGTAGAAACTGATAACTTCTTTCACTAAAATTTACAAGTCCATTTTTAAAAGGCATGTTGTGTAGGAGGAGAGCAGGAATACAAAGCAGTTGGAAACAACTAGCAAGTATCTAGGCCTTTCTCTGTAGTAGGCTGATTTCCTGTCATCCAACCATCTCCTCTGTTATTGTCTTTGCTTATCCTTAATAAACCATGAAGATTCGATTCATTGTCAAATAGAGAAAGACAGTTTTTCCTACAGTCCCCTACAAAAGCAACTGTTTACTTAAACAATTAAAGTTTGAGAAGAAATAAAGACACATGGTTTTTATTTAGGAAAAGTTAGGAGGGAGTTTTCCTAGGTTTCCTGTAGAGGTCACTCATGCTCACGTAAACACTTGATGTAGTTAATGTAATCTGTCTTGCATGCTAGGAATATTCCATACCCCAGCCATCAGCCATCATTGATAACTAAAGTTATTTTCTTTCTCTGTTTCTGTGTTTTGATAAAGTTAGAAATGTATAGGCCTCACCTTAGAAATGGGAGGTGATGGACAAGGGAAGACTTAAGTGAAGGAACAGATTTTTTGATGTCTCCATCAGTGAGAAAAGCTAAGGGTATCTTAGAGTAGGTTGGGTTGTTTTTTTTTTTTTTTTTTTTTTTTTTTTTGCAAATACGTATTTCAATTAAATTTACTATTACACACTACAGTGAGCATGAGAGACTTAAGAGTACACTGACAGCTGCTAATAATTTGACTTTTCTATCTTTAGAATTTATCCTTCTAGCATCATCTCTTAGACACAGAAATATTATAGAACTAGAGTTGGTCTTGAAAAACGTGTTTCACATCTTATGTAAGACTAGTGTTAAAAATATTTCACCTGACTAACACAAGTGTATTGTGAAGTGAGTTGTGACTGGCATTCTTAACTATCTTCTAAGGTGTTTCTCATTACTCTGTATGACTGTATTTGGATGATGAACGTCAACATAGACAAAGAGTGATCAAAGCTCTATGGCAATACTGGCTCAAGAAGAAAGAAAGGTTTGAATTATTTGGAAATTATTGTCTTTAGGCAGGTTTTATATGTACTTTTTGAGTCCATCAGTCTTTTATATGTGTACATTTGTCGGAAATATTAATTTTTTCATAAGCATAATCCTACAAATGGAACGTGTGTGTCTGTGTGTGTTTAAAACAAGTTGAATCTAACGCCTTTAAGAAAAAGCTATGAAAATAAATACTACTTTTTCCCTTGTAAAATACTATATAACATTGTCAGGGCTGGGAAGAAAGAGGAAAGCCATTTATATGCCTCATTCCCAATCTGTGACAGAAAGATTAAGTCCTCCCCCCCCCAAAAAAAATAACTACTTTTCATGTGTCATAATAATTTACAAAAGAGCCAGGAGATTACATAGCACTTTGTAGTAATTTGTGTCCAACATTTTGCTGGAGCAGGGTGGTTCATAATTCTCGTAGGCCCGTGCTTCTGTGCTGACATATAACAGTGTTTAGATGGTGGCTACCATAGATCTTATTGAAGAGTCTACTCTATAGGGCACTGTATTAAGTTGCAGTTTCTGGAATTGAAAACATGTTTAAGAAGAGTGTTACATACAGTGTAGGCAGTGTACAGCCTTACAGTGTAGATGAGTTACATTAGTTTTGAAGGGTGATATAATTTGAACTTTTCAATTTATTGAATAGTGCATGACTCTTGGGAAACACCATCAGCCCATGCCACATAACTCAGAGGGGGAGGGGGATGGGGAGAGGGAGGGAAGGAGGGAGAGAGAGAGAGAGAGAGAGAAAGAGAGAGAGAGTTTAAAAACAGGGCTGCAAAATGTTTTCTCTAGCTTTTTCAGATATTCTCGATGTTACTTCTCCTTACTTCCTCTCCCTTCATTCCTCTTCTTACTACTCCGCTGTTCAACGTCTTCCCTACATTTTGCCCATTGCCCCTTTGTGTCACCTGTCTTCTCATTTCTCAAGCTCCTTCTACCCCCTCACTGTGACCGTTTCTTCTGTTCTGGCGTTTTCGGAAATGTCAACTTATATACTCAGTTTAAGGATTTGGAGATTGATCCACAAGTGAGAACATGTGGCATTTGTTTTCTGGGTCTGGGCTACCTCACCAGTGTTTTAATTTTAGTCCCCCTTAACTTAACTCAAAAACCTCATGGTTTTTTTAATAGCTGAATAGAATTCCATTATGCATATGTCCTATATTTCTATTCCTCGGTAGAAAAAGATTCTGGTTATTTATATTTCCTACCTTTTGTGAATAGACAGTAACAAACATGACAGAGCAAGTGTCTGGATTATGATAATGACTCCTTAGGGCAGATGCCAAGGAGAGTTATAGCTAGATCATATGGTAGATCTGTTTTTAGCCTTTTGAGATTTTCCACACTGATTTCCAGTTTTTCATCCTACCAACAGTGAGTGTGCACCCTCACCAGGATTCGTTGTCTTGTCTTGTTTCTCATCCGTTCTGACTGAAGCAAGATGAAATCTCAGAATAGTTTCACTTTGCATTTCTTCAATTGCTAAGAACACTGAACACTATTGAACTACCCAGATGCCAGGCTTGGGAACCCCCCCCCCCCACACACACACCTCAAATTGTTATTTGTGAGGACACAAATCTCCCCAAACAGTATGGACTGTTTCTCTTGCCCATTGTTGCTCTCCAGAGCTTGAAGGCTATGACCTTATTGCTGAAGATACTATACTCTTCAGACACAGGACTAGGAGGTACTGAGCTGCAATTGATCTGGAAGCTGCCTTTTTGAGGGCTTGTTCTCATAATATTGGTAGGTAATGTGCGGTCTGCCAAAGGAAAGGAGCAATTGATAATCCTGCCCAGGTGAAAAGCATACCAGACACAGTGACTGCATTGACAAGATATTCACAGTGGTCCAGTAGTTGCAGTTTTATCTTGGAGATAACTGAAATCTGTCTAATTGAACTTATAGCCTACTCAGTAGGAAGGGATTCATGCCTGGCACTGTAAACTAGCCAACTACCCATGAGCAGACCTGAGAGGGGGACCTACCACTTACCTAAATCAATAGACTATGTAACTGCCTTTTCAGCCCTTATCATTATACCTACGGAAGTGTGGCTCTCACCCTCTCATCAGTGAAGTATCTTTATTGCAGCAGATAGAGACTATAACAGGGATTTACAAATCATTAAAAATGTGAAGAATAAGTGATTATAGGGTACCCAACCCCACCTAATAATAATCAGTGCAACCCCTGTGCCTAAAGCTCGGGAAAATCACAGAAGAGGGTCAGAGGTGTGGTAAGTCAGTAGACTCAGGATGACTGCTAGGAGATCGTGTTCTCTAGAAATGACATGGAAATGGCATGCATGAAATCTTAATAGTATGATTCTCCCTTAGATGAAGAGATATAGGCAGTCAGTGGCTGCTGAGAGAAGGAGAAAGTTTCCTTCGGGGGTGGGCTCATGAATTTCAAGTGGTCACCCTGGACAAGTGTACATATGAACAACTGTAAGAGGATACATCTATGTATGAGCGTATGTTAGTAGTAACTAAAGAGGAAGTCATGAATTGGGAAGGAGATGTGGGGCACAGGAATTGTTGAGTGTAGGCAGGCAGAGTGCCAGCTATGGTTAACACCATGACTTGCAAATGCATTTCTTTTGATATGCAATTTTATAATGCTGTAGATACCATTGTTTGTACCTTTAATATTTTTTAGGCACATAAACGTTTATTTATTAAACTTTACCTTAATCCCTGAATTCTATGCAGCTGACTTGAAGGTTTTTGCTGAACTTTTTGTTTTACTCTTCATAATTGTCCCTAAAAATTTTATCTAACTTGAGGGTTCCTTTCTCTGCTCTCTTCTTCTCCTTCTATAATACTCATGCTAAGTGATTGCCTCCTTGTGGGAACATGTGTCAGTGAAGTCACTGCTTATTTTAGGGATATTGATAGTAATTATTCATTTCCAGAATTATTCATTTTTAAATGAAATGAACCAATTCTGAAGTGTCCTTTAAGGACAGATACATATCAGTTCTGATATATAGAAGACTTTTTTGAAACATTTATTTACAGTGAACTGATCAGCTAGTTTTAGCACTTAGAAGCAACAGTAGGGGTTTGCCTTAAACTTGAGGCATTGACTAAACTGCTAGGATTCTTGCTAACTTACTTTCAGAAACTTTTATATTTAAAAAATATTTGATCAATCAATGAGGATATATTTTATTCCCACCCATTGTATGAACACTAGCAATAACTGGCTTATCCTTTTACCGGGAGGCTAATAGCTATAGATGTTTCCTTCCTGTTTATAAGCCAGACCTTGGTTTCCAGTCCCAGGACCTGTCCTCATCATGTTTGCAGGGGATGTGCCATCCCTCAGGTCTGTTCCTTCTTTATCATTTTTGTCCTGATTTGTCTCTTCTGTCACAAAAGAAACTCCTCCATTTTATCCTTGTTGTGACATGCTTACTGTTCAGTGTCCCAACTTCCTGTCCTCTTCCCTTGGATTCTTTCCTGTCGTAGGCTGATTGATAGGCTGTCTACTTTCCTCCCTGTTCATAGCCCACCTATCCATCATCTGACAGTACTGTGTTCCTCTGTCTTTCATTTTCTAGTCATTAAATAAGAAGAATCTTTTGGCCTTCCATACTTTGTGAGTAGAATCTTACTTTTTGTCTCTGTTGTCCTGGGGTGTCAAGTTGGGTTTGGAAGGATAAGAAAGAGGCCAGAGTGAATACCTGCCAACTACATGAACTTGAAGCCATGCTGGTTAAACTGAGGCAGTATGGATAATGTAGTTTTAAATGCTTAACCTGGTAGCATGGTGAGCATTGATTTTTTTTTTTTTTTTAAAGTATTGATTACTTAAAAAATATACAAGCCAGGCAGTGGTAGTGCATGCCTTTAATCCCAGCACTCCGGAGGCAGAGGCAGGCGGATTTCTGAGTTCCAGGCCAGCCTGGTCTACAGAGTGAGTTCCAGGACAGCCAGGGCTACACAGAGAAACCTTGTCTCAAAAAAAAAGAAGAAGAAGAAGAAAGAAGAAGAAAAAAATATACATAGTTATTCATTTATTGATATGGGGGAAAGTTGATCATGTTAATATTGATGGGCAGGCGCGGGAAGTTTCATTTAAAGTTTATGGTTAGAATGCTTCTAGAGTTTAGAATACCTAGTTTCAGGATGTAACTTTAGAGTATATCTGTTTGTAATTCAGAAACTTTTTATAAAGCAAGACTTGAATAGTATTTACTACTTTTTGCATTAGCATGTAAATTTTTATATGCTCTATATTTTTTATTTTAAATATATTTTGCTTTATTCTTACAGAAATTTTTTCATAGCAGAGTGTAGTAGAAACTACAGCATTACAATGTCCCCTTGTCTCCTGCCTCCCACATGCTACCTTCAGTAGCGTCCACACCAGTGGTGTGGGGTTGTGTGTTACAGTCCACGAACTTGTTTTGAACATACATTGCCACACAAAGTCCCTAAAGTCCCTAGTACATGACAGTTTTTTCTTGGTGCTGTACATTTTACGATTTAGACAAATACATAGTGATACATTATCTCCCTTGTCATATCAGCATCTTCCCTCTGGTACCCTGCTGACATTTTTATTTTCTCCATAGTTTTGCCTTGTTTCAGGATGTGGTATATTTGGGATCTTACAGTATGTTGCAGTATATAGGTTTCCAAATTATCTTCTTTGACTAAGTATTGTGGATTTAAGGTACATGTGCATCTTTTGTGGCTTAACCTCTCTTTTGCACTCAGTAATAGTTCATCATCTAGATGTAGCAGCTTTTAGTTCAATTAATATAATATACCTTGATTGCTGTGGTGGCTTGAATATGCTTGACTCAGGGAATGGCACTATTAGGAGGTTTGGCCTTGTTAGAGTAGGTATGGCCTTGTTGGAGGGAGTGTGTCTCTGTGGGCGTGGGCTTTAAGACCCTTCTCCTAGCCACCTTCAGAACAAAGATGTAGAACTCTCAGCTCCCCCTGCACCATGCCTGCCTGGAAGCTGCGAAGCCTTGGTAATAATGAGCTGAACTTCTGAACCTGTAAGCCAGCCCCAATTAAATGTTGTCCTTATAAGAGTTGTCTTGGTCATGGTGTCTGTTCACAGCAGGAAAACTATGATAGTTGCTTTCCAGTTGTGGCCATTATGACTGCTGTGCACAGGTTTTTGTGTTGAATTTTCTGTTTCCTGGTTAAATAGCAACAAAAGTTACTGCTGGATCATATAGTAAGATGTACTTAGTCTCTAAGAAACTGTTAAAGGATCTTCCAAAGTGAATTATCTACAGGGAGAATAAGAGGAAATGTAGACATTTTGTATTGCCTATGTCATTTTGCTGTATCAGTTCTGCCCTCTGCTGAAAAGCTGCCTTTGCTCCATTGTTACTTTTGTACCTACAAAGTTAACTCTATTTGGGTGACTCTGGGTTCTCCATTCTGTTTTCTTGCTCTTTTTTCTCACCTATACACACTGATGTCCTTTTTGTGCTTATGCAGTTGTGTTATAAGTCCTCAATTTGGGTAATACATGTCTTCTTTTTTCCTTCCTTTCTGAGCAAATATTCTGAGTTCTTCTCTACATAAACTTTTGAATCTATTTGTTGGTATTTACAGAATAATTTGTTCTGGGTTTTTTTTTGGTGGGTGTGGGGGTTAGCATTGATACATAGATGAAGTTAGAATTGACATTTTAACGCGAATCTCCCTACAAATTTGATATGCAGAGTAGCTAATTAATTTTATTTTTAACATTTATTTTTATTTTATGGGCAAGTGGTTTTTTTTCTGCATATATGTATATGCACTATGTGCATACAGTGCCTGTTGAGGCCAGAGTGGGCATTGGCGCTTGTGAAACTGGAGTTACAGATGGTGATATACCGTGATGTGGGTTCTGGGAACTGAACCTGCGTCCTATACAAAGCAGCCAGTGCTCTCAACTGCTGGTCATCACTCAAGCCACTTAATTTTATTAATATTTTACTTTTAATTTTTAAATTAGCAACAACTTTTTCATGTGGGATTTTTATACATACTTCATTTTGTTGACTACCCTCTCTTCTGGTTTCTTGAGTTTTATTTTCTTTTCAGTCAACTTACTACTTTAAATTTAGTTAGTTGGTGTATGAGAAGTTACCATTGGGCCCATCAGTGATGTCACTGCTGACCTTAGATAGAGAGTTGTATCTACAGAAAAATGAGGAAAGAAGTCCAGCTTGAAACTGTTTTTAAAACAGGAAGAGAAAAATTACAGATGAAAAGGAATGCTTTTAAGTTTTCCTATTAAAGGAACAATAATTTGAGATAAAAGCTAGAAGGGATAGAGAAACAAGTTTGTCTTTTAGTTAAGTTTGGGAAAATGCCCTTGCTGGATTCTTGTGGATGCTGTTCACTTGAGAGAGAAAAAGTCGAAGGTGTAAGGCACAATGGAAGGAAGATTTAGAGTCCTGCCCTGTGGAAAGGAGAGAAGTAGAAAGCACCGAGGGCAGAGGAAAGATACAGGGAATGCTTCCCCTCACCTATGAGGCCTCAGTGGCAGGTCTGCTGCTACGAAATGCTTTGAGTTAATGGACTCGGTCCTGAAGCTCTGCTTCCCATGTCTCTTGGGTCTGTCCCAGCCTCTCTATATTCCAGGTGATGCTGTAAAGGTAATGAAAATGGACTCCTTAGGCTAGGTGCTGCTCTTACAGGCTATGTCCTGGTGGAGTAGAGTTAAATGAACCCTTTTCATGAAGCATAAGAGAGAGAGAAACAAACTTTAGAATCAAGAATTTAGTTTTACGGTGGGAATCTCAGCTCTTCTACCATGTAACAGGGTTTAAGATGGATTCTTCACATGGACTTCAACTTCTGTTCAGTCATCTGAATTTGGTTATTTGGAAGTTGGTTCTCTGTAGCTACTTACACAGTATTTGTAAAATCTGTTGTGAGAGCAACGATAACCACAGTGAAATTAGAGTAGAAAATAGAAATATTTGAGAATTATAAGAATAGCCTTTGTTGATGTTTGTCATTTGAACTTCACTAGTATTACTATGTCAGTTTTGCACGATTAATAACATGCAGTTAAGCTGATGCCCTATTATTAATATGGTTGCAGTACTGTTTTGCACTTACTGCTTAAATAGGTCTTCCAGATCATTTCTAAATTGATGGGTAGTTTAAAAGAACAAAAGCAGATACATGCTTACAGAAGCCAGAATAATTCCCAGTGTAAACACCTAGAGGACAATGGGTAGGACAGATGTCAGCCATTAAGGATTCATGCCTTTGCAGAGGAAGTGAATGACTTCCAGCACCCATAGCGAGTGGCCCAGTACTTCAGGGATAACACTGTCTCCTTGGCTCTGTGATTACCTTCACTCATATGCACATGTGCTCCCTGCCCCCTCCCACCTGCATGTACATATGATAGAAGATGACATTCTAAGCAAGTAGAAGAAAATGGCAATTTGTAAGGTATGTTTAAGCAATGTTTATAGGAGTCATTGTGTTGCATTACTAGCCAGAAATTGTGAGTTTAGATTATATTGAACTGTTATATTTTTATTGTATAAATGATACTGATGTTTAACACATTGTATTAAAGTGTTTCTGTGATTCAGTAGAATTCAAGTCTTGATTTCTTAACATTCTCCGACAAGGAATCAGTATTCTTGAAGCTGATTCCAAGGCTGGGAGGTTAAAGCATCTTCTCATGCCAGGAAGGAACAATGTACTCTAAGATGACACCAGCATGTTAGAAGCATGTTGGAGTGGACTCTAAAATGATGCTAGCATGTTAGAAGCATGTTGAGCTGTTTTGTAGGGTCTTTCTTTGGGCAAAAATCTATGATGATTCAAGCACTAAAATAATTAAAAGTAATAATGAATTATAAAGCATTGAAAAGAAATAGTACTTTATGAGTTCATATCAATCGCATAGCATTTATGTAAACAGACAAGAGCAAGAGGCGGCTGAAGATAGCTGTTAAATGTGGAGGAATAACTAGAATTGAAAAATCATGATTATGCCAATATCATAGGAGTGTTCAGAGGATTCCAAGTGAGTGGTAAATCTAGAGGAGAATTTTGAACAAAGAGAAGGGAATCTGCACGGTAGTAATCTAACCAAAGACACATATTGGATACAGAACAGGTAGCTGCGCGGTAGGAAATTTGGAAAGCATCTTCAATGGGTGAAGCTTAATATCACGAGTGAGGGGACAGGACACCAAATCATGTGCTTCAAATGTCATGATCCCAAAATGACGTATGATTTATTTAGTGTTTTGGTTAGGAGTACATTATTTAAGTCTCATGCGAGAACCACAGACAAACTCAAGTGTTGCTGCACATTCTTTTTTTAAAGGACTATATTCTGCCAAATAAAAGTCAGAAAAAATAAATTCTGATAGGACCCATGTTAAAGGAAAGTAAAAACTGAAGTAGGTGTACAGAGGTGCTGCATATGGTAGATTTTGCACTTCAGATGGTAAGGCAAGTTCTAGGCCAGCCTGGAGTTACTTAGTAAAATCCTGTCTTAGACTAGATTAAAGTATAAAATTTTCTTGACCCTCAAGACTGAATGCTTTATCTGGGGGGAAAAAGTGTATTACAGAGTTAGTTGACAATTTTATCATGCAAATTATAGATTAATATGGTTGACATTTAGTAGCTATTGATTTAGAAATTATTTTTAGAAGAGTACATGTAAGTATTTACTGTGGAAAGGATCACAATGTAAGCAAGTTGTACTAGTAAGTGTTCATGTGTGTGGAGGGGGTAGCAACAGGGGAGGGAGAATAGGGGGAAATAGCAAAATGCTAACAGGAGGCATCCAGTAAACTTAAGAGTTTTTGTAATTTTACTATTCATTTGGAATATTTCAGAATTTATACACGTGTGCAGGAGCACATCTTGTTGGTCTTATTGCTTTAGACTGCTTATTTAACTTCTAATTTTGCATTCATCTTAGGATGTTAACCTATATTATTTATAGATGTATATATTGATTTTTAAATTTCTTTTAAATAGTGCTGGGCCTAAAGGCGATAACATTTATGAATGGAGGTCGACTATACTTGGTCCACCAGGTTCAGTATATGAAGGTGGTGTTTTTTTTCTGGATATCACATTTTCTTCAGATTATCCATTTAAGCCACCAAAGGTAAGAGCTTATGTGTACATTGATTAATATTTATAATTGTCATTCATGAATTAATATGGAAACTCAGAAGCAAAGTTTAAAACCAAAAAGTTACTGACTTCTGCCTTTTAAAAATATTTTTAAAATCAATATAGTTTGTTAATAATAAAACTATGCATTGAAGAAAACAAAAATGTGAACATATCCCTCTGAAATAAAACTCATTGGTAGCTTTCAGAAATAGGTTAATATAAGAATTTGTTTTTATTCGTAGATAAGCAAAAACTAGAAAATTAACAAAGGGAAAACCAATACTTACACACCCTTACAAAGAAGGCATTTTGTGCCTTCTTCCTCTGACTTTAGTCAAGTAAAAACCCTAGAGCTTAGTCTGTAGCTAAGTTTGCTAAAGAGGAATCCAGCGCCTAACTAGTAAAATGCTTTTCTTTTATTTTTTTTAATTAGATGAAACTTTTTAATGCAGTGTATTCTGATTATGGTTTACCCTCCTCCAACTCCTCCTCCCAGATCTACTCTGATTTCCCTCCCACCGAAATCCAATCCCTTTCTTTCTCTTTTCCTTAGGATACAAACAGGCATCTAAAGTATAAAATTAAATAAAATAAAAACAAACCGAAATAGGACAAAACAAATAAAAACAACAAAAGAGCCAAAGAGATTTTCTGATTTTTATGGGGTTCCTTGTGTATGTTTGTATCTATTTATTTACCTAACCATACATCCCCCCCCACCCCCTGTGTGTGTGTGTGTGTGTGTGTGTGTGTGTGTGTGTGTGGTCTATAAAGTTAATGATATTTAGAAAGGACATTTTTCTAGACAGTACTCTCTGACACAGTAACAGTAGTTCCACCTAGTGGTGTGTACCTTAAATTACAGACTGGATGGTTTCTGTCTGTCTCTGACTTCCCTACCCTGCCTCTATCTCCCCCCCCCCACACACACACTTCTCCTCTCCCCCATATCCACTCCTCCCTTCCGTTTCCCCATCAGAAAAGATCAGGGCTCCAAGAGAAGACAGCCAGAGAGGACAAAGCAAGACAAGGCGAAAGCCCTCATTGACGTTGGACAAGACAACCCAATTGGAGGAAAAGGGTCCCAAAAGCAGGCTGGGCAAAGCACTGATCTATGAGTATAGCAGAATATCATTGGGGATCATTTCAGTGGTGTTTATTTTTGTTTTGACAGATGTTTTTGGTTCTGCCTTAAGTCTCTAGGCTATCCAGTCTCTTGGTTCCTAGGGCATGGGCTCTCTCAGGGCCTCAGGCTAAACCAGATATTGGTTAGCCATCACATATACTCTTTGCTGCCATTGCTCCAGCACTTCTGGAAGGCAGGACAGAGTGTAGATCAAGGCTTTTGTGGCTGGGTTCGTGTCTAGGTTTCTTTCTCTTTCTATAGCCTATAGAGGATCATCCTGTGCTAAAGAAACTAGAATGTAGGGGTGAAGGCTCCATGCAGGCACTAGTTTGCCCTCTCTGCATTCAGTGAGTTATATGAATGTTGCCCCAGCTATTGTTCCCTACATGCAGAGAGCACCCCTCTGCCCTTGTATCAGCCTGGGTTATTTAGGGATCTCTATGGGACCCCCTTTGACCAGCATCTCAACCGAATGCTACCCAATCCCACCACTGGAAGCCTTACCTGCTGTCTTAGTCAGGGTTTCTATTCTTGCACAGATATCATGACAAGCAAGTTGGGGAGGAAAGGGTTTATTGAGCTTACACTTCCATGCTGCTGTTCATCATCAAAGGAAGTCAGGACTGGGACTCAAGCAGGTCAAGAAGCAGGAGCCGATACAGAGGCCATGGAGGACTGCTGCTTACTGGCTTGCTTCTCCTGGCTTGCTCAGCCTGCTTTCTTATAGAACCCAGGACTACCAGCCCACAGATGGTACCACCCACAAGGGCCCTCCCCCCTTGATCACTAATTGAGAAAATGCCTTACAGCTGGATCTCATGGAGGCATTTTCTCAACTGAAGTTCCTTTCTCTGTGATAACTCCAGCTTGTGTCAAGTTGACACACAACCAGCCAGTGCACCTGCCTACAAAAGATGTCCAGTTCAGACTCCATATCCTCCATTACCAAGAGTCCTCATGAGGGTCACCTTCATAGCCTCTGGAAAGTTTTCACTCAACTGTTTCTACCCTCACTCAATGCTCCTCAGTTCAAGCTGTCTCTCCCTGTACTCTGTCCCTTCATCCCTCCCTGTCCCAACAGATTCTTTTTGTTCCTGTTCCCACCCGTCCCTAGACCATCTACAAAGTCTAGTCTCTGTCCTCTTCCCACAGAGGTCCGTGTGTCTTAGGGCTCTCTTTACCTAACAACCTCATTGGTCTATGGCTGGTAGCCTGATGATCATTACGGAACAGCCGATCTCCACTTAGACGTTGAGTCGATATCCTGTTTGTCTTTCTGGGTCTCGGTTGCCTCAATCAGGATGGCATTTTTCTAGTTGAGTCCATTTGCCTACAAACTTCATGTTGTCTTTTCTTTTTTTTTATAACAGTTAAGTAACACTTCATTGTGTGCCACATTTTCTGACAGGCTGGTCCTTTAACACCTGGGCAAACTTACTTCAAATTAAGACTGTGTTTGAGTGTTTTAAACTGTGTCCCATTAGACTCTAAGATCCTAAGAGTTATCTTTAGAAGCTCTTAAAGTATACCTGTCAACCTTTCTAAAGAGTCAAAACCCTCATGCTATAGTGTGATAAATTGGGTCCTCATTGAGAATGATACATATTTAATGTTGGCTTATTGTCAACTGATCAATTTTCATTCTTTTGTTGTTTTCTGTATATTAAATGTTTAGTAAACCTTACTGTGTTTTTATAAATAATGAAACTTCCACATGCATAGTTTTTCATGTTGGAAATTGGTTTTAACACTTTAGAAAATAGGGGGAAAAGTTAACAGGATATAGTTATATGATATTATTTTTGTATGTGAGGAAGAAATAATGTAATTTCAAAGATGTTTACATTTTTCTTAGCACTATTAGTGGAAATGGAAATTGTCTAGCAAAAGGGCTTTGAACTAAACTCCTGTATATATGGCTTGCCATTTTTATTAGTATATGGCTATTTATAGATTTAGTATGCTATGAAGTTCCAATGTGTTAAATTTATAACTTAGTAAGGTTGTTTCTCTCCTTATTAAAGCAGATTTTGCCATTCTTAAACCTATTTCTAAATGAAACATAAATAAAATTTGTGGTATCTTGGTAATAAGACTTACTTCTTTCTCTCCCTCTCCCTCTCCCTCCCCTCCCTCTCTCAAATAAATGTTTTTGTTTTTTGAGACAGGGTTTCTCTGTGTAGCTCTGGCTGTCCTGGAAAACACCAGGCTGGTCTCAGACTCACAGAAATCTATGCGTGCCACTTCCACCCGGCTTTTCTATAGTGTTTTTGAAGTTCACGTAAGGTATTGAACTTCATAAAGAGTACCAAACATTTGGTTAATGGATCTTGATGTGTTTAGTTACTATTGATAGCTAGGAGATTTCAACATATCAATTGTATTGTATTTGAAAATAATATCTATGTCTTTTAAGTAATCAGCTCAGTCTTTTGGACAAGCAGCTATTCCATTTTTTTTTTTTGAACAACATTGTCTATTAGAAACACAAAGTACATGTATAATTTTAAGTTTCCATAGCCACATTAAATAAATAAGAGGAACTGTGAAATAATTTTAAAGGTATATTTAACCCTTATATATCAATTTCAACATGCTATAAGTAACATCCATAAGAATATCATGAATGAGCTCTTTTATGTTGTTTTTGGTACTAAGTCTTTGAAACATGGTATGTTGCTTAGCTATAATTCAGATCTCTGTATTCACATATAACTTCAGTGTATCATATCTTCTATAGCCCCTCTTAAGGCATCGTTAGGTAGTGTGTTGATGTGTTCCTCCACTCTTAATCCATTTTTAGGTAGTGTGTTGATGTGTTCCTCTACTCTTGCTACTGTTTTTTGCCCCCACCCCCTGAAAAAGCACTTTTGGGTATTCTTCCTGTTCCAAGATTCTCCTTTGAAGCTCACAGTATAAGTACATTGCTAATTCTAAGATTAAAAATTCTTTTTTCTACAAGTCCAAGTGATGAATTTACCTTTCGACTAATTTTTACATTTGCTTAGAAACATGCAAATATTTATTTCTGAAAAGGAGATCTGTTTCTTTGATCCAGTAACTGAAAAGCCTTGCTTTTTTAAATATCAGTGTCTATAGGAGAGTGACTAAGAGAAAAGGAAGGTAACACAGATGATGGCTGCATCCTTCCTCCCAGTCCTTTATTTTATTCTGACATAGAAAGAAGTTTGGCTGAGTTGTTGATACTCATTACTTTTACTAGAAGCTGACCTAACATTTAAAGAATCATTCATCCTCTTTTCTTACCTTTGGTGCCAAAACATCTCTCCACTTTCCATGCTCACGTATCTCCACAAAGATGTATATGCTATATGGCTACACGTATACATGCATGTATCATGCCATTCATGTAGGTTTGACTGATCAGTTCTTCACCTGGTCACTTTGTTCTTAAACCAGGGTAATGCCTGGTAGTGTATGTAGTGCATGCCATTAGTCACGGTAATCAGGAAACAGAGTCAGGAGGATTACTGTAAGTTTGAAACCAATGCAATGCGCATGTCAGCCAGACTTACATACCTAGAGACCTTGTGTCAAAAACAATATAACAAAAACAGAATAAATGAGCCAAATATAGTTCTTTCTATACTAAGTCAAAATAAAACCAAAAATCAATACTTTTAACTAAAATAAAAGTATTTAACTTTTAAAATATTTTAAAAAATAGTTTTAAATAAAACTATTTAACTCGGTTGTTACATCCAATGTAAGAATAGTACTGGTTACTTATTTACTGTCAGCATCATGTGTAATGTGTTGCTGTTGAGATGAATTGGTGACAAGCCTTGTTTGCTTCCTGTTTTTACTGTGACTGTGTATAGGTTACCTTTCGTACCAGAATCTATCACTGCAACATCAACAGTCAGGGAGTCATCTGCCTGGATATTCTGAAAGACAACTGGAGTCCTGCTTTGACTATTTCAAAGGTTTTGCTCTCTATTTGTTCCCTTTTGACAGATTGCAACCCTGGTAAGCAAATCTTTATGAACCTACAAATATAATGTGTTTGTTTAATGTTGATCAAAACATAAATGTTATTATTAGGAAGATCAGCTTCAGAAATAACCAGAATCCCCACTAAGAGACTAGGTGTTAAAGAATGAGACAACTCTGAATGCACAGGGAGACAGTCTTATATAGTATGTCAGTACATAGTGACCTGGAAAGATATATGCACACCGTAGTAATGTTAAGTCGTAGATATAAAACATACATAGAATATCTGGAAAAATGACTTAAAGGTGTTAGCAGTTGTATGCCAGGGATTGGATCCTGGGTCTTTGGCATCCAGAAGGGAAACCTTTTACTGTGTTTGTATTGGTTTTGCTTGGTATACTTTCTATACCATGTATACATACTTTGCTCATACAAGTTTTAACCTCAGAGTCAACATTTACTTCAAAATTCTATTTAAAAGGAAATGACAGGTAAGTTTTTAGGCAGCTTATGTTTACAATTATAGACATTACTTTATGACCAGCAGGGAACATTTCATTCTGAATAGCAGTATAGGATAGAAGCTTTATGTGAAACTTATGTTAAGATGCATAACAAAACAAACAGTGTAGTCTCTATCTACCAGACTTTCATAGTTGAATAAAATGACAAGAATAACATGACAGGGAACTTGTGTCGGTGACATCTCAACAGTCTATCTTAGGACACCTAAGCAAGACCCACACAATGACATCAGTTATTTCATGAGCTATAGACGATCAGTGGCTGCTGGGGAGCAAGAATATGTCTTTTCTAGTTATGTCTTTATTTGTAAGTGATTGGCCCTAAAGACAGACTGAAGAGAGAGGGAGAGAGGCGGGAATGTCTGTATATCTAACCTTTAAAAGGAGCTCATGGCTTCGGAGGGAGATAGGAGTAAAAGTGATGTGAATACCGTAGTCATGTATGATTCTCAAGAAAAGAGATTACGTTTAAAATGCTTGTTAAATAAAATATATATCTTTTCTAAATATTAAACTATATTGCTGTTCCTATATATACTTTTTTATGAAAAAGTAAAAACATTCTGAATAAAATGCTGCCGAAATATAAGTGTTTAATATAATGCCTTGTTAGAACTATATGTTTAAACATACATGTTTTAATGTTCTTTTCACTTTTACAGCGGATCCTCTGGTTGGAAGCATAGCCACTCAGTATTTGACCAACAGAGCAGAACATGACAGGATAGCCAGACAGTGGACCAAGAGATACGCAACATAACTCACCTAATTTGTATGCAGTGTGAGGGAGCAGAAGGCCTCTTCCCACTGTGCTGTGGATCTTTATAGCCTTTACAATACGGACTTCTGTGTATATGTTATACTGATTCTACTCTTGCCTTTACCCTCTGGAGACTGGGAGACTCCCCTAAAGGTAATGCTACCAAGAGTAGAACTTTGTAGCTGTAGATTAGTTATGTTTAAAATGCCTACTTGCAAGTCTTGCTTCTTTGGGATATCAAAATGTATTTTGTGATGTACTAAGGATACTGGTCCTGAAGTCTACCAAATATTATAGTGCATTTTAGCCTAATTCATTATCTGTATGAAGTTATAAAAGTAGCTGTAGATGACTAGGAATTATGTCATTTGTATTAAGCCCAGATCTATTTCTGAGTATGTGGTTCATGCTGTTGTGAAAATGTTTTACCTTTGTCAGTTTGTAATGAGAGGATTTCCTTCTACCCTTTGTAGCTCAGAGAGCACTGATGTATCATCTCAAACACAATAAACATGCTCCTGAAGGCATAGTTTCTTGTCATAATGTTGAAAGTCTTGTCAGAAGGTGTGTCTGAGATGATTGTTGCTGAAATAAAAATGTGGCTATGAGGATGGGTTATTAAGGACTAGTACAAACGAGTGAGGTATTAAATTGAGAACATTTGAAAATCCTAAGTGTGTAGAGTTTGTTCCTTTTAGGAGAGAATACAGTGGGCTTAAATATAAAGCTGGATTTAAACCATTGGTCTTAAGAAACAACAACACATAAATTCTACATTGACAGTGTAGCTTTTGAATTGAAAATGGAAGTCCTGGGTTATTCAGGACTCTCTCCATGTCTTAACAGAACATTTTGTTTCCAAATTGGTGAATTCTGTTCAACGCTGGGCAATATTGTCAGATAATTGCTATGCTGTGATTGCTTTTCTATGGTGCTTTTCCCTTTAATCCTGATCTTGAATTTTTATGGTGCATTATTGTTACTGTGATACATGGCGAGCAAGTGTAGCCAGAGGGTCAAAAGTCCTGTTTGCCCTGAAGGTAGAATGTGTGTTAGTGTGCAGGCGAGGCACACTTCAACTCTCAGTTGAAGACATACAAGTTGTAAGAATTTAGAGGTTAAATTACTTCTAAGTGTAATTATTAAGTATACTTCTAAGCTTGTAATTATTAAGCTTGCTTAAGAGAATTGTAAACAATATAATTGTACTATTTTTTTCCTTGTGCCTGGAATAAATTATCTGTGGTCAGTGTCTTTTCCGGTCTTAAGTATGGTAATACAGTACCATAATAAAATTTATGAAGATTAATTATCAAGATAAAAGCAAACATTGCTTTGGGCTGGGGAATGTTAGCTCAGTGGTAGAGGCTAGCTTGGCATCTCCAGCACCATACACACAGAGATTTCTTCAGGAAAGTGAATCTTATATAGTTATGTAGACTACCACTATAAAATAGGGGGCTTCTATTCAAGTGTTTGATGATAGAAATCTTAAATCAGAGGAAAGCTTAATTTCGCAGTTATTTATTTTTCCTGCAAGTTCTACACACACACACACACACACACACACACACACCCCTTTTATAAGGAAACAGCTAACAACATGCTAATATTTAGAAGATTTAAGTTTTATCGTATTTAAGTAGAAATTAAAAATCCACAGTTCATTCAGGTCAATGTGATGAGGGTGGAGGTGTTACATGAAAGCCAAAACGAATTATGAATTTAATGCAGCATCGCGGGCTATAGAAAGGACTTCTTCCCTTCGCTGAGATAGCGGTTCTATACCCTAAAGGAATGAGTTTCTCTTGGTGCTAGAAAGCTCTCATTCTGAATACATTACCAGTCAAGTTGCAACTTTGACTGAGCCACTGAGTATCACATCAGACCTGTGGTGGTCTAATGATCATGACCACACACCTGAGGAGCTAGGCAGTGTACAAAACAATGGTGAATATATACATATCACCTGTAACTATTGCTTGTAGAAGAATTATTCATGGATTAATTGCAGCTTCTCCAGTTAGATAAAGAACATTTAAGTAGATTTTTAAGGGTCTATTTTAGTTTCAAACTTATTTCTAATGACTATTGGGTAGTTTATTAATTTTGTTTCAGGAATACTTAGCATAGTTCCCCTTGTTTAAACACTTGAAAACGAGACAAGTAATACTAAAAACAAAAGCATCGCATATAAACTCAAAATGTTTGTATTGATAAGCATATTGTATCTGGACAGGAACTTTTCTTTTAAACTAGAAAATCTTAGTTAATTGTGGGCATCAGAATTGGTAGTTTTGACCCATACGACCTTTTCTCAGAAGAGTTCTGCTCTCCGATATGTAAAGAACTGGAGCCAGTCCACTGGTACTCAGTGGTATTCAAGTAATAGAAGGACTACTAGTTTCTAAGCGTGAGGCAGTTTCCGTTATTATCACATTAATGTAGACATTGACACACTCTTAGTCCCATTTTATATTGTGGACTTTGAATGGATCATTTAAACATCAATTATTTTTTTGTCAAACCATTTTAAGAAACTAATAATAATTACATCATGCTTATATTTCAGTTAATGTTCCTTATTCGGGGTAAGTAAATGTATAAACCCTTTTGTTCTATATCTAGTCACATTCGGTTTTGCAAGTAATACCCAAATAAAAATAGTTACATTTTAGTAGATATAAATTATTGAGTCAAATCTCACTACCTATTCAGCCTTTTCTTAGGAAGTTCTTCGGTGTTTTCTGTGTTTATCTCCAGAAATGGAGCATTTCTGCACAGTAGACTGATACTGCTTTCAAAATGGTCGTAGAGTACATTGCTGAGTGGCTTATGTAATGCTTTACTGATGGTACTGAGTAGTGGTAATAAAGCCTCTCACTGTCAGACAGCATCCACTTTGTTAAACTAGAATTGCGAGGTGATCCTCCTGCCGGGCATATGCACATCTGTCAACGCCATGTGTTTCTACTTTTGCTGCTCCTCCTCCTTCCCTTCCTGACTGCTCATGTCATAAGCAGCTCTGTAGGGGATGTCCTAGAACCAGCATCTTCCAGCTTGTAATCTGTGTTTGCGACTGTTTGTGCTTGGACTGGCAGTCCAGAGTGAATTTTAAGTAAGAACTTTCATTGTCAACATACATTCTAAGAAGCAAGATTTTGTAGGGGGAAAACTTTAAGCAGCTTATGAACCAGATTTGGGCACAAGGATAGTTACAGATCTCCTTTAGTAGCCTCATGGTGTGTAGGTCAGGCAGCAGAACTTTGGGGCTTAGTCCTAGATAGGTTCTAACATAAGTTGAACAGTGCATACCTAAATAAATAGCTTGGCAAGTAGACACAGTAATTACCTTGTTTGTGGAGGTCTGTCGCATGCAAGTCACTGAAAAGTTTTCTCCTCAAATTCCCTCAGTTTATCTCCAGTCCACCCCTTCAATGAGCATTTCTGTTGCACAGCTTTCGTTGGTCAGATTTTTTTTTTTCTGAGATAATGTCTATACAACCATTATAAAGAGTTAAGCATGTGTTTATTTTCCATTATCAGCAATAAACCAGGTGCCCTCCCTAAAAGTCAAGAACTTCCCTTCTGTTTCTTCTGGAAAAGACAGGGAGTAGTTGGATGGGTGGCTGGTGGCTGGAAGGTGTGGATGTGTCTAAGCCCTTAGCTGGGCTACATTGTGAGTTTGTTCTGCAAAGTTTCAGTGCTTACCAAGCGATTGCTTGCTAATCGATTGGTTTATTTAGAGAGTATGAAACATACAGAGCTGAGTACATTCTCACCTCTTTATTAGGCAGCTTGTCACTTTCCTGTCCAGATAGATTTTTCTCCCTAGCAAAAGAAAACACATCTTTGGTAAAAATGTATTCATTTTCTACTGAGCAGATGACTGCTGATACTACAACAACAACAACCAAAACTGGTGTGCTGTTTAGTAAATTTACTCAGTCTATATAATATTCAATGTATGGAATGCTAACTGACATTTTGAAAATATTCTTGGGCTAGCAAGAGGGCTCATCAGAGAAAGGTGCTTGCCACAAAAGCGTGAAGAGCAGAGGTAGCCCAGAGTTGACATATGTGCAAGCAGAAAAGACCATGCATCCTTGCCTTGCTCTTAGTCAGTGTACATACACACGGGAGGAGAGAAGATAGTCTTTAAAGTTACTCATAACATCCGATATCTGTGTCTTATATTTTGGCATGTTACTTTATTCAGTTTAACATTCTACTTGGATATTTGGATAGTGAGCCTTGGGAAGATATTACATACCCTTCTGTGTCTTAGTACCTAGCCTGGTATCTAATATGGAGCTGCCAACTGAATGATTATTTATCTTGGATGTAAACTTTCAACTTAAGGCTGACCCCATACCACATGACGTTTGTCTGCATAAAGAGGCATGTCTTCTTTAATCCCTCAGCACACTGATGCAATGTTTTGTACGTGGTAGATGCTGCTTAGATTATTCCTATTCTCTTAGAAAGAAGAACGAATTAATCTTATAATTATAAACCTTCATTAGTACATCAGAAATCATTCTGTCTGTGACTGTACACAGTTTCCTATTATCATTGGTATCTTCTTAATTCCCGTTTATTGGTAAAAAGAAAACTGTCACAAAGAAGCATTTGTAGGCTTGTGTACTGTGTGCCAGCATTTTGATGAGTGAAGTGCACCACTGGTGTTTCTTACGTTATAAGTAGCCTAGTGTAGCTGCCCACGTTTGTGTAAGTGTACTGTGATGTTTGTACAGTGGTGAAGAGCTGTCCTCACATTCTCAAGAGCACATTGCCTTTGTTAAGAGACTTGGGACTGTACCTGTAGTTTAGGAAAGTAGGAAAATTGAAAAGGATGGTCTTTGGGGAATTATTTTAGCAAAAATACTTTAAGGGAAAGAACTACATAAAAGTGTATAATATGCTGTGTGCTGCTCTATATTAGGGAGCTGCCCTTGAATATTGAAAGCCGTTAATGAAATTTTCTATTTACACAGTCTGTGAAAGAGGGAAATAGAATAACATACAAATCAAAGGGCTTCTTTTTACTCTGTTGCTCAGTGTTGTTCTAATAAGTCTAATTGGAAGGTGACTCCCTAATTCTAGTTATCTTACATACAACATGATTTCAATCAGCTGAGCAAACTGGGCCCACCATGATGAAATAAGGGCAGGAAGTAAACCCACCGAGAAGTGGATGGTTGAACATCAGAAGCCTGACAGTCAAGACCCCCAAAATGTAAGGGAAGTTGAACATTTTCTAGTGATTTGAGATTGGGAAAGTTATGTCAAGCTTTGTGTTGTTACCTATGAAGTGATGAAAAATAAGTTGTGTGGAGTATAAATGACCAAGGAAGTAAAGAGAGTGATCTGTACGGCCCCTTAACTGCTTACTCCACCGTTAGTTCTGAATGTGTCCTCACCAAACAGTGAAGGTTGTAATCTGTATCTCCAAACAGTGGTAATGGTTACTATAGTATATATAGTGAGAAAGTTTTCTATAGGTTTTCAATGGCACATTTAAAAATGCATATTACGTTCTACTTGTGTATATCATCTACATTAGTGAGAGTTCTAGAACTAAATCAGTGAATTTTACTCAGTCAATACATTGTTATTTGTGTACTTGGAAAAATTAATATTGCCCTGGATTCTTAGAAGTATGAGAGACTAGAGCAAAACAAACAAACAAAACCCTGTCCGTAGACACAGGGAGTTCTAATGAAAAAGTTGTGCTTGTTGAGTAGTAAGTGGTGTGTAGAAAACGGAAGCAGGAAACGGAGTTAGCGAGTGGGTGTGGGGAGAAAGAAGGGAAGGGAAGTCATTCTTCACTGGGACAGGTGGTATATAAATCAGGGTTCCGAGTCTTCGAAGTCATGAAAATAGGAATTTTCACATCCTTGTACAACTTGGTTAAGATTGTGTGTTATCTTTATTTCCCTGATAGAACGGCTGAGTTGAGAGTAGCTGGGAAAGACCTGGACAGAAAAATAAGAGCTAAAAGAGCTGGGCATGAGGGATAAGCTGGATAAGAGTGTCCCCGGGGAATGGCAGGCCAGAAGACTACGGCAGGAGAGCACTCAGGAGTTCAAGAAGAGTTAGGTGTGTGAGGCTGGAGTAGAGAGAGCTCCGGGAAGAGCAAGTGGCACTAGGTCAAGAGGAGGTAGGTGAACAGATTTGCAGGTCTTGGGTGAGCTCTGGCTCTCGTAAATGGGGAGCTCTTGGAGGGTGTTTTACACTCAAGGACACAGTGAGTGCTTTAGGTTTGTTAGGCCGAGTGGGGAGTGAGGTTATTCATAGGGCAAGTTGAGGGAAGAGCGATGAGTTAGGAGGCAGTCCAGGTAAGTGATGGTGGCCTCCCCTGGGCGACAGTGTTACTGACAGAAATGCCTGGGTCTGTCTGTCAGGTGAGTGCTGCTAGGGCAGGAAAAGAGGGCTCAACTCTTTGTCACAAAGAAGCTGAAGTGAGGAACTCAGGAACGTGGAAGGACCTGGAAAGAAGTGAGTTTTAGGGTTATCAGAATGGCCTCCTTGCATCAGATGGCATTCAGGAACCAAGCCAGGGCTCAAATGGCCACTTTCATTAGCCACCACCTAGGGGTGTTTGCATAGATGACTTTAACAAGTGTGGCTTTGCTCAAGTCTTTGGTTAAGTCCAAGCTTGATTGTAGATGGCACTAAAAGAGCAAAAGATATATTTGCTGTAATTGTTCATGTTTAAGGTCATGTACATGTTTTGTCTGAACTTTAAGTATTAAGTAGGTGATGCCTATTTTCCTAAGTTAAATTAATTGTATTATTCTTTAGCATATTTCATATAGAGGCAAGTTGGTAATTGCCCTATGTTTCTTATTTCCAAAGGATTTTGAGTTGTTAATTTATTTTCCTTCCTAGCCCTATTTAAATCCAGTGCTTGGTTATCCATTATCTACAAGAACCTTGTTGAAAGAATACCTTCTTGTCTATAGAGACTCCAATCCATTCTTCACACTACTCACATAATTCTTCCCCCATACCAGCTCCACCTGGCAGTTCTCACTCATGACTTCAGGGGTTGCCAGTTGTGGAACAGCTGAAGTCTACACTCCGAAAAGCCTTGCTTTCTGACACTGTACCATTCTGTAGTGAAGCAGCATCCCTGAGCTCAGCAGTCCCAGATGTTTGTTTTGCAGTGAAATTCAAGGGTCCCTCTTGCTACCTGCAACACTGCAAATACTTGCTCAGAGAAATAACGACAGTGATACATTGTGAATACTTCCTAATCTCCAGGCTCTTCTTCAAGGCTTTCTGCTGTTAATAACACTGTAGTTCTTGGGTACTCTGACATCGTTGTACTTTCCTTGCAGTAGTTACACGTTGATATATGTAACCCTGTGGACCCCAGCATGTTTAAGTTTCAGTTAAGCACTAGCACATGCATTGCTTAAGATCCTTTGCTAGGCACATTCATATTTTAAATGTGCACTTGGTGCTTTGAAACAGATGGTGAGGTGGCACATTTCTGTCTGTACCTAAGAGCATTTGGCAGTGCTAAAATTGAGCTTTCTGTTTAGTTCAAAATAATTCAGTGATGAGTGGGCTTCTTTGTACTTTTCTTCTCTCAGATTTTGAGTATTTGGAAGTCTTAGCTTCCAGTAGCTCAAACAAAATATAACCATATTTAACTATGTGTAAGCACCTTCAAAAATGAGACTTCGTGAGTAGGCAAGTACCTAGTCAGTGGGCTAAGTCCTGTGTATCAGTTGGCATGTGTCACTTGTTCTGTCATAATGGTGTTTCTAGTGAGACTAGCAAGTGTTTGCTTCTATTTAATTGTGCACACAAAACCTCCCAGGATTAAAGGGAACCACTCATATTAAACTCATGGTAAACTGAAATGTTGAGATATGACTGAATCGATTTAAACAAACAGAGTGCTATCCCCTATTTCAGTTTAGTGCCTCTCAAGATACTCTTAGACTACACTCTCCATATATGCCTGGGCTGGAGGATCGTAACTGATCGAGTCTCTCAAGTCTGTATTTATAGAAGAGCATGTCACAAATCCATTAGCATTTCTGAAGTCCAGTAACTTGGTAACTAAAATTGGGAATCCTTTTGTAGTTTAACTTGTAGATTGTTCTATCCTTCTTAGTGTATTTTCTTCCCTCCTGTATTTTCAAAGTAGGATTTACATAACCTATTTATAATTCAGGAATACTAGCTATAAATTATCATGGGGTTCCAAAAGCCCACAGGAAGATACAGTGTTCAAGCAGGACTTCTGCAGAGAAAATACAGACACACTCCCTTTGGCACTGGGGTGCGCGTGTTGCCTGTGGTGATGGATCAGGAGGTATGATTTAGGGAGTCACCACACTGTGGAAACCAGACAACCCATTTAAATTCTGGGGAGGGAAAGAAAAGATGTACTGTTTTGAGCTTGAGTTAAAAAGACTGTCTTGCTTGCTCTCGTTGCTGGAAGCATAAAGAGATCAATAAAGTTCCCTCTACTTCTCTAAGTCACACTTGTCTGTATTTTCTTAATCTTCCAGGGAAGCCAAGGTCACAAAGGGTGGTGGGTTCTCCTGGCAGAAATGTTATTGATTCTGTGGTGTTACTGTGAACTTCTTTTTCTGAGATTAAACACATTGTGCACGGTGCTCTGACCACATGTCTGTTCATCTCATATATAAGGTGTCTCCTTTTAACAGTTGCTTCCTCTTAACATTTACAAGTTTGAACACGTTTGGAGAGCTATTCTTTAACAAAGTATCCATTTATAATGGAGCTAGAAGCCCAACTTAATGGAACACGAACACCTTCCCAAGGAAGCCACGATCCCAAAGGGTTATCAACTGTGGTGTTCCTGTAAATTCTTTTTCTGAAACGCATGGTCCACGGGTGCTTTGCCCACATGTAGATTTGACCACATATAACACGCCTTGGACTGGTTTTTTCAAGGTTGCCTCCTCTTTAGCATTGACCCTTTTGAACACATCTGGATATCTAGTCCGTAACACAGCCTCTGTAACTGGAGCTAGAAGACCAGCTTAGACAAGTGGTAATTGTATGCCTTCCACCCATCGCCTGCTCCCAGAATGATGGATAGCTTCTGAAAATGACCAGAATCTGCTTAGTTTACAAAGTAGGGATAGTATAGCCTTAGTTCCCAAACTGGGGACTGGCCCATGACTCTTAGCCTGCTATCAAAATCTACCATCCAATAAAGAAATCACTGTATGCGTTTATGAAAACATGACCAAGGTTGCATCCTGTCAAACTTGAGCGTTGCCTTTGGAATGAACAAACACAGACCATAAATTTTAAATTTCAGTGTATGCTCAATAAACCATGGGAGTAATGTATCGTAGCTAGTGAGTAAAATAGTCTAGGGAGAGCTGGTTCTTAAGTTCTGATTCTTGGTCTTTACTAAACTGAACTTCAAGGACAAAGCAGTTTCGCCACCAGATTTATTTACTATCTTGTTCTATAACTAGGATAATTTTTTCCTACTCCTTGGAATCTGATTTTTATTTATTTATTTTAGTTAGGTAATTGTGTTAAAGTCAACAGACAGCACTGCAAAAATGTAGCGAGAGAAAATTTTTCAGTGGCAAAACAATGGGCATTGTAAGTTATTTGGAGAGCAAATGTAAGAAAATAGCATTGAGTTGACACCCCACTGTAGAATGTGGTTTTGCTTGGTCTCTGACTGTGACCTCTTCTTTTTCATTGCTTTTGTTTGCTTGTTTTTGTCTCAGCTCCGAAGATTGGAATTGTTAATTGTTGAACCATTAATTGTTGAGGGCAGATATGATGTTATTCTTTTACATTTAAGAATGTCAAGAATTATGTTTCTTTAAGAATAGTTTATATAAGCACTGATTGCCTTAAGGTTTACTTACGAGTTTACACTCCAGGGCTGGTCTTGCTAATCATTTCTAGATAATTCAGATTCCCAGAAGCAATGGAAGAGAGGAAACATTTTAGGAATTATAATTATTTTTGGATGGAGTGTCAACAAACTCATAACACATTCTCAGGAGGAAATCATGCCAGGCCTAGATTTCGAGCATTCATTTAGTACTGTTCCTTCTAGACCAACAGTAAGGTTTTCTGTTTCTTTGTTTCTTGTTTCGTTGGGTTTTTTGTTTGTTTGTTTGTTTTCCCCAGAAGTGATGTGATGGAAGGTCTGCCCTGAGCAGAAGCTAAGCGCACAGCCATGTACGTACGTACATCTTTATTCCAGCTCCCAGAATTCCTCCTCTTCAACTTTCACGGTCCATTCAACAAGGAAGCCCATCCTGCGGTTGGAACTAGCAGAGAACAAGGAAATAGCCTGATGTGGCTTGGACCATCTGAACTTTGAGTCCTTCCCAGCTACACTAAAGCAGTGGAAGAGATAGGGTTTAAATTCATTTTGTAATGGATAAAATGTGATTATATCAGTCTTTGAATAGTGATTTTACTTTTTTTGAATTCTTGTATATTAAATAAAATATGAAGGTGTTATATTGACTTTCTCCTGGACACTAGGTTTTATTTTTTAGAAAAAAAAAAAAATGCCATGCTTTTATTGATGGTACTACACACTTTGGAAAGCTTGGGAAAATAGAGTAAATATTCTACATATTTTATTTTGAAGTGTTAAGTAAATAAATTAAGAGAAATGCTTAGTGACATGACAAACATACACATAACATATGCTTGTCTGGAATTAATAAAATTCTACTGGAATTAATAAAATTACAACTACGGAGAACAGTATGCAATAAAAAACCTGGAAAGTGCTTCTTGCCTCTCCACTTCCTTTTACTTGTATTTTTGAGAAAATTTATTTACTTGTGTATTGAAAAGAGTATAGTCATGTGTCCTTTAGAAGTTTGGGGGAACTTGGTACTGCAGCATCACAGTACCAAGCCACACTTCACTCACTCTTCTACCGTTCTCTGACTACTTTCTACCTTGTGCCCTGGCCAATATTAACAGCAAGATTTAGAGAAGATGCACCTTTGATCAGTCTTTTCAATCTGTTCTTGATGTTTCAGATAAAAGTGGTTTTTACTTCTGTCTGTCCCCATCAGAATGGTTTCTTTTAGGGTAGTGGTTCTCAACCTGTGGGTCATTGACCCTTCAGCAGGGGTCGAATATGAAGATGTTTACATTACAATTCTTAGCAGGAAAATTACAGTTAGGAAGTAGTAATGAAAATTACTTTATGGTGGAGGAGGGGGTCACCACGACCTGAGGAATTGTATCAGATTGTTGCAGCATTGGCAAGGTTGAGAGCCACTGTTGGAGGGTGTAAGGTATCCCACAGCTCACTATAAATCTCCACTAGATGTCAGTGTGTGTCTAAGTGAATCCAGTCCAGCCTTCCAGAACTTACTGAAACCTGTAAGAGGGGTGAATGAATCCGTTTATTCAGAATGGTACAAAAACATCTTTAATAAGATGTTAATAGAGAAGTGCTATTTTTCTAACAATTGTTACTCTTATTTTCAAGTAAGGAGTCCTCTGCCTTTATTTGACTTCAGATGCTTACATACCTTCACTTTTCCATAATAATACCACAAAAGCTCTAAGTATGATGTTCAGTTTACAGTTTGTATGGAGACACAGACTGGCCTGAGGTTGCAAAGTTCCCATGCAGTAAAACCAGGCTGTTCCCATAATTCCTTCTGTCTCTCTTGGTGACTATGTTGCTCCATGCTTAGTCTTTTGAGTGGCCTTTCCCATAAAATGTTCAGGAAGTCCGGCATAAGAAGAATTAGAGGACACCATGGAAATGCTTATACTAAAAGCTTCAAATTTTAACTATAACCATACAAAATGCAAACCCACCATGAAAATAATTTCTCTACAGTGTTCCATAGATGGTGAACTCAGACCAACAGGAGTCTCATCTTAATCCACTTACTTAAGGGAAATATGAAAAGGAAATTTAAGCTGGGATGAAGGCTCAAACTGGTAGCTATTTAATCGATTATTGCGCTTGTTTTATGTTGTATATTTATACTAGCTTTCTAATGGAGAATTTTTAATTCTAAGCTTACAACTTAAATAATGATGCTTCTTCCTTGCTTGTATAATATAGCTTGTACCTATGTAAAATTTTTGCTTGTAAAAACACAATATACATGACAATGAAGTTAGGTTGAAAAGGTGATTGGAAAATTTATTTCCCTTTTATAGATTAATAATGTTTCATAACATATACAGATGAAAACATGTACCTTTTTTGTGCATGTCATAGAAATACAGCACAACATCAGCCTTCAAAGGTCTTATTCATATTCGGTTGTATTGAATAGGATTGAAGTTGAAGGAGATGGGATTAATGTCCTTTATGTATTTGCCTTCAAGGGTATGAAGGCAAAAGTACAGGGTCAGGTTTTCAATCAATGTAAATTTCAAATTGTCTGAATCCAGTAATACGTTGTGATCTCTAATGCCTTCTTGGAATTATATAAATATTCGTAAGGAAGTGTTTAAAGTGTAAGACGGTGTGTGGCTAAAGAGTTATCAAAATTGAAATCACTGTTGACTTTTACATATAGATATGTTTTCATTCAGAAGTTGTACATAGCAAATACTGCAGTCATCAAATTAGGGCATATAATTACATTTTGTATTCATAAAAGAAAACTTTGATGGTGTGTCTGTTCACACATCAGTGGTGTATTTAATGATAGTATAACAGTTGTTGGATTATGTGTAAAATCGTTGTATCCAGTAAACTTATCAGCTGGTTAGTGACAACCGGTTGAATTTAGCCATGTGAATCGGAATTGGTTAGAAAATTTAAAAGCCATATCTCTGTGTTCCTAAACCAGCACCTCTGTCCCTAATGTTTGTAACCCCAGGTTTCCAGGCCTGTAGGTGTGGGTATAGTTACAATGGCACAATTTCAGGAGTTTGGGGCAGGAGCTGTGAGGTGTATGTAAAGACCCTTTGACAGCGACTCCTAACCCTCACTCACCAAATGTATACTCAGTTGACTTCATTCTTACACAACTCAAGCCATTGAAATATTCCTAACATCAGGATGAAAATCTGAATTCATGGTAGTCTGCAGGTGCATCATTGAAGCGAATTTAAGTGACAGGTTATCCTAGGTGAATTCTTTATCCAGTCAATTCTTGTTAAATCTGAAGGAAAAGAATTCTGTGCAAGACCAAACAAAACCAGTCAGTGTCATTTCTAATTCTGATTGTTACTACTCTAAACCCAAACCCACAAAACCTTTGTTCACACCTTTCGTTGTTTCTAGAATGTCATCATTATAGATTCTGTAGCTTCAAAAACAGTGTTGCCCAAAGCCTTTATAATGTGGCTGTGACAGGAATTGGTCACACTTGAATTTCATTAGTGACTATACAGCTCATTAGCTCATAAAATTCACTGTCCACATCTGCTTTGAAGCAAGTCGTAGGGATTTTGGCTGAGAACATGAAAGATGCCCAAAGCAATCCAGCTACTGCCTGATACAACAGGCCCCCAAGGAACTGATTGCTCATGGAAAAATCCTTGAGGAGAACAGGGGATGTCAGCATCTTTCAGCTTCCAACATGAACGTGTGAAGGAATCCCTGGGGATATTGGTCTGTGAGCCTTGGACAAGAAAGTCTGTCCAATAAGCTACCTTGTGAGTCTATAATTCCGCTGTGCAGGGACAGATATCTTTGTCTATAGCAAATTCTATGCTCATCACTAGGGATCTTCAGAAGTTCTAGCAATCTTTAGAGGTTCTAGCACAACAGTTAAACTGGCTTGTTAAAACAGATACCAGTTTGCTGTAGTTGTTTAGCAAATTTGTATTTCTAATGATGGTCGGTCCTGACTGAGTAACAGTGCTTTGGACAGCACAGCCCTAGGCAGCTGCAGTCCTGACAGCACCCTATTTGTGGCAGATACCTGTGTTTTGAATTTAGAGCTTCTGACAAGCTGCAAAGGGAAACCAGCATTTCCCTTTTGGCCAAAAGTATTACCCAGACAAGTTCCCCATTCAAGCTGTCAAGGTGGCTTCTTACCTTTGCAAGCTTAGAAGCCCCGACTGTGGTGTCCATCACTTGTAATACTGTCAAGAAGATAAAAGTTCAGTGGGTGCAAGGCCTCAAAATTATTTGGATCTTTATTTCTGTAGTGAGTTGTATTACTAGAAACCCACACTTAAGGGTGTATAAAAGCTAGAATTGATGCTAAGTCGTGAAGGCTTTTCTTTACAAAATCTTCTCAGAGCTTTAAGATACCTTAAGAACTTGGAACTGTATTGGACAAACATTCAGAGACAGTGAGGAGAAACTCCTTATTAGCTAAATAATACTCTGTTGTATAAGTGTACCATATTTCATTATTCATTTATCAAATGGTGGACACCGAGGCTGTCTCTAATTGGTTCGGGTTTTGGTTTTATTTGTGGAAAGAGAGAAAATGAGATCGGAAGGATAGGGAGATGGGGAAGATTGAGAGTGGTTGCAGGAAGGGGAAGCATGACCAAAATATAATTTTTGAAAAAAATGATTTAAAAAAAATCAATAGGTTTATTCATTTAAAACGTAACAATGGATATTTTCTACAAACGTTGTTAACGAGCCTGTGCCAAAAAAGGTTAAAACCATTGTACCTTTCAAATTGGAAAAAAAAAAAAAAACAGAGAAAAAATGGGAAACTGCAATATAATTAACCCACTATTCATCACTGGTGACTGGTTGGCTTGTCAATACGAGTGAGGAGTTCTGCCCCAAGCATAGGTCCTTCCATACTGCAGAAAACTCTGTTGCTACAGTCAGGAATTTCTAAGCTCACTAAGCTTTAATAGTTTAGTGACAGAATGTACTGTTCTGCCACCGCCATCACTGCACCCAATTAGACCAATTTTCTTAAAATATAGCCAGGGATCATGGTGTAATTGGGATAACCATCTGAATGGTCTTCCTGGCTACCCTTCTTAGTGTATAAACAGAAAAGCTAGAGGTTTTCCGCTTTTGACACCCAGAACTCCTTCAGAGCTTGTTAGGCATTTGGTATCAGGAGTTTCTCTATGTTCCTGTATAACAGTAGCATTGCCCTAGCCTAACAGCCTAGGACAATCAGATAATCCACCAATAGCCTTCTACGTTAGTCCCTCAAAATTCTTCTCTTCCCTAAGCAAAGAAGGGAATGGTTGCTTTAAAATCTCCCAACTCCTATCTTCTTTCCATTGTGTTGTGGCTACTTTGACTGTCTCTCGGCTTCCCAGATAGGCTTGAGAAGCAGCAAGCTGTAGTTGCCACCTCTCAGCTCCACCCTGTACCTTTCTCCCTGAACACGGGCTGCCCAGCTAGGGAGATGAGCCAATGTTAGCGTGCAACTTCGCTGTTTACTAAAAGAAATCGCCTCCATTCTCCAGGACCCGGGAACAACTATTCTCCTGAGACTGCTACAGACCCCCGTTTGCCAACCATAGATGTCAAGTCAAAAAACAATTGTCATGTCCATGTGTCTAACCTGGTGACTGACACACATGCACTTCATAAAGTCTGTCTGACAAAGTATGTTTGAAGAATGTTATTTGGTTTTTGTGCCAAGAATTTGAGAATTCTAGTTATTCCCCCTTGTGATTAAGGATCACATAGGAGCTACTGCCTCTGAAGATATCTTTTTGAGGTCTTTCTGTGCTCCATCCAACCCTGACAAGATTAGGATTCCCTGCTCTGTTTCATGTGACTAGATCCTATGCATTCCTTGACATAGGTTCTTACAAACACATTGATTCATATCTTAGCATGGGACTTCAAGGGGGATATATAGAAGAAATTGTTTTACACCAAACTTAATGTTTAATATTCTTTGGGGGTTGTACATGTAAAAATACATGGTTCAGTAAGTTTAACACACACACAAAAGATACTTTAACCAGGTTTACATTCAATTGTGAATCATCTGTACCATGTGTTTCTTTTTGTTTTGAAGAAAATATACTGGTATTATACATTAAGAGCCCAGTATTTTATTATCATACAGTGCTTTTTACAAATCACCCCCTTAACTGAATTCATTTTTAAATTTTATACTCAACCGAAAGGAAGAATGACTTGATGATTGTCTTTAAACGTGCACAAAGTGGTCTTCGGTTTGTCACAAACAGACCATATTTACTTCAGTGGAATGTCTGATAGGAAGATTGCCATACAGTGTGGTAGTTACTGCCATAAGCTTGTCACCCACACAAGCTGTTTAGCCACGGCTAAACTTCTTAGCTCTGTAGTTTACATTTTTATTGGTAAAATGTAAGTGCCTGTAGTACTTACTGTGTAGGATTGAGTGAGACAATGGTTGAACAAAACATAAATGATTACAAATAGTCCCTTGCAGTCTTTGTTTTCAGGAAAATACCCTACTTCTTTGGCTGTCTAAGTCTTCTAGCTGTTGGCATTGCTGTAACCTCATACTTAACTGAATCCACGGCTAGTGCCTTTTGTTTATTTAGCCAATGGATTTACAACCACCGATGAAATGATGAAGAAATGCTGTGGGAAGTGCAAGATAAAAGTAGTCGGAGTGTCACATCCACCATGAAAAACCTTGCTGTTCTTCAACCAGGCCTCTATCTGAATCTCAGAGATCATAGAATAAATGAAATCAATATTAAGTCCTAAATACATATGGCATTTTTCAGATGTTAATTTTTTATAAAAATTGGTTGTATAAATGTATTGTGCATGGTAATGGAGTTACACATGGATATTTTCATGTAAGTATGTAGTAAATGTCAAGCATCACCTCCCCCACTACTCTTTCTGAGAGCAGGCTTCTGTGCCATAAACAGAAGACCTGTTCTGGGGCCTCAAGCTAGCTTTGTCTTTGCCACCAGCTATAAGCTACAAACTCTTAGTTTGTACTGTACCCATAGTAATATTGACCAAACCTTTGAATTTTGTTCTTGGAACTAGCTACAGAAAAATAAGGTAACAAAGTTTATATTTATGATCATTATTTTATGTTTCCCATAAAATTGTGCTCTTTTAGGTCTTCTGTTACCAAACGGTCATGTAATTTATGAAAATCATTTAATATTACTAGTTTCCTGACATAATCTTTGCTTAGCTTTCAAAACTAATTTCGATGAATTGTTCCTTTTTAAAATTTTGGTTTTATTTTATGTGTATAAGTGTTTTCTTGCATGTGCGGATATGTACTTCATGTGTTCCTGGTGTTGAAAGGGATATGAGATCCTCAAGAGCTGTAGTTACGAGTGGTAGATGATTGTGAGGCACCATGTGAGTTCTGGGAACCAAACCAAGGTCCTCTATAACAACAGCAAGTGCTCTTAACCACTGAGCCATCTCTTCAGCCCAAAGTAGCTGTTCTTAAAAGTATATAATTTGGAAAACATATGTGTGTGTGTGTGTGTGTGTGTGTGTGTGTGTGTGTGTGTGTGCATATAATATACATATACATACTTTGTCCTTTTTCAGCTCCCATCCACTTTGGGTGTGTTTTGTTTTATTTTGCTGTGTTCTGAGGTGAGATCTCACTCTCTAACCTTAGCTGGTTTAGAGCTTCTAAGTAGACCTGGCTGACCTCAAGTTCACAAGACTTCTGCCTGGCTCTACCTTCTGAGTGTTAGCATTCCTGGTCTGGAATTCCCAGGATGGGATAAACTGATTGACCAATGAGCAGCAGAGATCTGCCTGTCTGCCTCCCAGGACTGCAATTGGAAGCATGCTTCACTGGGTTGTCTTTTCCCATGGTTCTTAAGGATCAAGCATTTCCTCATCCATGCTTGTTAAGCATTTTATTGAATGAGCCACCTTTTTGGCCACATTTCTTTGCTTTATTTTTTCTGTATCATTTTTTTCAGTCTTTATTGGTTCTTTGTGAATTTCACATCATACACCCCAATCCCACTCATCACCCTCTGCCCTTGAAACCCCCAAATGAAATAAATTAAAAAGATCTTGCCGTGGAAGCCATACTGTGTCACAGTGTGTCACACAGTGTACCCCTTTGTCCACACATCTTTACTTGCAAATGTTCATTGCAATGAGTCATTGGCCACATGTTAAACTAATATAGCTCCTCTTTCTATCTGGATTTTAGTTCTACATGTGCTGAAATTCATTAAAACAATGACTCCACCTATGCAGACTGTCTGTAAAAGAGTTGTGATCGCTGAGGAGTGATCTGCAACAGGCTTTCGTTGTCCACTTTCTTTCTCCCTTTCTCTCTCTCTCTTTCTTTCTTTTTTCTTGCTTTCTTTTTTCTTTCTTCCTTTTTAAAAGAAAATATGTGGTCTTAGTGGACAAAGGGTTATTGATGCCCATCCTAGAGTACAAAGGACATGAAGGAACAAAGCTTTCATGTCGGTCAGTCAGCTAGTTTGTTCCTGTAGGGAGGTGTGCACAATGAAAGGCTTTGTGACATCTGATGCCGGAAACCCTGTCAGAGATATAGAGGGTATGAGAGGGTATTCTAATTCACAGACACACCAAGCATGCAGGCCTGATAAGGTGAAAGGCACCTGCGGAAGCTTGTAAGAAACAGAGTATATAGACGTGGCATTTAGTGACGTGAGGAACATAAAGATGGGGCTGAGTCTCAACGTTATTCTGAATAACAAGTCTATGGAAGAATCATCACAGAGAGGTGAGCAAGAGACGGAGACAGGGAGAGAACTTGCTGCCACTGAGTCTTGCCATATATAAGCATGGTTGCCTTGAGTCCTTTCAAAGTCCCAATATAAAAGGTTTGATACTGTAAGTTATAACAGTAAAGTGAGTAAACAAACAAACAAACTGGAACTTAAGATCTGGACCATAACTGCAAAGGCCAGAAGGTAACCGGGCTCATAATGAACACCCTCTTAATTAGGACACAGTTTACACTGCCAGTGCTGTGTCCTGAACATAAAACCAGGCAGAATCTGTTGATTGCAACTGCACCAGAACATGACAATTACTACAAGGTTGCCAGGTCTGCAGCAACCTACCCAGATGCATTTGACCAAACACTGAATACTTGGAGGAACCTAGGCTCCATGCTGAAAATACAGCACTGATATGATTGATTTTGTCTTGTTGATTTTAAGTTTGATCACACAGAAGCCAAATATCAACCTTTCCTAATATCGTGGTAAGTGCAAGGTATAACCCAGCTTGCTGGAGTTCTTACATTATGAGTCCCTTTTAACTTAGGTAGTTTCAGATGTAATTAAACTGCCTTTGCTTCCTGGCTGGCTCAGGTCCTATGGGGGGAAGGCTCATCTGCATCTGTTCTGCTTCTCACTGCAGACAGAATGGAACCTACATCAGATAAGACCAAAAGCAGTGTTTCTTAAGACACCATCCAACAATTCATCATTTGAGTTGCTAGCTAATACTGTCATGGCCGGGACCTACTCAAAATGTCCTGGAACAGCATGACAAAACGACTTGGGAGTCTACTTAGTGTGTGTGGCTGTGCCTGCATACACATTCCTTTGTCTGTGAATTCGGTGTGCACATTCTAAAGGCTGTATGTAGAGGTCAAAGGACAACCTCAGGTGTCAGTCCTCATTCCCTACCTTGTCTGAGAGTCTCTTTGTTGTTTTGCTGATGCATGAGTTTGGAGGAATTTTCCTGCGTCTGTCTTCCATAGGAGTTCTGATATTACAAATGCTCACACTGTATGTCCTTATTTGACATGTGTTTTGAGGATTCACATGCAGAAGCTCACTCTTGTGTGGCAAATAGTTTTTATACCCATTACCTTCTCTCCTACCCCAGGCGTCTACTTTTAACACTCAAACTGATTTCCATACACATTAATGTTTAAAACAATTGGCTAACATACAGACAAGTCATTTTTTTTGCAATACAATGCTCCTCAATATCAGAGGTTTTCCTTCCAGAGTTGCAGACCAGAGCCATCCTCAGTGGTTTTTCCCCACTGTTAATGGCTTGTTTTTATTCTTTGTATTCTGAGATCAGGCTACAAAAATAAGAAGCCCATCATTTTCATTTAGTAAGAATCCGGCTATAGTTAAAACATCTATGTTATAGTAACACCTCATAATGAAATCCTCCTGGGGCTTAGAGGTCAGCAAGAAGTTATTTCACAAAACACCAGGGTTCAAATCTACATGGCTTATCCTTTTTGAATTTTGGTAATGGCAATCTGCATTAATTTCTGATGGAGTTAGCCAAAAATATTTTTCTCCCAAGCAATGTAGCCTTCTACTGCCAGTTAGTGTCACCTCAGTACAAGACTTAGTCAATGAAAACCGAAAAGTGTCTTATAGGAAGCAGATGCAGAGTGAATATTCTGGTTTCTTGTCCAGAAACATAGGCAACTGAGGATGAGTGACCAGTACAAGGTAGAGCAAATTATTTGTAGAGATGGTCTTTGGTTCCATTGCACTTACTGTTTGTAGAAATCAATACGATAATTGATTCATTTCATGTAGTTAAGGGCTTGGCTGTTGTTAATTGGAAAGCCCATTAAAAATCTATTGTTTTCAGGAAACTGTGTGAGAAGGGACTCCTTAGGAGGAGCTCATCACAGTCTTTGATAAATAAGCAGAATAGCAAGCTGTTCTCACTGGTGGAGATGATCTTAGCCCTCTAATAATAAATTGTTTGTGGTTTATAATGAAATTGAAATAACATGTATTATCCACTGTGGCTCACAATTAGTGTCTATTGCAAAGAAATAACAAGTAATTCCTTTGCTTTAAATACAGAAAGGTGAAACTCCCAGGTACATTCCTTGTCATGTATCTCTTTCATATCAAGCAACAATATTCATTCTTGTCATTAACTACTAAATTACTGAATGAATTAGTCCCTTCCCTGAAAAAGCTTGGGCTTCTTTTAGAGGTCAAAGGTTGTGGATCTTATTTCACAGCCCTTCTTATGTAGATGCCTGCACTGGGTCTGCCCTACAATATTCAGATATGCATGAAAGAGAAACCCAGAGGGCCCATCTCTCACTGCTGAACTATTTGCTACTCAAGACTTTCAGGAAATGAAAAGTTATTGCCTTCAGTTTTGTGACTCCATCGAGTTCCAGTAGATACTATTGATGAATAGTCACACAGATGGCCCTGGTTAAACTCAATGGATGGCAAAAGCAAACCAAGAGCCATGAAACTGGGAAAGGATTGGTATGGGTTGGGGCAGTGTGGGTTGACAGGAATGGGACAGGAATAAGATGGTGTAGGGAGGGAGTATTCAGAACAAATTATTTAAACGTGTAAAACTTTCAGATAACACAGCCAATAAAATAGATTCATATGAAAAGATTAAAAATGTCATCAAATTAATGATATGGGTATATTCTACGGATTAAAAGTAGGGGTGAGGAGAGTAACATTGGCTTAGAGTTATCAAAGATGACTTCCTGGAAGAAGGAGCCCTGAGGCAAACCTTGTACAGGAATTAATTAAAGAGCAGGAGGTGGAAAGAGATAATATCAGCGCCTCTAATGATAATGATAAGTGTATGTGGTAGATTTGCTTAAAATGGTGACAGGAGCATATGAGTTTTAAGAAGAAATAAGATTGATGAGTAAATGCATTGAAAATGTGTAGATTCCTTCGGATTTGTAGATGATATCTTTGTCCTAGGGACTTAAAAAAATATATGTTCTTAGCTGAACAGTCATGGCACATGCCTTTAATGCTAGCATTCAGGAGGCAGAGACAAGCAGATCTCTGAGTTGGAGGCCAGCCTGCTCTACAAGGACAGCCAGAGCTACACAGGGAAACCCTATCTTGAAAAAGCCAAAAGACAACCAACCAACCAAAAATGTTCCTGAGAAAGAAATTCTGTGTGTACATATGAGAGCCTTTCAGTGTGCACAGACTTTGTTAACGAGGATGAAGTTTCAGAACATCAACATCCTGTCCTCTCATCGCCTTGAAACCTGAGGCTACACTGGTTCTTCATCCGGCCTCTCTCCAGGTAGCTTTTGTTTTTGTTTTTCTTTCTCTTCTTTCCTCTCTTTCTTCTGCCTTTATTCATTTATTCATCTTTTATCCAGTAAGGTCAGAAAGACAGGGAGGGAAGGAGAGAAGGAGAGAGAGAGAGAGAGAGAGAGAGAGAGAGAGAGAGAGAGAGAGAG